>JAODLC010000040.1:18280405-18293846 GCA_026781145.1 Hippopotamyrus pictus | reverse complement strand
CATTTTTTTACGCCAGTGGAAAACCGACACGAAAGAAGTACCAAACTTTTGGCACTTCATGGAAGTACCGAAAGTACCGAAAGTACGGTACCTGGTGCTGTGGAAAAACGCCCATAGAGTAAATACAATAATAATAACAAATAAAGAGATGTTCATTTCCCTAATAGCCTCATAGCCTTCATTTCCTCTAGTAGCCTTCACTATGGTGGGGTGTTTTCCTGTTTTAGTAGTATCCGCTTTGTTGCAGCTTGTTAAGGAAATACATGACTCTCTCTGTTACTGGTATTCAGCATTTCATTATATACCTGTTTTACCACCTATTCTTGCATTTGGATTTAAAGGAATCCCCTGTTTATAACTTTTACATAGAGCATGTGTAGGAGCTCAATATTTCTGACTTCTAAAACCAGCAGTCTTGTTAAAACAAAGATATACAAGTTGTGTACGAGATGTATATCTTGTGGTGATAGGAAAAATTTTGCAAGTGCAAACTGGAGGTATACAATGTGCAAAATGAGCAGTTTGTGCAAATGAATGAGCCAACAGTGAACAAAAACAGTGTCCAGTCAAGGTACCAACTTGTGTATGTGGGGGGTCGAAGAATCAACACCGCAAATTACTACCAAGCACATTGACAGCTGTGGCGAAGAAGCTGTTCCTCAGACTAACCCCTAAATTCCACCTAAGAGTAACTTTGCATGGCTACTTGTTGGATATAGAAGAATTTAATGAAGTAGGAATGGATGACGACATATGCCTTATTAAAAAGATTTGCAAACCAATTTACAGCCAAAAAACTAATAGTAGTAGTAATAGTAGTAATTGCGCTCAGGCAAACTGTGTAGATGGCTTGACCACAGTCTTGTCCACAGCATGAAGTAAAACTTCGTCAAATCATGTAAACGAATCATCATTAGTTTGGTTCTCCTCTTTTGCTTAGACCTCCATGCAAAAACATAACATACCCATTACATTTTAAGAAGAACATTTGTCGCTTTAAGTAATTTAAATTCTTTTTTTACATAAATGATTATTACATTCTAACAGAAACCTTTATTGTTTCAATAAGAGATTTTTGTGTCATTATAATGAAAATTGTGTTTGTTTCTTTGATGTGGTAGGCTGATGTGTGCCATCAAGTGATGTTTAATGACAGTTTATTGAAGTTTCTAATTTTCTAATTGTTTAAATTTTATAGGACAATAAATTGTTTATATTGCCCAGCCCTAGACTGTAGATATACATTTGTCCTGTCCCTGATTTGTTTCCATTTTTTCTTTGTTTTCCAAATAAAGATCTTGACTTGTGATCAGATCCAGACTAGAGCTTCTCCTCTACCTGAATTTCACTCCCAGGATCAAGTGCACTGATCTGCTCCTCGCTGAGCTTAGGAGCTGGCTGCCATTTCCTCCTCAGGACTGAATGGACCGAGCTATGTGCGGCTTGCCAAATTGAGCAGTGGGATCACCATGTTCTCCACCAGTGATCCTTAGGGATTGTTTGATTTTATGATATAAAAGATGTATTTTTACTATTTTTTATTTTTTTATTTTTACTTTAAAAGTGTAACATAGAAGGCTTGTCATTCTTGTTATGTTTAACAGTTCCTGTGACACAATGGTTCAGTTGTTTGACACTTATGCAGACATCTTCAGATTTGTTTTATTAGTTCCACTCATTTGGTCAGAAATATATTGAATTTCACTTGAAGGTCACAGCTTATCCTTGTGCAGCTTGATATGGCCCATAAAGAACCCTGTTGGTTCCTGAAATTACTCCTTATTCTTCAATGAGAGAGAGTTTTTACTTGCTAGAGTTAGCTAGTTTCAGCTAAAAATGTTGCCAATAAGGATCCAATGACCAAAATATCTATATGACACAATCCCACTGAGACCCTGTATAGGAAATGGGCTGGAACCCATAGTTTCTACCAGACTGTTTTTTGTATCTACCCTCCCTCACACTTTTTTACTGAGATGTAAATACGAAGCTCATATTTTCAGGACCATAATTTTAGAAGGGTAGAAGTGAGTGATTGCTCGATTTTTGTTCTTGTGAACATGATGTATAATGGTAAGAACCTTGTGAATCTTAAATTGCTGGCCCTTTTCTCTACCGTGTAGTGGGTGGGATTATTGTGTATCTGAAGCCTGTAGAAATTGTGATGTCAACCACAGAACACTGGGCTGAATTTAAACATGATAATCCTCAGACATTTACTGTACATACTGAACAAAATTACTGAAGAGTTAACGAACAAATGAGTGCATGGACTGATTAATAAGCTAATTCAATAATTAAGTAAATCGGTGGGTGAATAAGAAAAACAAAAGTTCCAAAAGAGTGGAGTATGTGACATCGTGTGAAGCACTGCCCCAGCCCCAGCAAACCCTTTACCAGAGTAGATATGACCACTTTGCCTGAACATGAATTCCTTTGTACATTCTCAGAATTATTTTGTAAATAAAGTCAATCTTTCTCTTGTATGGTTGATTTGTCTAATTTCCAGTTATCTAAAAAACTCATTATCAAGGCACCACAGAAATGAGTATAGGCCTGAAATCAACATAGGGTTCAATTCACTGATGTTGGTACTGTGTGCAGAACAAGAGATGCCAGTTGATTAGTTCTGCAGTATTTTTAGTTTTAGTTAAATGTCATATATTTAAAAATGAAGTGAGTACATCATGGCTATGATTTATTTTGAATGGTGTTGTGAAGGAAGTTGAAGAAAATTGTGTATTGCTTTACATTTGTCAAAGAGCTGTTTTCTGAAATGACTCTGAAACCTTGAACTTGAAATTCTAAATGTAAAAACACAAATCTCTTGCAAAAAGAAACAACACTTTTCAGAATGGTGCACACACGCACCATATGATTACATTGAAGTACCAATTATGCACACATTCACAATTGCCATCACCTGTTCCAAAAGATTCAAAGCAGGATGCAAGTTTTTATGGGAGGGGCATATTTATTTTTTCCAATTGTAAAAAGACATATCACACTAACATTAGCCAAACATCAATGAGTAGCATAGACCTAGTGATACTACAGCATGCAGGAGCTTCTTTTCTATTCTAGTATTTCTAGCTATTGGGAAACATTTTGTTCCATTTTTCCACATTGAGTTTTTGGCTATTTATTGTGGATTTGTAAATAAACTAATAAGCTTTTGCTGTTTTCAAGTGTGAAAACTGTGCCCATTTGGCACATTGCCAGTGCTTTTCAAATTATTTTATTTGCACTTAATATAGAACACTGGTGTTTTGCAAACAGTGTGATTTATAAATGCAAACTGAGTGAAATGTATTTGTGTTTTTGAGACTTGATTGTGGAATTTGGTGCATGAATTTCAAGTGTTATTGATTGTTTTTCAAGTATCACATTCAGTGTGTAAACAATTGGCAAGCAGCAGCATAACTTAATATATTTTGGGCAAAAAAATACTAATTCTACTTGATTGTTCCAAACTTGGGGAGAGATGCAAATTAAATTTCTGATGGTATTCATGTTTTTTTTCTAATGGTAGTAATAGTGCACCATTGCAAATAGCTTATTGTTGCTTAAATATACAGGTGGTCCCAGTGTTGCAGCAAAGCATAGAAGATTCTTGAATGTGTATATGCCATAAAAAGTCCAGCTGTAGGAATTTTAAAACAAAAAAAATGCATAGAATGATTGCTGTAGGTGTGGAAACAGATAAAAACATTGCAATGAATATTTGGGAATTAATTTTTTTTAATTGTCTGCAGCAGATTTCGGCTCTGATACCTGCTGCAGAAGCAATATAGGTAGGAAGCAGAGCGGGGACCAGTGATGGATAATTCTGAGCAGACGTGTCTTTATGTGACTCGCAACGGGGTGATGAAACATTATCCCACCTGCAACCCATTTGTGCCTGGCTCGGAGAGGTCCAATCTCAATGTGGATAATAAAAATATATCCATTCAAAGCCTTAGATTTTTTCATGTTCATTGTTCCTGTTAACTTGCACTTTGACTTAAATTGAGCACCCTGTTTAGAGAAACGTGGCTATCCCAGCCGCCCATATGTAAATTCAGCATAGTCTATATGGCAGAATATTGATTTATTAGTTAAGAATGTCAACCAAGAACAACAGCCATACAGTATGTACCGATTCTACCCCAGGGCAGAGCCAGGGCACGCTGGATTATATCCCTTGGCTGTCCTGGAAGCGCCTGGGTGTCCTCTCAGAGGAGCTGGAGGAGGTGGCTGGTGACAGGGAGGTCTGGGCATCCCTGCTTAGACTAATGCCCCCCCGATCTGGACCCAGATAAGTGGTGGACAATGGATGGATGATGTATTAGCCTTTATACATTAAATGTTACAGCTTTAAATTAATGCACACTAAATTCCTTGTAATTCACTGCATTTTAAAGTAAAACAGTTATTTGTAGTTAGTCAGAATGCTAGATTTCCTGAACTTTTAAATACTAGAACTCGTGGCCATAAGTGGAAATTAGCGGGAGAACATTTTAAAATGAATTTGAGGAAGCACTTCTTTACACAGCATGTAGTTGGAGCAGTGGAATAGTCTTCCTGCTAGTGTAGTGCAATCTAAAACCCTGGGTCCCTTTAAATCGGAGCTAGATAAGATTTTAACAACTCTGAGCTATTAGTTAAGTTCTCCCCAAATGAGCTTGAAGGGTTGAATGGCCTCTTCTCGTTTGTAAATTTCTTGTGTTCTTATGTTCTTTGCTTCTGGAATTTGTTTATAAATATTGTCAAAATGAAGCCATTAATTTGACCTGGTTTGAGGCTGTCAAAAACGTTTGAGTATCAAAGCTTAGCTCTTCCTGCCATATTGGAATTTGCATGTTTTCCCTGGATTCATCTCCCTGCTGTCAGGATCAGAACATCCTGATTTTACCAAATTAAATATGTCCCTGGGCCAAACTTGCGTTTCACTTCTATAACCAATCACAGTCTTCATCATATGACATCACCACATTTTCATACTTAAAACTACCACCGATCACGCTGGCAGCTGCTGGCACCTGTTGCATGTTGTCCCTAATCCTTAGTGTTTAATTGGTTCAGGTCACACCTGTCCCTTGTTCTGCCTTCGTTATCTTTGTGTATTTAAGTGCCTTTCTTACTCTGTTCCTTAGTTGGTCATTGTGGTTGTTCCTGTTTATCCATGTGGAGTGTATGTGTCTTCCCTGGGTTCACCTCCCTGCCCCTGGCTCTATGCATGTGGAGTTTGCATGTTTTTGCAATTTTAATTTTTTATTTTGCAAGTGCAATTGTGACACTAGGTACTAATCAAAGCTTGTCACATCTCTGTCTGGAAAAATGTGATAAATAAAAAATGCATAGTACATAACCAGATGTAAAATAACCAGGGTTTTTTCTCCATGCCTCTTTCTCAGCACTGCACCTAAGTTAGGGGCCTGGCACACAGGAAATAGTGTGAATGAACTGTTGTCATGGAGTTGATAATTAGTTGAGATACATCTCTTCTCTTGAGATACAGAGTCTGGCCAGACAGAACTCCATCATCCACAGTTGAGTCAAGTATGTAGAGCATTGTTTTTTTGGGTTCGACAAAGAGGAGCACAGGACCCCTGGCTGCCTGCCAGCTCCCTCATGTAATACTCAGGAAGCCATTAAAGTCAATGACCCGCTTCCTGTTTTTTGCAAGAAAAAGACTCTACACTACCACCCACAGGACATAATCAGTACTGTTTATTAGTTGTTTTCTTTTATTTGTTTTTCTATTTATTTATTTATTCCATACTTTTCAGAATCACAACATCCACCGAATATAGTATTATGTCTCACTGGACACCAAAATTCTTACCTAGTGAAATCTAGGTAGGATCAAGAACAAAAAATCGGCTTACTTGTATGTTTTACCTCTTAACATTTTAACGGATTCTGAGTGTTTGTGTTTCTGAGTGGTTTGTAACCATGTATGCAATTGGCATAATCATTTATTGCTGTTCACGCCACCCTGAACTGGATCACTTTAGGTGCCTGAACTTTAGGTGCCAGAAGCACTGCAGTCCATGCCCTAGTAACAATGCTGAGGTGTTGAGGATGATATCAGATAATTGAATCAAAGTGTCAATAAGAAGGCTGTTAACATTCTAACCTTTAAAAATGGGACAGCACTGTATGAAAATAACATGTTCAGTACAGACACATGGGACACTTCGGCAACAACAGAACATTTATTTTTTTCAGATCTTACAGATTTCTTTTGTTTAATGAGCTGAAAGAGAAATATACATAATAAAACTGAATATTTAACATAAAAGATTTTCAATCCATGGTTGATTGAATCGGCCAACCTCTGACCTACAAATAGAGAAGGCCTACTGTACACCGTTTCTTAGGATCTGCTGAAGAAGCCCTTGTCATGGAGAGGCTCCTTTACTGTCAGCTCATTACTTTGGCTTATTAGACAAGAATACCCTCAGGTCTCCAATGGCAACAGCAAGGAAGACATGAGCGACAAGAGAGTTCAGTGGGCAACAACTTCCAATCTCAGTGACTATAGTGCTACGGAAACACCCAATACCAGGTGAGAAACAGAACCATACACACACGATAATACTATAATTCTAAAAATGGTGCCCCAGTTCTCTTCACAAACTTAAAATGAATATACATAAGCAACATGAAACCCAAAGAGAGATTTAAATGAATGCTCATTTTGTAAAATGTGTTTTTTAATGCATATGTATTTCTTGCATGCATATGTAATTAAATAAATTGCATTACTTGTGCCATAATGGCAGTATTGATACACTGGACTGATTGAGCTCATTGACATAATTTCTAATTATATGTTGCAGTACAGGGCCAGTCATTTTACCGGTGGGAGTTTAACCAGAAATACCGAGGGCAAATTAATTTTACCCCATAATGCGAGGTGTCATACATACAGTCAAAAGCAATAGTTTAAGCAGCAATATGATATTCACATAACAAACAAGAATTTTGTACTTATTTTTATACTCCCATTGTGTCACAGAAATAAGCCTAATGTGGCAATTAAGGCTAAGATGTGATAGGGGCTGCCTTAACAAATCTCAGTAATATAGAGAAACAATTTTTTTTTCATACATGATGTTAGTGCCGTGTTACAAAGTTGCATCAGTGCATTATACTGATTTGTTATTATTAATTACTATTTATCACTGCATGTTGTCACTTGGCCACCTTAGATGGTATTTAATATCCAACTACCGATATTCACGTTTCAAAAAATTTAATTTCTTTGACAAAGAAACAAAATTCACATGCAGACATAAACTAACATATGGAGTACTGTTTAGATAATTCACATGGAAATTTAAAGATTTGTTTTATCTATAACTCAAAAGCTTTAACAAGAACAGTCCCAAAAATGCTGAGTGTTGTTCGCAAACTGTTTTGTGAACAACCCGCCAAATAATGCTGGGCAATTAAGCAAAAATCAAATCAAAACCAGCATTCAGAACCTCTAAATCGACGTAATCCTGTCCATGTCAGTTACTGTTTTTTTTTATTCTGTTAATACCTAAAAAAAAATCTAATACTTTCTCCAGTGTGTGTTCACGTACTGTTCCCTTAAAAACATACCAACTCGTGTGTTGTCACGTGACTCCATTCTGTCCAGCCTGTGAAATAGAGACAACATGGAGATGAGCTCAAACACCGAGCCAACTGAGCAACTCAAGCAGTTTGTACCAAAAAAAGATGCCGTGTCTGTTGTTTGGACACATTGTGACTTTAGTGAAGATGACATTGAACAAAAAGATGTCAAATGTAAACAATGTGGAAAGGAAAAACAATTTCAGCTTCCAAAGGTAACACTAGCAATTTTTAAAATACAGTGGAAACTGCTTACAGTGATCATGGTTATAGTGATGTTTATATAGATCAAAAAGCTTGGGACAGAATAATTCCTGTACAAATACTGCTTAATTTGCTTATAGTAATCAAGTAGTCCGCTTACAGTCTTCATTTTGGGTCTTTTTATACCTAACATATGGAAAAAATTATTCTTTGTGTTCCTTGCCTACTTTGCTTAGTGGTAATCCATCTGCTTCTGGCTAGCTGCATTCACACAAAACATGCCAGACAAAAGAGTCCTTTTCTCTGAATTAGAATTATAAACTGAACTTTATGATAAGTTGTCAAAAATGAGCCAATGACATGCATTAGCGAAACTACAATAAGCTATACTTTATGTACAATACAGTACTGTATTGTAGCGTATTTGAATTATACACAATTCAGTAATTTAATTTGTGCAGTACTGTAATTAGAAGAGTGTTTGAACCAGCTGTGCTATGGAGGCCCATTTCCACCAATGTGATGAAAAAAGTAAGATCCCGTAAGTCATGAGAAACTCTAGAAATAATGACATAGTATCAAAATAACTGTCACGCATTAAACCAGGGAAGCAAGAGCAGGGAGACGGAGGATCGGGAAAATACAGGGTTTAACAGAATGGCAAGCGAACAGAGACTGACAATACAATGATCGGACTGGGGAAACATACTGAAATGCAGACTAAATACATAAGACTAATGATAGCAACAAGAAACAGCTGATCACATGGGGATTCCACATGGGGTTAATGAGGGGGCATGGCACACAGGAGTGGACGAGCAAGGGCAGGACAGGACCAGGACAAGAACTCAGACAGCAATTGAATAAATGCAGAAATGAAGAGGGACACCAAGGGAGGGGACAATGGAGGAACATCAGGGGGTACACCAACAGGAGGAACAAAGGGACCAGCAGGGAACAAAGGCACAGAGGAATGGGGAGTAAACACAGGGGGCACAAAGGGACCAGAAGGGAACAATGGTGGAGCAGGATGGGGAGTTAATGCAAGGGGAAAGGGGAACCGGGGAGCCGGAGAGACCCTCGGCAGGTGTGAGGCGGAGGGCACCAGAGCAGCAGGCGACCGTGAAGCCAGAGCAGGGGCTATAGGGGACACTGAAGGTGGCGAAGAGGAAGGCAAAGGGGACAGTGGCGGAGGGAACGCAGCCACACCCAGCCCAGACTCAGGCAACCAATGGGTCACAATCAGGGTGTTATCGGCGGCAGAGGCCAAGCTACAGCTGGCCAATGAGACGCTGCGGGCGAACTGTTTTACCAAATTTTATATAAAAAAAAAAAAAACTTTTATTTGACAAGAACATAAGAAATGAACCATATCAATGTTAAAAAGCAACTATAGGCAATCCATTACAATAGGTGTTTTAAACGGCAAACAGGACAATCAACAAATGTATTGTAGCGCCAGTGTGGGTGTATAGCCCCATGTTATGTCATTGTAAGTAGCTTCTGTATATAGGCTCTATACATGCACGTGTCACTATGCGATCCGTACACCCTACGTGATCCGTACACCCTATGGGATCCGTAGCTTCCAGATCCGGTTCATGCATCTCTAGATTAGATTACATGTGCGCCTGCGTACAACGCCAGTGCTTTGGACTGGAAGCCCTATTTACGGCAGCCTCCCTATCTATGATAACGCATGCGTGAGAACGCATCTACGCTAAAAGTTTAGTCTAGTTTAGTTACTGTTTCAGCTTTTGATCCCTGTGGAGCAAATGTGGGAAGTGTGTTTCTCAGTAAGTCACAACAATAAAAGAATCTTTTTCTACAAGATAATGTATCTGTACCTCATGTGGTTTCATATTGGACTGGTATTGTTGTTAATAATTTCAGTAAAAGTAACTGAATGAATGTTATTTTTTATTAATACTTCTTAATGATAGCAATTTAACATTATACACATAATACAGTTTTATAGCAACCAAGTGGTAATCGTAAATAAAAAAAAAAGTATACATGTATAAACATCCAAAGACAAGGAGGTTATTCGTTTGGGGAAAAAACTTTTGATTTCACACACAATCTCTTGGCACTAACTATCACTATTCATTTTTTTTTCAAGAATATTTTTTACTCATTTTCAAAAGTAATACAATTTGGAGTAATTTCCAGAAACCTACACTTATGAATATGAAACTTGGCAACTATGATGAGATTATTACAAAGGTATTCAATATAATTTATCTTGCAGTGGTTAGAACCGCTGCCTCACACCTCTGGGACTTGGGTTCAAGTCTCCACCCTGGCTCCATGTGTGGAGTTGGTATATTTGTCGTAGAAATTTCACTGAGTTGGGACTCAGAGTCTTCCAGATTCTCATACACCGGCAAATCAACTTCCGGCTTCTACACACTTGTCAAAAAGTTGGACGATAAGGCTCTATTTTACACTCTTTAATCTTTCAGGTTGTCTATCATTTAATAGTAGTGCCATACTCCTTTGTCATAGTTAACCCAGTATCTTATTAATAGATTAAAATTTGTTTTCTCACCCCAGAAATACCTAATGTGTGTAGGGTGACCAGATAAACCATGTCAGGGATGACACTCTGAGTTAGGACAGGAATTGTAAATTACTTTTTTAATTAAAATGACCTGGATTTCACTTGTGCACTGAACTCTTACTGTGTGCTGATTAGTCAGTCTCCTATAATCATGCATGTGTCACTAATGCTAATGTGAAACAGCTGGATGAGTCTTTCAGTCAAGGAAACAAAACAGTCAAAGCACAAGAAGATCTGAACTATTTAGCCGAGCACAGGAGCCTTTCAATTTGATAGTAGTTTGTAAAACCCGAAGTAGCTCAAAGTGTCCTCCCTGACATGGATTATCTGGTCACCCTAAATGTGTGAAATCCGTTTCCTGTTGTAATCATTACTTTTTTTCTCATCAGTTCTTAATAGAGGTCGACCGATATATCGGCTGGCCGATATATCGGGCCGATATTTAGCATTTTTTAATGTATCGGCACCGGCCAAAATCTGAGTGTAGTACGCCGATTTACAGACAGGCATGTCTGCGGGCAGCCCGGTGTTATTGTTGCTGTGGAATGCATGACCCATGCTGCCTTGTGCAGGACCCCAGGCAGAAGTTTTGGGAGAGTCCTGGGAGAAAACGGTAAGGCGTAAATTCTGATCTTTCAAAGACCTATTTATTTAACTGGTTTGCTATGAAATGTTGCTTTAAAAGAAAACTTTTGAAATAGAACACGAATTACGCTGTTGGGAACTGGCGTAATGATAATGAGCCTTTAACCAACTGTACAGTAGCTTACTACGGTGACCAGATAATCCATGTCAGGGAGGACACTTTGAGCTACTTTGCGTTACTCTACCCTGATCACAGACAGCACCGTCCTCGGAGACTCAGAGCAGAGATTTGAACAATTTGTCAGACGCCTAGATAAAGAGTGCACTTTGCGGTCTGATTGCTGAACAAAAATCTGATCCTGTATGGCAACATTTCACCAAGTCAACACCAGCAAAAGCCATGTGCAATATCAGCAGCAGACTGGTGAGCTTGGGAGCTGAAGAAGGTAAAAAGAGAAACACCACAAATTTGTGGAGTCACCTGAAGTGTCATCACGTCCAGGCTTATAAAGATTCACAGAAAGAAAAGGAAGCAACTGCTTCTATAAACCAATTTAACACAGCCCACTGTAGCAGAAATGTTTGATGCTCAACAGAAATGACAGAATTCTGATCACAGGTCAAAAAATGTTTATAAATTTGTGATTGTTTACAAGTTGTATTGTGTTTTTGTTATTTGAGTTTATATTTAAATTTACATGTCAGTATTCAGTAAATGCTACATTGAGAAATTTTAAAAACCTATTTTGAAATATAGTGCCTGAACACGTTTACCAGTCAGCTCTGGTTACCTTTTGATAACCAGTCAGCTCTGGTTCCCTTTTGATAAGCTTTCCCTGACACGTAAACCTTCCTGTACATTAAATTTTTTTCAATCACTTATTAAGAAATCGTTTTTTTATTAGCCATATTATTTTAAAATACTTTATTGATGTTGTGATGTTGCTGGGAACACGGACCAGTGAAGCAGGAGAGAAAAACGAAGGATTGGGGAATATGGGATTTAATGGGGAAACGGATCAGGAACATGGAACAGGCAGATCACACACGATGACGGTACAACACTTTACAAGACTTCAGTGACAGATCTACTGTAGGGAAACATACTCTGACGTGAACTTAAATGTACCACACTAATGAAAAATGACTCAAAACTGCTGATGACACAAGGATTCCACACAAGGTTAACGAGGGGGCATGGCACACAGAAGGATCAGATGAGCAGGGCATGACAGTTGAGCATTATTTTACTAAGGATAATCAGTATCACCAACTTTGGTAAGCTGGCTGACCTAAGATTTTCAATTCGAGACAAGTCTGCACATACATGTACATGTATGTATCGGTATTAACTTGTAAACAGTCTGTATGGTTTGCACTTTTGATGCAGCTAATTTTAGTTTTATAATGGAATGATATATATTTACCATATGATTTCTTGCAAGAACGTGAGACTCAGAAAGCGTGTCACAACAGATGCATGTGAGTTGGCAACCCTGGGACAATAAAACAAAAGTTCTTCCTAAAATGCTTAATCATGATAAAAAGGTATTACTGCCTTATTAATTTTGTAAAAAAAAAAAAAAACCCTGAATATTTGCAGCTTTTCAGTATAATATCACGGTTTCATTTTCAGTCTAGCAACTGACCCTACAAACCGGAACCTAGACTGCCGGTATAATGTGTAATGAAAATGCATCACATACATTGCGTGCATAGGGCCTATTGTTGTAGATCGTACTTCAAGATTGTCATTATTTTGAGATACTAAGTTGTTACTTTGAGATACTAAGTCATTATTTACAATATACTAAGTTATTATGTTGAGAAAGTTTCTCATTAATTTCAAGAAAGTAACTTATTTCGAGAAAGTTTCTCATTATAATGACTTACGGGATCTTGTTTTTTCATCACATTGGCGGAAATGGGCTCCCATAAGATGGAAATCTGCGTTGTCACACTCACCACATGACAAACCCCTCAGGGATGAAAACCTGAGTGCAGCCATGCAGTGGGTGATACCTCAGCACCACACTAGTCCAAATGGACCAGTATGAGGTTTTTTTTCGGTGGCTGGAGTGCCAATCCTGCCACCAACCGAAATTTCCCTGTAGGTTATTTTTTGCCCTCATTTTTCAAAGTTTGTACTGTTAATATGCTCAACTATTGAAGCTGGGATATAATTTCCAATGAAAGACTATATCTGTTTGTTATGATTTATGATTAAATAATTGAAGTAAATACAGACAGATGAACCATTCATGGTTATTTATTGAATATTTCAAACAACTGAAATCAAAGCACAAATCACTTGAAATGAAAACATCTCATGAAAAAGGTCACATTTTAGTCACATTTTTAATGTAAAAGGCAAGCTCTCTAAAGAAGTAAGAACATAAGAACGTAAGAAATTTACAAATGAGAGGAGGCCATTCGGCCCATCAAGCTCGTTTGGGGAGAACTTAACTAATAGCTCAGAGT
>JAODLC010000040.1:18260483-18270873 GCA_026781145.1 Hippopotamyrus pictus | reverse complement strand
CCCCAAACGAGCTTGATGGGCCGAATGGCCTCCTCTCGTTTGTAAATTTCTTATGTTCTTATGTTCTTATGTTCTCCAGCCTCCCCCGGTATGCAGTTGGAATTCTGCCGGAAGTGCGAGTTAAAGCTCCAGGGAACAGGAGCCTCTGGCAGACATTCCCAGCAGACCCCCACTATGTGCTTGGGCATACTAGGTCTGACTGGATTCTTCCCCTGCCACCTGAGCCAACTCACCACCAGGTGCTGATCAGTTGACAGCGCTGCCCCTCTCTTTACCCAAGTGTCCAATACAGAAGGCCACAGATCAGATGATACGATGATGAAATCGATCATCGACCTGTAGCCCCGGGCTTGTTCGTACCATCTCCACTTATGGACACCCTTATGCTCGAACATTCGTTATGGGCAAACCATGCATTGCACAGAAGTCCAATAACAGAACACCACTCTGGTTCAGATCAAGGAGGCCGTTTCTCCCAATCACCCCCCTCCAGGCCACACAGTGTCATTGCCCACATGAGTCCCCCAGCAAAATGATGGAATCCCCTCGTGGCACACTAACCAGCACACCACTAAGGGAGTCCAAGAAGGCCGGGTACTCTGAATCGTCATTTGGTGCATAAGCGCAGATGACAGTCAGAGACCTATCCCCGACCCGAAGGCGCAGGGAGACAGCCCTCTTGTTCACCAGGGTAAACTCCGTTGTTAATGCACCGAGCTGTGGGGCCACCAGTAGCCCCACCCCCGCCCGGCATCGCTCACCTACCACAACTCCAGAAGAAAAGAGCATCAATCCCCTCTCCAGGAGATTGGTTCCAGAACCCACGCTATGCGTTGAGGTGAGCCCGACTATATCTAGTCGGTATCTCTCAACCTCATGCACAAGCTCAGGTGCCTCCCCCACCAGAGAGGTGACATTCCATGTCCCGAAAGCCAGTTTTGTCACCCGGGGATCAGACCGCCAGGGCCTCCCTTGGCCGCCACCCGATCCACAATGCACCAAACCCCTGACATTCCCCTTGCGGGTGGTGGGCCCACCTGGAGACAGTCTCGCGTGCCTCTTTCAGGCTGTGCCTGGCCGGGCCCCATGGGCCAAGGCCCGGCCACCAGGCACTCGCCAACGGGCCCCTCCCCCAGGCCTGGCTCCGGGGTGGGGCCCCAGTGACCCTAGTCCAGGCGAGGGAAACGAGACCTTGGTAGAATTCTTTGTCATGAGGGTTCTTTAGGATTACTCTTTGTCTGGCACCTCCCCTGGGACCTTTTTTGCCTTGGGAGACCCTACCAGGGGCTATTGCCCTCAACAACACTGAGGCACGCAAACCCCTCCACCACGATAAGGTAGCAATCCAAAGAGTGGTATATACAAATTTCTTTTGTTAAAATGGAACAAAGATTCAAAACAAGTTAAGTGCACATGTAATTTTATTAGCACAAAAATGCCTGCATAACTTTATTAAAGGTCGCAACCATATGACAGATATGACATTTACCTCATTTTGAAATAGCCCTTTCAGTTAGCTAAAGGGTTTGAATCAAAACCAGCATGTAAAGTGGATACTGAAGATCCATGGCTTTTATCACAAATGCGCCCACAAACTAGGTAAAACTCACTGGGTGCATTTATAGTAATTTCTGTCCTCTGTATGGTCTCAAGTAAATATTATTTCCTTACACTATAAAGGATGGATTTATTCTTTCTATTCTGAGAAGCCCAGCTTAAGCAATAATATGGAGGTTTTGCTGTCATCAATCAGAGTAGCTCTCTGTGCACACTTGCATACACCTTCTGTAAAATGTAAACAAAAAATATTCGTTATTCCATTCTCTATAAATTCTGAAAAGAAAAGAGTTACAATAAACAAGCTTTCCCAATTTTTTTTTTTTAAATAAGAATTATATATCAGTGCAATAAATACAAATCTGTGAGACTTTGCTTTTCTTACTGGTTGCAGTGCAGCCTGCACAAAACTAATTATACACAATCGTATTCAATATGCACGCGAAGAAGCAGAGAACTAAACATTAAACTATTGTTTTTAATTGCTTGTATTACACAAATAACCAGCAAAATGGATATTTTCAGTAAAATTGTGTTCAGATCACACACAGCTACTCAAATTTCACAAAACATGTGTTAGTTGTTTTGGGTACACTATTTAAATAAATGGATGCTGCCCCTTGAAGGACAATTGAAGACTGGTTATTTGGTAGCTCAGTTGCTTCACTTTTGTATTTTTTTTCCCTATGATTCCATTCCCTGACACCATTCATAGTGACATTGTGTTATTCAGGCCTGCAGTCTCTATGTTAATGACCATCAAGCCCAACATGACCACATTCTTTAGTCACAGTGAACCTTGGTCTCCAAAACAACACAATTAGCAGGGATGTCTTCTGGCACTGGTTTAAACCAGGTGATGTAGGAGAAATACCAAGGTTAATGTGAGTACAGGCCAGACAAGGCTGAACAATAAAAGTCAGAAGAAATATATAGTTACAACATTGCCAGGACCGGGGAAATAAGCAGGCAAGAAAGAGCCATTGGGTCTTCATATTCAGCTTGGCTGCACCAACCCTGAGTGGATATCTCTTGCATTGTCATTGGAGGGGCATTTCCAAGAACAGGTACAGAAATGCAAGGTGGCAGGATCAGGACAGTGGCAATACACCACCTGACTGTGATCACTACCAGCACAAAATGCGATGACTTAGAACAGAGGGTAGCGGCCGCTGCAGTTCCCTGGGGTATGTAGTCACTCTCCTGTTATGGGATAGAACAGCAGCCCCCACCATGCTCCATCCAACTAACAACTGATGTCACCATAACAATATAGTTATCTTGAAATACTCAATTCAAAAGCAATATTGTAAATGAAAAAAAAAGAAAAAATATATATACAACATCTAAAGTAATATATGAATCATTATTTCACATTTGGCATATAAATAGCTTTAGGAATTTTAAGTTAATATGTTGTGAACTGTGAGTATGTTAAAAAGACAATGGTATGATTTAAATAGCCAAGCGACCTTGCTGTTGGTACATGCCACAATTCTGGGCTGCTTGTTTCTAAGCATTATTGCCAAGCACCCTGTACAAGCTAGGCACTGAAATACATCTGTTCACCATACTTTGGCTACTTGAATTGTTAAAATATTGTCATCTCTTTGTCTTTTAAAGTCAATATACATTGCTGTTTTTAGATTCCATTTAATAGAAGAACAAAATCATCTTCTGCACACTGTGCTTTTTGCCAACCCTAGCTATCTGTATCAGATAAAGCATTGAACTAAAGAAAACATCCCACTTGTACACTTTAGCAGCAAGGTCATCAGAGATGTGTGGCATCACAAAGACCACCATGCCCTTTTCCAAGGCTTCATTTCTTAGTAAACATTAGTACTGTAGGCTAGCTTAGTCCCAAACCACCTTCAGCACCTTGTGCAATGGGGAACTGGGGATTGATTTGCCTGAAAAAGTTAGGCTTAGCACAACATTAGAATTTTTCAAAATATACTCAATTTAAAATAGTACTTTTCTCACTGTAAGAAAACAACTCTTGATATTCGTATAAATAGTAAGATAACACTTCATATCTTTCAGACTAACAGATAGTGGTGTATTTGAGTGCCTTGTAACACAAACACAGAACAAGCTAAAATAAGACTCTCATTACTCCACCTACAATTTGTTTATTAATAATTCATTTTTATTTATAAAATACCTAATAATACTAAGAAAATCTTATTTTAAGACATTTTTTGAGTAGAAAAATATTAAATATAAACAATTTGGAATATTTTATAACCCTGAACCCTCAAATATATTCATTTGCTACATTGGGCTAACCATTGGGCTACCCTGTTTGCAAGCTGATTGGCTGAGACTACAGGAACAGGGCAGGACTATCTCTCAAATGGCAGTGTCCCAGAAAACTGTAGTATGAGCTGAGTATGATGGAGGGCTACACTTCTTTGTTCCATTGCTCTTCTTCCAACTAGGAAGTATAGGCATACTCTCTTGTTTGCACAAGCCCTTATCCAGCCGTTGCCGAGCCTTGATCTCCTTACACAAAATGCGTTTCTTCTCGATCATCTCCATCATGGTGTTGTCCCCCTGCACCCATGGTAAGGGCGCCACCTGCTGGGGGCACATAGTGTTGATATTCCCATTGCTGGGGAAAAAAATCTATGTGTTCTGTAACAGGGAAGGAACATGGTAGGAGGGAGAATGTTGTGGGTGAAGGAAACTGAAGGAACAGAATGTGGTACCCTTGCTGGATCAAAGAGGAGCAAAGCATGGAGAGGTGAGCTGAGCCGAATCTGTTCAGCCTCGAGCAAAGGAGACTAAGGGGGACATGATCCAGGTCTATAAGATTCTAACAGGTCTGGATGCTGTTCAGCCAAATAGCTACTTCAATAGTAGTTTAAATACTAGAACTCGTGACCATATGTGGAAATTAGCAGGAGAACATTTTAAAATGGATTTGAGAAAGCACTTCTTCACACAGTGTGTAGACTGTAGAGTATGGAATAGTCTTCCTGTTAGTGTAGTGCAAGCTAAAACCCTGGGTTCCTTTAAATCAGAGCTAGATAAGATTTTAACCACTCTGAGCAATTAGTTGAGTTCTCCCCAAATGAGTTTGATGGGCTGAATGGCCTCCTCTCGTTTGTAAATTTCTTATGTACTTACTGTATGTACACTACACTAAGACCTGATCATTTGCTTCTCAGGTATGCAATGGATATATTTATGTTCAGAATGTCAGCAAGTGCAACTAGCTGAATGTTTTGACTGTCAGGATGTGTTGCTAGTGATAAAGATACAAATGTGTAATTAAGTAATTTTGCTGAGCTGTCCAATTCACCAAGGAAATGCACTTCTGCCAGTCAAGTAATAAATCTTGCAACATTTCATGTCATTCCCTAGTGTAGGAAATTTAGGGAAGTAGTGTCAACACATGCAGTACAATCTAACTTTACTTATGTCTGTCAAACAACAAACAAAAGATCTCACAGTAAACAGACATAAACACAGACACAAAAGAAGGACAACACCACAGAGAAGATTGAACATCATGGTTTTGGAAATCATTTATTTATTTAAGATGATCTTATATTTGCCCGAAAATTTATGTAGACTCTCATAGTGTAGGCATTTGTGGCAGGGTGTGTGACTAATGAACATATGTCAGGTATGTGGGAGTATGTGAGTATCCAGCGCTCTGAGGGCATTAATTCTAATAGACTGTAGATAATACTGTAATGTGTTTGTTGATTTATAAACTATATGTCTCTGTTTAAATACTGAGAATTTGAATGATGTCCCGCCCCCACTCCCACCCAAAAAAAAAAACATAATTATTAATATCAGAATTATTTAATTTGTGTGATATACAACTTTCCAGTTTTATTTGATCTGATTTTATTGTTTGATTTCAATAGGTGAAGTCTTTTGAAATTACAAGGCAGGAAAATTGTATGTTTTTAATACAATAGAATTAAACTAAAGAAAAATATAACTTTTATCTAATAAGGAAATGCATACAGGAACATACACTTGCATTTCATTTAATTCCAGACATGCAGTTGTATGCACATATTAAATAATAATTAAAGTGATTAAAAATACCATAGATTCAAGAAACTTCCAATGAAATTAGAGGTATACAAAGTGCTTAAAGTGTCTTGGGATCTGACTTTTACAAGATGTATTAAACAGTGAAAAAAATGAGGATAAAAATGTCTGAAAAGAGTATTTTTGCCTTAGATAGCATTGATGTTTGTGTATATGTTATAAATATACACAGTATATATACTAGGCCTGGAAAGTTGAACTTCATTATTCAAATAAAATTTGAATTTTTAAAACATTTACATATTTGACAGCAAAAATTCCCATTTGAATTGTTGAAGATTTATGTAGGCCACTATTAATGACCTTAACGTGCATTTTCTAATTTTTGTTTTGCCTAATGGCCTTTGTCACTTAATGCAGAATAAGCGATCTGCCAAAAGGGGCAGACATCTGAAAAGAAACTTTAAATGAAATGATCCTTTATTTGCCATTTGCACAAGAGTGAGTACAGGTACATTGGAAAAGTTCTTTTTCTCTACCCCATTCTGCTCTCCATGACACACACTGACACATACACAGGTGAGAGCAAGTTTGGAGGTCACAGCACAGGGTCAGTCAGCATGCCCCTGGAGCTGGGGGTTAAGGGCCTTGCTCAAGGGCTCAAAAATATTTGACTATTCTACCACAATATAAGGTCTGGACGGTATAACGGTATTAAAAATTATATACCGTCCAAGCCTGGGGGGTGTTGTATGGGGTCAAATTTGCTGCAGTAAAATTTGCTGACCGAGTAGGGTGGGGTTGTGGTAGTAAAACTTCTTGCAAGCTAATTTTGCTGCCATTGAATAGTGGAACAACAGATTTCCTGTGGGTGTTTGGGAGCCACTGTCAATTTGTGGGAGAGTCCTGGAACATCTGGGAGAGCTGGGATGTTTGATATACTATTGTCCCCTCAACATTTTCCTTAGTTAAAATGGTGGTAGGTTAATGCTGTAGGTTTTGGCTTAGGATACTGCGCGATGTTTGACTGGATGTGTAGGGTAATTGTAATTTACATTAAAATCTCATGAAATGATAAATTTGTTATAATATTCAAATATGAATTCCCAGTTCTAACATATACAGTGTGTGTGTGCGTGTGTGTGTGCGTGCGTGCGTGCGTGCGTGTGTGGATTAAGTTTATATTACATTGTTGGGATCAAATGTCCCCCATAATGTAATAAAAACCAGTTGTTTTTCATGTTGTGGGGACCATTTTTGAGGTTCTGACACAGATCTGTGAATGCAATCAAAAGACTAAAAATGCCAGAAGTCTTGTATTTTGTTTGGTTACTCATGGTTAAGGTTAGGGCTGGGTAGGGGTAAAGATTGTCATGTTGGGATTAGAGTTTTCCCCATAGAAATTAATGGAGTGTCCCCACAAAGATATAATTACAAACTTGTGTGTGTGTGTGTGTGTGTGTGTGTGTGTGTGTGTGTGTGTGTGTGTGTTAAATTGAAGAGATTTGGAAAAAAGTTTTGACAGACACAAACACAGCACAGTACTTTCAGTGAAAAGGACCTGAATCAGTTTGTAACAGACAGATGGATTGCAGACACATGGGTAGGACACAGGTAGGACAAGGGCAGCACACAAGTTCATTCACTGGTGAGTGATGGTACCTGGCTCTGCTGTGGCCCTGGAACCTGTCGCTGGGGTGTCCCCAGGTTGAGGGCCACACCTGACACTGAGGCTGACTGTCCCCCTTTGGCCAGCGTTTTGGGTTCTGCAAGATTAGTGGAGTTGAGTTAACAACAAACATCTTGATCTGAAAAAAGCTTTGTTAAATTATGTCAAAAAGACATTTATTCTGCTAGTAAATTACAAAATACCACCACTAGACTTGAATGTAGATAACAAAGTCTGATTATATTTCCAGTAGTAGTGAACAAGTGGTACTCAGACAGTTCCGATATCAACCCTGATTCACAAATCTGTCCCCCTTGATCCCTCACCTAAAATGTTACTCCCTAGCATCATAGTATGGCTGAAATAGGAGCACCCCGATCTGCTAGACATGGTATTGCCTGATTGTCCTGACTTTCCATCCATCTCGAGTGCTTTTAGGGAGTCCTTGGGCAGTGGGCCATGAATGACTCCCTTGTCTTTGCTGTCGTCTTTGGGCTGTGGCTCAGTGCTATGGCTCTTACTCTTGATCTCAGCTGCAAAAATAGGTAACAGAGGCAATTGTCTTATTTATAGAACATGGGTAAGGTCAACATGATAACTGGTGTAGCGTAACATTAAGCCATCTCGAGAATAAATTTCCAAACAATGCTTTCCTGGCCCCAGTCTTGACTTTGTGGCAGACAAATTCTCCCAAGGAAGGAATAATCTTTTAATCAAATATTGAAATTAATATAAATGAATCTGCATTACTACTTTTTGTTAATCTTGGATCTATATTTTAGCTCTCCACAGTTTTGTTTTACTAAGTTGATCTCTAAAAAATGGCGAATTGTTGTAGACCTTCATAAGTGAAGCAATCATTACAGTGGCACCAGAATGTGAAGATTTAATGTTGGGTAATTTTGCTCAATAAATAAATGCATAATATTTTGCATTTTATACATTTTAATGGGCTTTCTTTGTTCTTGTGAAATTAATTAAGATCTAGTTACATTTCAGATTCTCTTAGAAAGTGACACCATAATTTAAGCAATACATTTCTCTGTCATAAAAATTTATTACCGTTGCCCAGAAAGGGGTCAAGGCATATCAAATGACACCTGTAACAACTGATGTTGACTGCAAGCATTGCCTCTCTGAGAGGCAGTACATCACAATGTCCACAAGATGTCTCTATTGAGCCATAGTAGTGCACGCGCATAATAACACTACCATAACATGACAGAAATACAGTGGTACCTCAGAGCTTGAACTTCAATCCGTTCAGAACTCCGGATCGAATCCTAAGAAGTTCGGATTCTGATCGAATTTTCCCCGTAAGAAATAATGGAAATCCAATTAATTGGTTCCTGGCCCCAAAAAATTACAGCTAAATATGTTTTTTTTTCTAGCATTTAAACACAAAATGAACAGGATAAAACAAGAAGAGCATATACTGTACTAAACACATCTAAGCACATTTAACAAAACAGTAATTTGTAAAGTAAGAAAATAAAACAATGTGTAAGCTTATAAAAAAACAATGTGTCCTGCCTCGATCGTCCGCTCCTTCCGTGTGCCACGCCCCCTCGTTAACCCCGTGTGGAATCCCCGTGTGATCAGCTGTTTCTGGTTGTTGTCATTAGTCCTCTGTATTTCGTCCGCGTTTCAGTTTGTTTCCCCAGTCTGATCATTGTATTGTCCGCCGGCGTTTTGCCTGCCTTATCTATAATTAAACCCCGTATTCCCGATACTCTGACATCTGCGCCTTTGTCTCCGTTCTGTCCCTGCTCAACAGGACAATATTATTATAGTTAAATGTATTAATGGTTTATTATTAATATTAAAATAATGAATAAGAAATTTTTATTTTTAAATGCATTTTATTATATAATAATAATTTTACTGTCTAAATATATGTATTCAGCTAGTGTAAACATGCAGGATGCTATCACAGCTCATGTGAGGCTGAGACTGAAGCGTTACCCTTTGTTTCTGCTGAGAGACGTGCTGCGACTCATTTCCTCGCGCATACAAGTTATCTTAGGTCGGCGTTCACGGTCTGACTTCTGAGATTCAGATCGAGTTCTAGGTATTTTTTTCCGAACTGGTTGGTTCGACTTTTAAGAAATTCGAGTTCTAATGAGTTTGAGAACTGAGGTACCACTGTACAGTGAAGTGGAAGACCGTTAATATTTAGTAATTGTAGTCAACAACTTGAATGTAGAAGAAATAGCAGTGACAAAGATCTAAATTAAGGTCAGATGACTGGATATGAGCATCTCCAAAACGACAAAGCTTGGAGGGTGATCACAATCAGTCATGGTGAATACCTACTGAGAGTGGTCCAAGGAAGAAAAAAACCATCAATCTCTAACAGGGTACTGAATGGCTACAATCAGGTGTTTTTATCAGGTTGATGCCTGTTATTAACATAACCATCCTTTCACTTGTAATCACTTAATTTGCTTAATGCATGGCAAACAGAAAGCATAACCTAGCACAGCCCAATCCAACATAAAACCATACACCACACATATAAAGCAAAACAAAACAGTAAAATTCTGTTCTGTCGTGCTCTGCAAGCTGCTGCTCCTTCCTCCATATATCAAACACAGGTTTATAGGCTGGCACATCCATCACATCCTTTATATTCTTGGGAAGCATTAAGAAAATTACTTCGCTAACTGATGAAAGCTTTCCACTATTTTTGCTGCCAAGTGTTTCAGTCATAATTGCCATCTCAGCCATGCAGGACTAGACCAGAATACTACAGAGAAAGAGCTTAAGTTGAGGGCGTGTGGCCACTGTACCCCACAGAAAAGAGACGAAAAAACAGATCTAACTTCAGACATGCAGACAGTGCATTTAACCCTTTATGGTGTCAAGTCTCTTTTACTTTCAAAAGTAACAGAAGTGTGTTCTTCATCAACACTGCAAGCCATCTTACAACAACCCCTAGCAAAAAATATGAAATCACTACTGTTGTAGGATGTTCAGTCAGTTGTCCTATGTAGTCCATAAAAGAAATCACAGATACAAAATCATTTTACCTAACAGCTGAACATTCTGGCTTTGTAAAACATATCTCCAAAAAATAAAAGGACATTGTTGCAATTAATGGCACATCTTTTTTTCAGACCAAGTAGA
Organism: Hippopotamyrus pictus; assembly: GCA_026781145.1. NCBI lineage: Eukaryota > Metazoa > Chordata > Actinopteri > Osteoglossiformes > Mormyridae > Hippopotamyrus > Hippopotamyrus pictus. The sequence goes on along the minus strand of JAODLC010000040.1, from coordinate 18,260,498 downwards.
GGAAAAAAATATGGA
>JAODLC010000040.1:18240409-18256971 GCA_026781145.1 Hippopotamyrus pictus | reverse complement strand
CCACACTGCTCTAGCCCCTTGATCGGCGAGGCGTGTCTCCCGGAAGACATAAGCCTCTAGTGGCGGCTGGTCTGTGGTGGGTAGGCGGGCTCTCACTACCTGTGGGGGCGCTGCGGCAGTGATGTCCTGGGTAATCGGGCATTCCCCCCGATCACTAGCAGGGAGAGAAGCGGGAGAGAGAGAGGTGGCTCTCAGGTAGATCACCGGTGCTTCTTCTGGTCTCCTTTCCTTCCTCCTCTTTTTCTTCCGGCTTTGGTTGGTCAGCTGAGTCGGGGGAAGAAGTTTCAAGTAGGGTAGAGAAAGGAAGGGGGGAAAAATTAAGGCCCATATGCAGACAGACACAACACATATGTGTGTGTCGTGTCTGTATCTACGTGTACATGTGCCATAGTTTTTAAGATTTATATATTTATTAGGGCTGGCAAATTTATCACATTAACACATAGTGTTAATATTCAAATCACAATGAATTATCATTTCCTTGATTGCATGCAGTATTTTGATAGGGAACTGGGAGAACATCATGAGAGTTTAGGTTATGATGTGAAGAATCCCAAATTTCAAAGCTAAAATCAACCCATTTAGTTGACATCTCATGGGACTTATCTTGTCTTAAAAAATTGCAGGACAAAGCCATACATAGGATAAAAACAGCGTTGGGCATTTCAGGTCTAGTAGCTACAAATCCAGACCAAGATTTTGTTTCTACCAATCAGCTGAGCATAAAGCATCACAGTCATAGATTACTCAATTGGTTAGTAGGAACTAAGGGTCCTATTTTCCTCCAGCGCAAAGCACGATGCAAAGTGGTTTTTCTAGTTTCGTACCAGCACATTGCTCAATTTAACACCATTCGCGCATGTCTTCAAAAGAGCAAATGATTTTGCGCCGTTTTCGTGCTTGTAGAAGTGGTGTTTTTTAAATGAGGTGTACAGTAGCTGGGCCCATTGTCAATGCATTGCTATTTTAAGGCAGCAAAATGACATTGCACTTTTGATCAACAAACACATCAAAAGTCAGTGGTGCATTGTTAAACGGTATTTAAGTGGTGCCTTATAGAAATGAGCAGGTGTATGCCACTTGTTACTGATACAGGTATGCGCTGGAGATGCAGTAATGGTTTTTTGTTATTTAATTTATTTTATATATGTTTTATTATAGAGTACATCTGGTCCTTTAGCGTAATCATACTGTTTAATGAAGCACCAAAAGAAAATAAGAACATAAGAAATTTACAAATGAGAGAAGGTCATTTGACCCATCAAGCTTGTTTGGGGAGAACGCAACTAATAGCTCAGAATTGTTAAAATCTTATCTAGCTCTGATTTAATGGATCTAGTATTTAAACTAATATTAAAATAGCCATTTGGCTGAACAGCATCCAGACCTGTTAGAACTTTATAGCTTATTATTACTTGGTTCATGTCCCCCCCTTAGTCTCTTTTGCTCAAGGCCGAACAGATTCAGCTCAGCTAACCTCTCCTCATAAGACATTCCTCTAAGACCAGGAATCATTCTTGTAGCCCTACGTTGAACATGAAGGCAGCAATGTCCTTTTTAAGGTATGGTGACCAAACCTGCACACGATATTCTAGGTGGGGTCTTACCAAGGATTTGTATAATCTTAGAATTACCTCCCTTGACTTAAACTCCACACACCTAGAGATATAACCCAACATCCTATTGGTCTTTTTATTTGCTTCCCCACACTGGCGAGAGTAGGACATGGAAGCATCAACATACACACAGAGGTCTTTCTCATAATCATAACCCATAAAATGTCTCTACTTTATATTTTTGCTCCCTGCATGGATTATTTGACATTTATCTACTTAAATTTCATTTGCCAGGTTTCAGCCCAGTCGCTAATTAAATAAAGATCCTGTTGTAACCTCTGTGCTGCTAGTTCAATATCTGCTGCACCACCCATCTTGGTGTCGTCTGCAAATTTAACAAGTTTACTGTATGCATTGGTGTCAATATCATTAATGTAAATTAGGAACAATAGTGGTCCTAAAATTGAACCCTGCGGTACCCCACTATGAACGCAGGCCCACTGTGACATTGAGCCTCTAATAACTACTCGCTGCTTCCTGTCAGTTAACTAATTTTCGATCCAAGCTGTCACAGTTCCTAAAATCCCTGTAGCTTTGAGCTTTCGCAGGAACCTATTGGAAATCTTAATAGATCGCATCATAGGCCTTTTTGTGATCAATTTCTCTTGTAGCTTCCTCAAAGAACTCAAGTAGATCAGTTAAACAGCATCTACCTCTCCTAAATCCATGTTGGCTATCCCTCAGAATGTTATTTGAATTCAGGTAATCTATAATTTTCATTTGAATTATAGCTTCCATTAGTTTTCCAGTGATACAAGTTAAACTGATTGGCCTATAGTTTACTTTTATCCCCTTATTTGTATATGGGTGTTATATTAGCATGCTTCCGATCAGAAGGTACTACACCAGCAGATAAGGATTTCTGAAATAGTAAAGTTAAAGGTTAATAATAGCTAATAATATCCCTCATCTCTTTTAAAACTATAGGTAAGATGCCATCAGGGCCTTGCAATTTATTTATTTTGAGCTTAGCTAGGCTTAGTACCACATCAGCCTCAGTTATACAAATATTGGTCATAGATGACAATGTATTTGTACTAAATGGTGGTAAGTCCTCTACTGTGAACACCGTGTAAAATAATCACTAAACTCATTTACTATTTCAATTTCTTTTTCAATTATAGGGCCCTTACTATCCTGCAAATTAGTCATTTCAGCTTTCAGAGCTCTTTTGGAGTTAAAATATTGGAAGAAACTTTTAATGTCAACCTCCAATGCAATCTTCCTTTCTACATTTCTACTCTTTGCAAGTCTAATGTTATTTTTTAACTCAACCTGTAGACTTAGATACTCCTGCTTTATTTTGAAATCATTAGGTTATTTTCCATTTGTGGAAGAGAGCCCTTTTCCTCCAGATTTTATTCTTAATTTCTGTAGTAAACCACCTTGGTTGCAGTTTCCTAGATTTAGTTTTACTGAAATATATATGAAGTCCTCTTGCACTTGCAATAATGTGCTTTCAAAAAAGTCCCATGCCTCTTCATCAGTTTTGCTATTTAATTCCATCCAGTTTATAGTTTCTAGTTTCAGTCTCATACCATTACAGTTATAAAATATGTATATTATCATTCATTTGAACATTTCAAAACACCTTAAAACTGTAGGTTGTGTTTTGTTTGAATAAAGATTTCACTTTTATTTATATGTTGTGAAATGCCAACCCAAAATTAAAATAAAAAAACACACACAACCATGATTAAGTCCTCGTTCCTAGTCACTGTGTTTGTTCAGCAGTAAGCTTATGTTTTCCATGTGTTCTGACAATATTATACCACTTTTTGCACTGCAGGGATGATCTGGTGATAGCAGAAAACGAGGACCTCATCCTTCACCTGCTTCACCTCAAAAGCCTTTGGTGGAATAGTGGTGGTCCTGTAAATGATGTACTCCCACCTTTTCACCTCGTGCATTAGCATGCCTCGGCAAAAAGTGATCTTGATAGGTGTTCTACCTGACACTTTAATGCTCACATGGGTAATGACAATGAAACCTGGAAGAGTGTGATCTGGAAGAATGGTTTGTCTGATCTGAACCCAAGTGGTGGTCTGTTAATTTGACTTCTGTGCTAACCACAGTTTGTCCATAATGAACATGTTTAAGCATAAGGGGGTTCAAAAGTGCACAGGGCACCAAAGCACTGTAGGCCACAGTTCAATGATCAGTTTTGTTGTTGTATTGTTAAATCTGTGTCTGCATGTTTTTGACAACTGTGTGAAGAGAAGAGCTGAGTTGTCAACTGATCACCTCCTGGTAGTCAGTTGGGTCAAATGGTGGTGGAGAATGCCAAGTAGACCTGGTACACCCAAATGCTTTCACAGCAAAGTTCTGGAGCCTAGTCCCCAAGTGTATATTGTTGGCAATCAAATTCTCAGCTGCTGAAATATGGAGATGCAAGCAAAAAAAAGAATTCATTGACTGACTAAAAGTAACTGAGGTACAAATATAGTCCCATCTGCTCATTTCTTGCTCCACTACTTCTATCTCTTTTCCCTGCACTTCCACATACTGTAACTTCCAAGTTAATGCTGATGCTTGTGGTGAACCACTCAGCAAGATAACGCAGTAAGCACCTCCTCGGTAGTTCATGCTGAAATGGAAAGTACCGTATACTATGGTGGACGATGTGCGGCACGTAACTTTAATGTACTGTGTTTTATATGTATTTATTAATAATTGCACTGTGTCCATTCACTGCCAGTAATTTTAAGCAAGACAGCTGGGCTATTGAATGTGAAGTGCACACATAGAGAGGAGGAGAGAGGTAAGGAGCATGCACTGATTACAGCACATTGCCATACCCACCACACAACAAACCACCTCAGGGATGAGAACATGAGTACAGCCATGCAGTGGGTGATACCTCAGCACCACACTAGTCTGAACAGTTTTTTTCCAGTGGCTGTACCAATCCCACCACCAACCCCCAAATGCTTTTCCCCTGGAAGTGGGAGGATCTGCTAGCAGGGCTGGATGTAAATTAACATCATACCCAGGATGAAGAAATTGCAGGTTAAGGGCCTTGCTCAAGGGTCAAACAGAGTAAGATCATTCCTGGCATTCACAGGATTCAAACCAGCAACCTTCCAATTACTGGCACAGATCCTAAGTCTCAGAGCTACCACTCCACACACATGGGAGCACTGAAATATATCACAAATGAAAAGATATTCCAGCTGGAAAATTGCATGTAAACCCAACTTTACCACAGTGTCAGATTTAAGGATTAAACCAAACCTGCTTTCTTTATTTCAGAAAAAATTAGCATGTCCAATCTGCTGGTGGTCTTTATTGGGCTGCCATTGTGCTTTCTGTTCACATTAATTAACAAGTCCTTCATCTTTATTTTTTTAACAATATAGTCAACTATGGCAGATGGGAGATTAATCTTTTTGCTAATCTGTCGAACAGAATTGCCTTCTTACTGCAGACAAATGATGCTTACAATTACTTTCAAAGAACTGTCCCAAGATAATCTATAGTGAGCATATAAGTCAATTAACTTTAGGAACACAGGTGTTGATCCCATAGGTGTAGTTATCACATTATCCTTGAACATGTCCCACTAAGCCTGAGAACTGGAATAGATTTAAGTGTCCAAATAGTTCTTTTGTCATAATTTTGAACAGCTTGTCTATTCTATAATTTACCATCTAACCAATTTCTTTTTGTTAAATATTTTGTTTTCATAACATAACATAACATAACATAACATAACATAACATAACATAACATAAATGCAATTTTACACAACATTTTGTTACACATCTTAATAAAATTCTGATATTATGGTATAAGTATGGCATAAGTGTCCAAATTGCTTTACTGGTCACTGTATGTGTGAGTTTGTGGCCTAATTGCTAGGGATGCATGCTTATGATTGGACGGATGCTGGTTTGAATCCCTGACCTGCAAGGTACTGCCCCCACACAATGCTTCCTGGGCTCTAAATAATAGCTGCTATGCTACATATAGATTATACTGTATGTAGAGGACCCATTTTGTTGTGGTGTATTGACAATTTTTCACTTCACTTATTTATGAAACTCTGTAAGGTACCTTTAATTCTTGAAAGTATCATATCAGATCTACATTCTGTACAGAAACTGTGACGCTAGTGCAACGTACCCCAAGGGAAGATCTGTTAAGAATAGCTGGAAAAGATACAAAAACATCTGCATTTAGGATATGCCTTTGATAAACGGAATCGTTCACTTGAAATATTTAGAGCAATATCACCTGTGGCTTTTTGCCACTGACAATTTCTGTGTCAAATATGAATTATTCTGTGTGCAATGGGGAGCTTAACCTCAGTAGGACTTCAGTCAGGTTTTCCACAAAACTTCATGTTTTCTTGTATAGACTCCATAATAGTTACAGTCACTCAGTATTTAATGGTCATGTGAACAGAACAAGCTTGAACATGCAGCAATTTTCATTTGACTGCTGTAATTTAGGTCATGATCTAAAGACAAACCCAGAGAAAAAGGGTACGAGATGTAGTGTGTCCTGGATGGGATGGGATAACATTACTATAACACATACGGGTATCCTAAGCAGAATTTGTAGACTTATAATTTTAATTTATAATCTTTGGACGGTTGGAAACTTGTAGGTCACCAGTGGTTGACACTACCTGTGTCTCCTTTTTAATTTGACTAACTGATTCCTGATAAAAGATTTTCAGGACAGGTAACGACTGGTTAATGCATAATGACGTTCCTCGAATTATTTATGGATTCTTCAAGTGTAAATAAAGCAACTAGCCATTTGGAAACATGACAAAAGTCACTGAGCATTTTCATCATATTTTATCATATTTACAAACTGGAGATTATGGCCAAATGAACGGACAATAAATGAACAAACAAATAGTAAATATGCCGTTAACTATAACTACTGGAGAAAGACTGGTGGTGGTTAGACCCACAACTCACCTTCTGACCTCTCAAGGTCTTTAGCCAACACGCTTGAGGGCACGCTCGTGTTTACGGTCTCTGCAGACGTGCTCAGCTTAGTACTGGGATCCCGCTTCGGCTTGGGTGGTGGCTGTTTGCGGGAGCTGGGGCTGCCATCCTCGTCCCCTCCTCCGACAGAGTGTAAGGACTGAGAGCGCACAGAGAAGCCCGAGCCGCAGGAGAGGGGTAGCCGGTCCTGGGGAGGCGGCATGGTCATGAAGCCCATGCGGAAGTGCTTTCCTGCGTAACCGCCTTCTGAAACATGAACGACATCTTCACCGATCCTGGGAAGGAAAACGGAGTAGGTTTTACGGAGCTAGCTGTTTATTTATATGCATATATAGCTTCAGTTTAATCATTACATTTTGCTATTCATAGTTAGCAACAACACAATCATGCAAAACGAACACGAAAAGATGGATTTGTACTACATTTCATTTTTATTCCCTCCTGGGAATTGTTTACAGTTCGATGTGAACCTTCCAATGCTATGCTCTTCCATGCAAAATACAAGATATTATTTATATTTGATTATATGAATAGGTGTTCATAAAGAGTTTCAGAGAACCTGCTTCTTGCCAATAGAAAATAAAGAAGTACATTCTAAAGGCAAATGAATTACAGTAAGACCCCCCGTATCCAGGGAGTATACTGTACGTTCCAAGACCTACTGCAGATAGCCAAAACCATGGGTTGTAGCAAACACTATATTTAACTTGCATTATAATGGTGAATATGATAATTAATAAAGCACTGAGCACAGCACTTCATCTTCTATTCATAGTCATAAGACATTATAGTTCTGATTATAACTTAATAAGCTCCAGTGAAGCTCTCATCTATAATGCACTAAAGGAACCTTCATAATGCATTATAAATGTCAGTATAAAAATTGAGGATGCTTTGTGTTATGCCTTTTTATAAATATTTATGGCCATGTTTATAATTCTTTATGAATGCATTATAATGTGTGTATAATTTATGAATGCATTATAATGTGTGTATGAATGTGTTAATAGATTTTTAAAAGACATGGTTGTCACGCTCCGGCCCCAGCTCCGGCCGCACCTGATGCTCCGTCCCCGGCTCTGGCCCTGTCCCAGTTCCTGATCCTGCTCCAGTCCCCCGGCACCTGTCCCAGTCCCCGAGGAGGTCCCAGACTGTCTGACCACCGCTCCTTCCCCCTTGGAGGTGGAGCTCGAGTGGGACCCCTTGGGCACCTCCCTAATGACCCCACAGGACCCCTCTAGGGGACTGACCCCTCCACCTTCGCCCCAGCGCGGTGGTTCGCGGCCAGAACCCCGCCTGTGGGAGTTCCCATAAAGGGAGAGGACATAGGCACAGGGATCGGGCCCCGCCCGCCCTGCCCCCTGGCTTGCCTGCGGGTTTCCCTGCTCTGACTCATCGTTCGCCTGCGGGTCCCTCCACTATGGCTCGTTGGTGGACGGCGCCTCTGCCTGCTGTGGCTACGCCGTTGCCTGCTGCAGCTTCCCCTCCCTCCTTGCTTTCGCCGTCGTCCCCTTCTGCTCCCTCCTTGCCTTGGGTGGTGCCTCCGGCTTCCTCCTCGGCCCCTTCGTGGTCCGCTCCGACTCCTGCCTCGAGGCCACCTGGGGTCCCTCTGGCTTCGGCCTTTTGGTCGCCTGCGGTCCCTCTGGCTGCCGCTGTGGCTCCCTTGGGCTCCCCTTTGCCCCCTGTCCTTCCCTGTCTGGCCTCCCGTGTTTGCTCCTCATCCCTTTGTCCCTCCTGTCTCAGCTCCTCGTCCCCCTGTGGTCCCTCCGTTCACTACTGGCCCTTTTGTTCCGCATGTTGGTGTCCCCCCTGTGTCTCTCTTCCTTTTCTGCCTGTCTGCGTATCCCGTCTTGTGTCAGGTGTTGTCTTGGGTTTTGCCCCTGTGCTTGTTTTGTGTTTCGGTTCTGTTCCCTGTGCCCTGGTGAATATTTTGTCTTGTTTTTCAGGTCCTGTTTTCCCAGTCTCGTCCTGTCCGTTGCTCCCCTTGAGGTGTACCTGGAATGCCTGCCTTGGGGGGGTTCTGTCACATCCCTCTGTCCAGCCCCCTTGTGGACCACGCCCACCTCAACCCCGTGTCAATTCCCATCGTATCATCTGTCTTGTGTTTATTCTGAAGTCATGTCCTGTATTTAATCCGCGTTCAAGTCTGTTTCCCCAGGTCTGTCATTGAGGTTGTCTACTGTGTCTTTGTACCTGTGCCTGCAATAAACCCCATTTGCTGGACTTCCGTGTGTCCAGAATCTACTTCCTCGCTCACTGCTCGCTCGCCCGGAGGGTGGTCGTAACAATGGTATTCGTAGAAAGTCTTATCGATTAATTTATAGATTACACACAATAAGACATCAACAACAATAACTAATTATAAAAAATAAAACAATTATACTATAATAAAAGTAACCCTCAATGGATGGAGCAATGAAAAATATCTTGTACAGAACATTTTTATTTTCAATGTGAATATTTCCACATAATATTTTTGGACCAGGGTAAACCAAATAATTGAAATCATGGTTACTGAATCAGAGGATACAGGAGTCCACTGTATTTATTAGAGCCTGAATTTTTTTTAACAACAGTGAAGGATGAGGAAAGTATTTTGAGCTGTAATGGAATAGGTATGCACTAACAGAAAATAAAGACTCAAGATCCTAGCACAAACATTTCCTCTGCTCCCTTGCTGTACATATTGCTGTGATTATTATAGAGAAGTAATTGAAATTCTAATCACTGGGATTGGTAATCGAAAGAGTGTCTTTTTCCCTGATCAAAGTGAGTGTGGTAAATCATCAGGGATATTGATAAAATGGACAACTGGGCTCTAAGACTGCTGATGAAGTCTGTTCTGGAATTGAAGAGATGAAATTAGGGAGATCTGTCTTTGAAATAAAATGCATTGCCCATAATTAGGTGCACAGGAACTGCTTGGCTGTAAGTGCAGAGCTGTGTGCAACCAGCAGTGAAGGTGGACATTTTTCATCCAGATCACAGTTGTTCAGGCAATCATAGAACTTTAAAAACTGAATGAAAAGACTGTGTTATCGCAACTCTCCTTATACCACAATTATAGTTTAGACCAGTGAGTTCTTCATTATACAAAGGGATTATCTGGGCCCAAAGCAAAACTTCCATTTCACCAAAAAAAAAAAATTTGTTTAAAATCTGTTCAGCGCACTGATGCCTTGTCCACACGAACACTGCTATTTTTTAAAGCGGTGTTTTTCCTCCCCCGTTTTAAAAAAAATCCCTGTCCACACGAACATTGTCTTCTAAAATATTTCCGTCCATATGAAACCGCTAAAATGCGCTGTCAAGAGCATGCCAAAACAACAGGCGGCATTATAACGCTAACCGTACTGCCATGTTAGCCAATCAGAAGCCTAATTGCCAATCCTGTTAAGTTGAAAACCATGGCGCACATTCCGACACCTGTGTTGATCAATATAATGCGAGAGTGACTCAACATTTATCTGTACAAATGTAAGAAGTCCTGTCAGCAAGGTTAGCACAAGCACTATTTCGGCTAAGTCCGCCATTGCTCAAACTCGCCTAATGTATACAGCAAACAGCGCACGCTCTGACGTTAAACAAAGTGGACAACAGCGCACAATCTGACGTTTCGAGACAAAAACTCTGTTTTCCCTGTCTACATGTCGACGCTGAAAACGGAGTTTCTTAAAATCTTCACCCAGGATGGAGTTTTGCAAAAGCTCCGTTTTCAGTGACCTAAGACGCCGTTTACGTGTGGACAAAAGCCCAAGACGTATAGAAAAAGGTACGTTTTTAAAAATACCCGTGTACGTGTGGACAAGGCATGAGTCTACCACTCTCCTCAAACTGTACATGCGTTAAATACATCACAGTGTGGAACTGTGCACAGAGCATAGGAACTGGTATGGGAGGTATTCTCTGCAAAAAATAAAATGAAAATGATAAAAAGAAAATGCAATCTCATAATACGTCATAATATATTAGAGTGGCATGCCTGCTGTGTACTATGCATGTCATATTTACCTTACCCAAGACGAATAAGTCCTCCGCATTCCATTTGGAAATATGGCTTCTTATTCAAATGAGTGTGAACAATTGATCAATGTGTCATGCGACTAGTTTACTGTTACAAATGAAAAATCACATTATGCCCCGGTAATTCTATCATTTTCAATACAGGAAGACCTTCTGATATGAAATAAATATATGTTCTGTAGCTCAAACCTTTTATTCATACGTTATTTTGTATTTCAAAAATGTCTTGTAAAAACTGCATCATGCGCAACATTCCCTTCTAGTGGTGCTGCGAATAAGAAACTAAACGAATCAGAAGTTGCAGATAAGTAGCTAACTTAAGTGTGACTTTGCCATTAATTTGGGCAACAAGGTTGACCATGGCCAAGAAACACAGACAACGGAATCGGCAAACATACTGAGAAAGCGCAGCTGTGATCCATAGCTCCGCCCACCGCCCGCTCCGATTAACATATATTTGCATGTAGTGAACAAAAAGGGTTTTTAATTTTATTTTTTAATTGTTCACATCTGACTCATACATGAGTGGAAAATGAAAATGCAAATGGTGATATTTCATTTTAATTTTAATTTTTGCAGGATTTTTGCGCACAGTCTTTGGAAACTAAATGGCAAAGTGGAGATTGTATTTTCTTTTTATCATTTTCATTTTATTTTTTGCAGAAAATACCTCCCATAAATACCTCCCATAAACTGGAGCCGGAGAAGCATATCATCAGACTATATCAACAAACAACGCTTTTTCTCTTTTGTCACTACTACAAATTGCGGACCCGATCTGACAAAGTGCTATTCTGAGTTTTATTTTACTTTAGAAGGCACTGCTTAGAAATAGGTGTTGTTTAACCTGTGTCATAAATTATATAAAGGCTACATTGTGTTGTTATACAGTGACACAGACCGGTATAGATTGCCTTAAGTCTGATAATTTAGCTGAAATGTCCCAAAAACACATTTTAACTTCTGACATACCCTTCCAAGTCAAACTGTATTTTTGTAGTGTTCAAAATTACGTCAGCAAATTCAATTGTACAGTAATATCACTGACCGCTCTCCCATAATTAGCAGTTTAGCAGCACTACAACAAACAGAGTCTTGGTTATGCTCATTCATTAGCCCATCACATCAGTAGAGGGTAGAATTTGGCATGGTCTGGCTTTTGCACAGTTGATTGATATTGCCACGTTTGGACCCTCTTTGGGCTATGTTTGTCACTGTTCACACTAACTGTTAAATTTTTGCCAAATAGCAATGTCATACTAGAACCATGATGGAGACTTGAGATTTCACTCAGACTCTAATTTTGTGACTTGTGAACATCTCTGTCACCATCATGGTGATGGTGCTGCCAAATGACAACAAACGTGTTCAAACTTGTGCGAAGTGGGTGGAATAATAAATTGTTTGCTGAATATCAGTTTCGATATGTACACTAACTCTCCACATGGCTGTCAGAGAAGTGGAATGTTGTAAACAGCGGAATAGATGGCAATGGAAGATCTGAGATGGCTGCTACACCTCTTCCCCTAGATTTACTAGCAGGAGAAAGGCTGTATGGATGCGCCTCTCAGAGGCCACCATAGAGAGCCAGCACCTACTGGACCCCAACCCAGCTGGTATTGTTGACTGTTTCGGTCACACTAGGATTACAGCTGCCACCATACAACCAAGGCAGACCCACTTTGAGGAAGCCAATTGAGAGGTGACCATGACAGTTCTGCTTATCACTGAGTAAGACCATACACCATTTTCAACTGAGGTGCTGCTGCCCGCTAAGAAGATGGAAAGGAGCCCACCACAACCCAACACTGACTGACAGGATACCCCAGAGAACCACTCTCAGGCTGCTGAAGTACTTTGGGAGCAGCTACTCACCGGGATAATCAAAAAACAGTAGTGTTCCTGGTGCTGGTGCCACAGGCAAGTTCTCTGTATCAAGTTCTCTTTTGGATGTCGCTGCAGGAGTGCAGGACGATTTTGGGGCTCACACTGTAGTCTTGAAGAGACCCTTCAATCAACACATCTCCACTGACAACATGAGGCAGTAGCTCACACTTGCCCTCCATGCTGGCTGCAGCAGCATATTTGCCTCTTTGTTTGAGACCCAGAGCTGCCAGTGCACTGCAGTGAAGAAGCATGCGTGCAGGGGCGCCACTACAGATTTTTTGCTACAAGAAGGCATATCATACTGGAATTCCATCCCAGACTAATCTGATTATGTTTCAATTTTTTTGAGCCCCTATCGCCCAGGAGCCCTTGAAATCATCCTTACTTTACCCCCCCTTTTACGGACCATCTGCATGTGAGGATTTGTCTGCAGCAAGTGGCTCCCAAATCAGAGTTCATATCAAGGAGATGTCATAAAACGACTAAGCTTCAGGAAAAGTCAAATTTGTGCACCATGATTCAAGCATTTGAGGAGATAGGACCACTCCCTTCTGCACAAATTGTCAATGAGGTCTGGCAGTGTAGTTGTGAATGCCTTGACCCATGAAAATGCTTGCTGCTTATGGTCCTTCTTCATAAGCGCCTTGATCTCTTTGTAGAATGAGATGAGTGAAGGCTAACCAGATTGGTGCAGCACTCAACTGACACTAGCAGCTCACAACACTGTAGTCCCACTAGCTGGTCAGGCAACGTAGCAGAAGATAAAGGAGCTGATGGCCCTAGCTAAATCTAAGGCAGACTTTCTCATTTTTCAACTTTGGCACTTTTGGTTCATATTCTTTGGATTGTAATGTCCCGATGATACTCTATTGCCTCATAGAAATGGTTTAGGTACCCTTTCCACAGATCGGCTGTGTAGTATACTTCAATAACCTTGTGGTGCATACTGGTGATTTCAATGGAACCATATAACACCGATTGGAAGTCAAAATATAATCTAGATAAAATCCTATTACAATTGTGCCTTTAGCCATCCAAAGCATAATTATTGTGTGATATGCAGAGATCTCCTAGCCATGGTCCAAGACTTTGGCAGTTCTATCCCTACCTCTATGGCAGGTGTTTGCTCTATTTAATAAACCATGCCCCCCTCATGTGACAAGTGGCTTGGTGGACTGAGGCACTGGAGTATGGCAGTCCAGGAATCCATCAAACTTCTGGAGAGGCAAATTTGTGCAAGGTGCCAATAGCTCTTATGTTTGGATGGCAACTGAGGATGCCTGTGGACTTGCTGTTCACCACCAAAGGCTGAAGAACACAGCAAAGCAGACACTGGGTACCTACGTCATGACTTTGACACACACTTTGACATGACTCAAGCAATATTTTTATTTTATACTCATCTTATTACCCTGAGTTCTCTTGTATAGCCTATTGTTTTTGAACCATTTTATTAGTTTATGTTTTTATTTAAATTCTTCTTTCATCACCTTTATGACGTTTTACACAAGGTGAATAACTCATTGTCCTCAGTGGACTGAAACCTACAGCCATTCCTATGGAGATATCAAGATGGACACAGGAGAAACAAGTGGGAGCTGATGTGTGTGACAAGGTGAATAGAAAGACCTGTAAGGCCTCTACCATGGCTTCACGTATGTAGAGTTTGTATGTTCTCCCTGTGTCATGGGGTTTCCTCCAGGTAGTCCAGTTTCCCCCTACAGTTCAAAAACATGCTGAGGTTAATTGGAGTTATTCCCCATAGGTGGCCATGTCTGAGTGAATGATGTTTGAATGTGCCATGCAATGGGCTGGCACCCCATCCTGGGTTGTTCCCTGCTTTCCGCCCTCAGTCTCTGGGATAGGCTCCGGCAATCCATCAGCAAACATGGAGATTCAACACACCGACGCCTTCACTGCCCTCTGATTTTAATCATGTCTCCCTTGACAAATCTCAGTGCAATTTCAATCATATTGTTACATGTAAGACAATTGAAAAAAGGATATTGGACCTCTTTCATGCAAATGTGAAAGAAGCACACAGATGTGCCGCTCTACCTCCACTTGGAAAATCTGACTATGGCATTGTTAGGCTGGTATCAAAATACAATGCTGTGGTTCAACGACTTCCCATTACCACCAAAACCATCAGAGTGTGGTCTGAAGACCACAAAGAGGCTTTACAGGCTTTACAGGAGACCGACTGGAACCTTTTGATGGACAGCATGGACATTGAGGATATTGTTTTTTTTTTTTTTTAATACCTTACTATAATTATTTTTATCCTGTCTATACCTGTACACCTGCTGCTGGACCCAACAATTTTTCCCCAAGGGGATAAATGAAGTCAAGTCTAAGTTTATGCCTGAGGCTCAGGCACACTCAGTGGCCTGGCAGATGTGGGAGTATGGCACACATTAACATGGACAGGATTATAACCCTTGGGACCTGGTTTGGGTATATCGCCTAAACTGCAATAGGGGTTGTGTCCAGAACTGCCTAGACCCTAAAAGCAGCCACTAGACAAACTGGTTCAACAAAGCCAGCATCCCAGCATGCTTTTCAACATGCATAATGCTGGCTAATGTTTAGATAGATTTTTTATCTTATTTATTCATTTTACTTCATTATTGCTTATTGCAGCGTCATTATGCAATATGTGCTTGCAGTTTATTTAATTTAGCAATTTTCGTGTGCTGTTTTTGTTTCCCACCATCATGACAACTAGTGTGTTTAAACTGGGAACAAAATGGAGTGAATAACCAAAAAAGAAGACTGTCAGAATGACAGCATTGTATTCCCTGAACAGCCCCCTTCATCCCCTTCCCCCATCAAATCCATACATCCTGCATTCCTCAACCTCTGCAATTTCTAGAAGTCCTGAATGGATTAACTGGAAATGTAAAAGCTAATCAATGTGTTATTATCTAAATGCTCTGTGTCTCTGTTATGAGACATATCTCCAAAATTACACCTATTCATTTATTGCACATATCACTTGAATGTCAATATGTACAATCACCTTTGCCAGTAAAGTAGGCTTAGGCTACACACAAAGCAAGATAAAGATTTATGATTTGAGTTTCAGTTCAGCTATCTAGCCTATCATACACATACATGGCTATTATATTATATCCTCGTATGGTACAGAAAAGTGTATAAACATCAGTGATACCTGGCTATGCTTTACTCTAATTTTGTGACCCAGTTGCCTTATGATGGTCTGGAACATGTTGTTAAATGTGATTAAATCAGGCTTGCCAATAGGGTGAACACCATTATTTTAAAAAGGTGGACACCTGTGTCCAAAAAGGAGGATCACACACATACTATGGAGGCCGAGAATTATCTCGTTATCTTGATAACAGCATAAACAATTATTTGCGATCATGACCATTCTCAGCATCCATAGCATGTGTGTGCGGGGATTTCACATTTTATGGCAAACCAGGGGTGGGGGGGAATGGTGCTAGTTCTTGTCAGGGGGGCATGTAGGGGGGAGGGGAAAAGGAGACCAAGAGGGCAAAAAGGAGGGCACACCCTGAGTGTTCATTTTGTCGATAAAAACGAAGCCAAAAAATACTCGTCGATGATGCTCTTTACTCGTTTCTATTACACATGACATGGCCCGCCAACAAATAAATAGTTTGAATGCAGTGATGAAATTTTAAAATCTTGTATACAGGCTTGTAATTTGATAATAGTAGTTTAGGCACATCAGGAAATCATCACGTCAGGCAGAATCCTGCTCTACTCCTCTCCACTTTGTTAGCATGACTGATTCTATTACGTGTTTGTCTTACCTCTCATTTCAGTCTCTGTGTGATTCACTCCAGCTGCCCCTCATTTTGCTCCCTCGTTTATACTTGCATGAAAGTGCTCCCCAGTCCTGGCATTAATATCGATCCTGCTTTTGGCCCGTCTCAGCTATAAGGTATGGAACCCCATTGGGGTAAAAACCCTCATAATCAACACATCAAATCTATATGTCCTATTGTCACGCCCGGCTCCGTTCGATCCTCCTGTGTGCCACGCCCACCTCGTTACCTCGTGTTTTTGCCTAATTGTTTTC
>JAODLC010000040.1:18225467-18236503 GCA_026781145.1 Hippopotamyrus pictus | reverse complement strand
AGTGGAGTAAAGAGTACATATATTCAATCAAAAATGTAGTTGAGTAGAGAGTAAAAGTTGCTTATATTTTTGATACTCAGTACAAGTACAAAGTAGCCAAAAAAATACTTAAGTACAGTAACGAAGTCCATCTACTCAAATACTTTACACCACTGGTCAAATCTGTAAAGAACTTACAATCTTTAAAGTACGGAACTCCACGAAACCTTACCAAAGGGCACCAGTACACCACACTCTTGGCTTGGTGTTCGCTTGTGCCAACTTCCCGAGTTGATGTGCATGAAGTCGATGGCCTCGGTAGCTTTGAGCTTTTCCTCCCGGAGGATGGTTTGTCCCACCACTTTATCCTTGACATTTTCATTTTGACTTTCACGTTAATAAACGTTATGGTTAAAGGGACTTATTTGTTATTTAAATAACAGGCCACGTGTAGCCCCGTTGGTGTTGCCATTTTGAAATGTGTTTTTTCTCAGTGTGCATGCGCGAGTGCGACCGACTCCAAAAATCATTTCATGTGCGTTGTTGGAAGAGACAGGACACACGTACGGCGGGGGCTTTCTCATTTCGCACTCAGCTACCATCGGTGTCGGCCTTAAAGGTTATTCCTCCTAAAAGTTTGCTGGTTAAATGCTTTCTTCAACCTAACAACGGAATAAAACACTGGTAAATACCACTAAAGTTTTCTTTTCGTTCTTCTTTTAAAATACGCAAAGTGCCGGGACGCTTGTGCCTACTCCTAACAGCACGTGGCTGTGGTCAGACCCCCACTGGACGTGTATGCGCTAGCTTAGATTCATCCTGCTATACATTTTACTGTTCCTTAAAACGTAATTAAAAATAACACCTTAATAAATACATGCAATGTATTTTTATTCTATTAAAGTTTAACGGCACCCCTTATCTCCCAAACCATGTGGTCCCTATCAGCAACACGTGGCACAAGCACATCTGATACCATATACAGTATGGACATAACCCCTCAACCAATCAGAATAAAGGATACACTTACGACATCAGAAACGAGTCCCCTACTAAGCTCCGCCCAAGGTACCAGGTAACATTTTTTTCATATAAATTTGATATGTTGATTCAGAGGGTTTTGACCCCGAAGGCATTCCACAGTAGGGTTCTGTACTGGTTTTGATCCACCATGGTCCAGGGCTGCCAACTGTTGTGCATCTGTCATTATACTCACGCTTTCTAAGTCGAAGACCTTCTGGCATTAGCAAATGACCTGCCTTCCAGAAAGCAGATGAATGAGGAACTGTGGTGGGCTAAACCTCTGTACTTAGCTGTATTGAATGGAGGGTTAGGTCAAGTAGTATAGCGCTCCTTTACTATGCGAGAGGTAGTGAGATCAATACCCATTACCTCCAGCAACATGGATTTGTGGCTGCTTGTCCTTCAACTGAATTCCATGTTTGCAGTTCAGTCTTGCATGCTGGAAAGATGAGCTTCAGTGTACAGCTGAACAGCATCCCTGTGCCCCCTGTGGTGGCTCTGTGGTTTATGACTGCAATCCTGTGGTCAGCAGGAATGAATTCAGCCTTGGGATCTTGAGCAAGGACCTTAACCCCAAGTACTCCAGGGACCAGCTGTCCCTACTTTCTCAGTTGTACATTGCTTAGGATAAAAGTGTCGGGTAAATAAATTCAAAATGATATTTTGGTCATACTGCATAAGAAGCTATACATGAAAATACAGGGAAAGAATCTTCTGACATCAACATTCCAGTTCAAATTATGCTTATAGTAGGAAATGGCCCAAAAAAACTGGCAAGCCAACATGAAACATGACTAATTTCATAGTTTTGTATCTGACTACATTGAAAGAGAAGCTCAAGACATGCTTCCTCCCTACACATGAGCAATACAATTTTGTCCAATATGCATTGTACCATCCACAGTATTGTCATCATGGTGTTTGAAAACAAAACTCAACATAAACCTGAGGAGCTTCAGTGGACCACTCACTCACATTAAAACACAGCTAACAACTTTGGATACTTTGTGGGCCCTTTAGTGGGTGGGACAGGAGTATCGCTCCCTATCAGAACATTCTGTCATGGTGCTGTTAGCATCCCTGCCTCCTACTGACAGCAGGTCAGCTGGCTTTCTCCCCCTCATGTATGTCAGGAACACAATGAGAAACAGTTTTCATTTCAACATGATCTCCAAACTGAACTCTCCATCATCTTTCTCACATTAGACAGGCACTTGTCCCGTTAACTTGATGGAGATATGTGCTGTTCATTCTTTTCTTATTAAGGTGTTCATTGACTTAAGTCCAGGTTGCATTCCAAAAGTGAGAACATGAGTCAATCTGAATGTACAATATTTTGCATATTCTGGACGTGATCATTATATGAAAGAGGTCAAACATACTGTACAACATAGTATGTGCAACACAGTATGTAACATACATTGTGTACTTGGTGTCTTCTTGATTGGCTATTGGTTTGTTTTGGTTCTTGTCACACGTCGCACACATACATCTGCTGACATCCACTACATCTTCTTTGGAAATCTCCCAATAAATTTAAGTAAGGCTCTTACGAGGCCTTTGACAAAAACAATCAGACATACCGAATAGGACTTAAGTTGTTGGATCACCATAGTTAAAATGACATTTATGTGTTGATTATCATAATTTTAAAAATAGTTTTAAAAGTTGCAAGATAATGTGTGATAAATGGTTAAAATTCGGAATTTGGTAAATGAAACTTGAAAATGAATTTTAAAAACATCACATATTCATCTGTATTATTATTATTATTGTTGCTGTTGTTTTTGTTGTTGATGATGCTGTTATTAATACTTGACTTAATGAATAACTTAAATAAGTACACTACTGTTGATTAAGTCACAACAACAGGAAAGAGTTACAGAAAATCAGAAATCATTTAGCAGGTCCTGAGCACTGTACCCTGATAGAACACATTCTGAATGTGCACACCCACATGGCCAGGTTTTCTATATGTCAGACCTTTACTCTTCAGCAGGCACTCCTACTAGCACTCAGTACCTGGGGAACCATAGCTGAGGCAGCTAAGAAGGACTCAAAGGCCAAGTTATAACAGGAATGGCTAATGACAGAGTTGAGGGACTAAGGTCACATTATTAGCAACCAAAACTCAAAACATACAGCTAAACCAGAGAAGCCAGAGCGCAATTAGAAACAATTACAAATTACAAATTACAAATCAACCAGGCAGAGAATAAATACATCGTGTGCTGGTGTGGGTGAATACACAATGATATTATGTCATGGTGGGCATGGCCATAACAGACAACCACGCCAGTGGCAGCTAACTAGCAAACTGGATTCTGGACCAGATATGAAAGTCTTGAGATGTTATAGGCAGTCAGTGGCCCCAGCTATCACCAGGCAGAAAACCATCTTGCCTCAAACCCCAAACCCCATGGCAATTAAATCTTAATCTCAGCTTTACAATAATTTATTTTAATTAGTTATTAGTCTCATAGACCTACTTATGGCCTTGATGAATGGTCCAGTGATTTTTCTTAGTCGCTGACTATACAGTACTTGTTTTTTTATGATTCACCAGGCCAAGCAACTGAGGGCTATATGCTTGCTAAACGTACAATAAAGACTGCCCTTATTATGCTACTTAGATACTCCTTCTGCTTATTCCAAGACAAACACTGGCACGGGCACTCAACAGTGTTTGCAGGATATCAAGCCATCTAAATCTAAACCTTACACCACTATGACATCCTTCTCTTGCACTTTAATTTTCAGTTAATGGCTTCACTCATTAGATTCAGAACTGTTACTGAGGTACATTCAGATTCACTTCTGAAAACTCATTATCTAAAACAATGTGACTAGTGACCATTACAGGATGCTTCTGCAGGTTTCTGTAAAATTCAGCTAATTTTAGGATGAAAACACCTAGGTGGGATTCATGGCATATGGATGGCAGCTTGTAATGAATTTCTAGTGTTCACATACAAAAGGTTAAGATAAAGATATAAGGTGAGTCTCTATTTACCTTTTAATGGCTTCCTCCTGCCTCCTTTTTTTCTCGTGTTTTTCCTGAAGATAGGCCCAGTTTGCCTCATTCCTCACACGATCACTCTCACGGGCGATGTCCGATGCATTCTGGATGACTAAATCATCATAGGCCTTCAGGCCAGTTTCTTCGACATACTGACAAAAATGTAAAGTGGCTTCTTCCTCCAATGCATTCATTTTCCTTAAATTAGACTAAAAGTACAAGAATGAAGAAAAAATTCCTTAATTAGGGCAACGTGATCATACCTCATGTCTGTGCAAATGTTATTCTAAATAGAAATCACAATGAAAGACTTATTTTTCAGAAAATGACTGATAAACAGATCTTTGTGTGCATATATTTGCACATCTGTCTTCTGTCATGTGTTCATGGCTAATCCTGAATGAATTTACCGTGTATGTACTGTGCATTTTGTGTGTATGTATTTTCTGTTATCCTGTTAGATGCACTGAGCTCATGGAGAGCTCTGATTGGAGGAACAGTCTCCTACTCATTATAACCGATGCATCATGCAGAGGACAATTTAATCATTTAATCATACCACTACATGTCTACACAAGATATTTCACTCGGCTACTACAGTAAGAAAATCATGCTGTTTTGGCAGCATAGCATAACCTTTTTATAAAACACCAGTTAATAGCATGTAAATGAAAATATTTTGCACCTACAGCTGTTATGTTTCCTTCATTGTTATTTGCACTCAAAAAGTTCTTATATTAAACAAGTAATTCACTGAATATGGAGCCTAATCTGCTTTCTATTCTATGCCATTTCCACAATGGAATCTTAAAGGTTCTCCCAAGGTATTTTCTGCGCCAAATAGTATGGCCTGCTCTTCACTCATCAACCCATGTGTGCGTGGGCTTTCTTGTCAGCACTTGCAGCATTGTATGCAAAACAATTAAGTCTCACCTCACCTTTAGTTAGTCATGGTTTTTAAGCATATTGTAGTTCATTATAATATATGGACATTACTATTTCTACCTGCATGTGCATGCATGAAGATCAGGAGCAGGGTCTGCCCTTGTTTACTTCCAAGAGTTGCAAAAAAAAAAACTAAAAAACAGGAAAATGTATTTTATCTCCCATGGCTCCCAGTCTGAACAGCCCTGTAAGGCCACAATTTCCCATATACAGATTCAACCATGTATATTTCATTTCTAAATTGTATAGCCTTAGACCTACAGTCTTCATCCGTCTGTATTCTCATTTACACCAACACCAGAACCACAGATATGCCTTCCTATTGGATCTTTGGCAGTCTTGTAAAAATGGAATCACAAGGAAATTGTAGTTTCTAGGCAACCAAGATGGAGATAGAAAAAAATACAGTTTTACATTTGATTGCACAATCTTAGAAATAGTTCTGTGTAAAAGGCACAATTAATTAAACATATGCAACTAAAGAGAAATACTCACAGATTAGGTTGAATCCCTGATTGGTCTGAAGCTCTGATGGACAGATTTTGATATCTCCACTCATGTACTTCATCAGAATCAAGAAATGACACCTTCACAGATCAGTACTTCTCAAGAGGAGGAGCACATTCCGAAGAGAGCTGAGCTGAGGCTTCACCTGGAGAGTCTGTAATGGTGTGAGGAGGAGAACAGCCATCTTTGTGTCACAGAGCTGGCAGAACACTTTTTCTCTGCCAGTGTTCCAGACTGCTTAATGCTAGAATGGGGGAGGATGTCAGCTTGGGGTGCCAGCCCAGCTCAAAGCTCAAACCCCACAGCCTGTCTGCACGCAGAGATGGACAACGCTGCCCCAAGCAGCAGCACCCACTTCATCTGCACATGGAGCAGCTAGAAGCAAAGAGCAGCACAGCCACCGGATAATGCAGAGCGGCTGATCCTGCTTCGAATGCCTTCTCTCTCCTCTCCTGCCAGGTTAATCCTGATGTCCGTTATTCCCTCGTGAGACATCTACACGCTGAACAGCACTCACACGCGACGCTTCCTTCTGTCCTCGTGAGCAGTAAGCTGGCTAGCTCTCCTGAGTGACTCTTGCTTTCCCAGTTACCTATTTCTGTCAGAGATGCAATGGACTAATCAGAGATTCTAAATCACATTTCTGAAGACAAAGACCGAGCTCTCTGCACTGTCTGAAAATCTCATCTGCTTTCCTTGTTCCCTCCCTCCCTCCTTCCCTCCCTCTCTCTCTTTGTGCTGTAGTTTCTCTACTCTCAGCAGCCGCTAACATAATATTTCAGAACCACAGACAGCTCCATCAGGGGAGAGGCGGGGATTGTGTGGCTAGAGAGGGGGCGGGCAACGAAAGCGTCAAGCAGAAGGGGGTGGGACAGATCATGCTCCACAGCAAGCCTGCTCTCTCAGGGACGTGGACTCATTTCAAAAAGCATCTAGCTATGGCAGCTGTGCAAATCCACAGCCATCAATATGGCTCCCCTCTGCCCCTGCCTTGTCTCTCCCAGCAGTAGCACATTTCTGTGTGGGTGTGTCTTTGTGGAAGCTAACCTCCTCCTACAAAGATGATTGACTGCACATATTTCATATGAATTACGATGTTGTGCTTTTATCGTGAAAGTTGCGTCTCTTTGGGGTCTTGGTGTCTGTGCATGCATGTTTCAGTTTGAATTTGCTTAATGTGGAGGACACTATATATGCAGACAAGGACATCAGATATGCAGCTGGGAGGGGACACTAGAGATGTTTTTTCCCTGGTATGATAACACAGGCACTACTCTGCAGCTGCCTATTTTCTGTCCTGCTCTGAAAACATTAACCTCTTCAATTAATTAGCCCTGGCTTTTATGGCCTCTGTTAGGGTTTAATGTGGTAGACACTTACCCACCTGGTACAGATACAGAAACTAAGGCCAGTCCCTAGGAAACCATTGTTCTCCTTGAAATAAATTAATTAACTCCATAGGCTCTCTTGGGCTATGAGGTCATGTCTGTATAGCTTTGCTGGAATATACTGCAGTAATAGACTGCTTAAGGTCAGGAAGCAGCTGGAGTGGTTTTTCTTTGGTGTTCTGAATGTTTATTGTGTTTGCTGTTGCCTTCTTGTCTCACGTGATCTGACCTTTATTGGCCCTTTGAAATATTACAGACTACAGAAAAGATCTTAAAATCATTGACTGATATCCAGTTTTGTATTTAAATAACTATCTTACTGAGCTGAGACCAAAGCCCACTAAAATCCATGTATCACATTGTATTACAATGTCAAGAATTTTTTATATTTCTCCACTGTTTTCATATTTCCCTACGATTTTCAAACAGCAAAAGTGTAAATCATGAAGATAGATGAAAAAAAGTTGTTTGCTGGTTTTCACAGAGCTTCCAGGACAGAACACTATACTAGGAAAGCTGTGCAAACCATAACCCTCCCTGTTATCTCAAGAAACCTGATAATTTTCAATATCAATGGCCTATATTTCTACAAATGCAGTAACTTAAATTGATGGAACATAAATCACTATTGGCTTCAAATCGAAATGAGTGGAGTAGAAAATGAGTATAGAGTTTTAAATGACAGCTAACCGCTTCAAGCCTCCACTTTCTGTGATTTTCCTTGTATATGCCTGGTTGAGGATTGAAGTCCTCTGTGACTCACAACAGAGAATTTAACTGCTGACAGAGATGTGGCTAGAGAGCGCCACTCCATACACAACTATTAAGCTAGCTGGATGCACTGGCTGTTTACTGAGAGGACAGGACATTGGACTCTTAAAAAGACTGGTGGAGGTCTGTGCTTCTATAGCAACAACTCCTGATGCTGAAATGCTACAATCATCGACAAATATTGCTGCCCTTATGTGGATTTTCTGCTGCTCATGTGTAGGCCTTTTTACTTACGCAGAGAATTCATGGTATGCTGTGTACATTTCTTCAAATGTTAATGCTAAGCTTGTGTTCCCACAGCTGCATGGCAACATAAATAAGAAACTGTGTACCCTAATGGTGTTTTTATTGTAGTGGGTGATTTATCATGCTGATCTTAAGGTTGTTCTCCCTAAATTCTATCATAACATAACATGCACAAGCATAAGAAATAGAACATTGGTCTAAGTTTATACTAATGTTACCAAGGCCTGCAAAGCACAGCCAAGAACCTCATTTATTTTATGTATTTCCAAACCAGAAGCCAAGGATGATATGAGAAGCATGTAACCCTCTTAAAACTCAGGATGCAGCTTACAGAACAGGAGATACAGGAGCATACAGCACAGCCAGGTCTGACTTAAAGGGCATCAAGGCCACTAAGCTAAAACATAAACAGCAGGCTGAAACTCCTTTCAATAACTTAACCAGTCCTCGACATGTGTGGGAGGGAATTAGGGCCATTTCAGTCTATAAAGGGACAACATCTCCCTCTGCAAATAGCTGTGCCACTTTAGCCAAGGCACTGAATATCTTCTATGCTTGGCTTGATAGAGATAACAGTGATCAAATGATGCAGCCCCTCCTTTCAAATGAGCACCCACACTCAGCCATCAAAAGTCAGAAACTGCCTCTGAGCCCTCAGCTCCAGGAAAGCAGTTAGACCAGATGGTGTGTCAGGCCACAGTTCAGCTCACAGATCAGGGGTCTCATTTATAACCATTGCGTACGCACAAAACGGGACTTAAAAGATGTGTACGGCTTTTTCTATGCAAACATTGCAATCTATAAAAATAAACGACGGCAGAATGTGCGCATATGTATGCTGTCACGCCCCGATCGTCCGCTCCTCCTGTGTGCCACGCCCCCTCGTTAACCCTGTGTGGATTCCCCGTGTTTTACAGCTGTTTCTAATTGTTGTAATTAGTCCATTGTATTTAGTCCGCGTTTCCGTTCGTTTCCCCAGTCCGGTCATTGTAATGTACTGTTACGTGTATGCTTTGGCGTTTGTGATCCCCGAAATAAACCCGTGTTGGTTCATATTCACGGCTTCCTTCGCCTGCTTCCCCGTGACTCGTGACATATGCCAACTTTGACCCATGCATGCAAACATTTTGGAGAAAAAAATACAACCGCGGGTGAAGTGGGTAAGCAACAACGTGAGTGGCATCAGTATATAAATAATAATTCCTTATGCTAGTGAGTCATACACCATACATTATTCACTCACATATTTATAATAGTGAATAAATATATAAGTAAAATATATAATCCGACTCAAATCTTAACTTTTAATCTACACTTTTAATCTATGCGCCACAGCTGATGAAATGTAAATGGATAAGTGGTGGTTGTGAATATAATGATCATTTGGACATAGTGTGAAACAATCAGTCTCATTGCTGAAAACACAAAAATACAATACAATACAGGTACTGACAACCCTGGGGTTCCTTGCAACTGGCTGTTACCAGTGGGAATTAGCCAGCAGGTACAGTACATGTTATAATTAACAATAAAACTGTGAATTTGTTCTAAAGCTTGTTTAGGAAATACAATAATAATCTATCAATACATCCATCCATCCATTTTCCAAACCGCTTATCCTTGTGTTTAATTGTATTCTAGGTCTGGGATATCACAACCATCACTAAGCTCAATAATACCGGTAATTTTGGATGGGATTATTAAATGATTAGTAGATGCATTAAGTTCCCTTACACTGTGGAGAACAGGCCAACATCAACAGGCAATTTGCAGGAGTGTCCGGTTTCCCAAATGAAATCGGCGCAATTGACTGCACTCATGTTGCAATGAGGGTTCCATATGAAAACGAATTTATTTACACAAATAGAAAAAGTGCATTCTATAAATGTGCAAGTTATTTGTGACGCTGATTTGGTCCTGACAAACGTGTTTGCACGATGGCCTGGTGCTACACATCACTGGATTATCCTGGAACACAACAGAGTAGGGAGCAGACTGCAGACTTCTTGGTAAGGTGTTAAAAACATTGTGTAATATCACTGATTCTTGGGAATATGGATAAAACAGGCTTAATTCTGAAAATAAAAAGGTACTTAAATTACAAAATCTGAAGGTATATCATTATAGACCAAGGTCTTGGCTGTTCAGCAACGTACCAGTGCAACCTCCTCATTTCGTATTTTTTCAGAAAATAGGCGTTTTTTTCAGTTATCACTTTGTTTTTGTCAACACCATCAGACAAAATAAAAGGCAAATTATTTTTCATTTATTTGGTCTAATATGGAGGAATGTTGTGAATGTTGGATGACGTAAGCCAAATGAACATGGCATAATAGTGAATTGAGAGAGAGAGGGAAGGCACACCTCATCCCCTAGGGTTGGACGATATGGGAGAAATATTTCGGGGAATTACATAAAAAAAAAAAAAAAAATACAAAAGAGGTTAATGAAACATCGCAGGTCATATTGGTATTTATTGTGATTTTTTTTTTTTTTTTAATATTATCTATCCTCAGCTGAGGACCATTTGGAGGCCTTTGTCACCACCATCAGACAGAAAACCTGACAGTGGTGACGTCTGACGGTGGTGACAAAAACCTACTCTTCCATATGATATGCATGTGTCGTTCACATTAGCCATTTTGTTTCCCCTCTGTTGCTAGCTACTTCAGACCTCTTCGTATACATTTATGTCATAATCTAATCTAATATTTTTTTACAAAAGAGACTGTGTTGACATGTTATGGTTGTGACAGTAGCAGTGTCCAAAAAAGTTTAAGAGAAAATAGCAAACTTACAGGTGCTTGAGTGATCTTGAAGCATACAGTAGAGCTGAAGGTTTAAAAATGGGGTCCTCTGGAATGTAGTTGACCTTGTAGTTGCCTGATTTTATTGCTTTTTATAAATACAGTGGTACCTTAGTTCTCGAACTCGACCTGAATCTCAGAAGTCAAACCGTGAACGCCGACCTAAGATAACTTGTACGCGCAGAGAAATGAGTCACACCGCACATCTCTCAAAGGAAACAAAGGGTAAAGCTTCAGTCTCAGCCTCGCATTCGCTGTGATAGCATCATGCATATTTACACTAGCTGAATACATATATTTAGACAGTAAAAATACATTTAGACAACGATAGACAGTAACAGTAATTATTAT
>JAODLC010000040.1:18214549-18225367 GCA_026781145.1 Hippopotamyrus pictus | reverse complement strand
TTTTTGTATTTATTACCATTATTGCATGTTGTTGCTCCAAAGTAACATACCTAAATCTACCCCCTATTATTATTATTTTTGTAAATTATGTGTTGAATTATTCAATGTGCTCTATGACGGGTAATAACATGTGTGCACATATTTTTTTTCTCTATTATTTCATATATCATATGCAATAGAGAGTTAAGTCGGAATTTCGAGATAATATCTCAAAATAACGAGAAAACTAAGTTGAATTTTTTTTTTTTTTTCCACAGTGGCAGAAATGGGCTTCCATACCCACAAGCACATCAGCACATCTATCTTGGTTTCAGAAAAATTTCTCTTCTTACTTTTCCCCTCGGATGCCATGATGCCATGAGTTTTTCAGGTTTACATCAGATGCTTAAATATGCATGAGGTGATTTGCATTGACCATGTATGGTTGAACGGGGGCGCGTAGAGGGTGGAATATGCGGCAAATCCACGTGTGTACAATCCCAGGTAGTGTGCGATGTATAAAGTGTATATTGTTTGGAGGTGTGCATGTGCATGTTTTTATAAATCTGACTTTTTCTTTGTGTACGTAATTTTCGTCTTTTGAGCACACATACACTTTTAGTATGAGTTCTACCCAAACTTTATAAATGAGACCCCAGGTCTCCACAAACATCTTTAACCTCTCCTTGGCCTAATCCTGTGACACCTACCTGCTTTAAAACGGCTTCAATAATTCAGGGTCCTACACAATCAGCTGCCACATGACTGAATAATTACAGGCCCATGGCCCTAATTTCCTTACCAGCCAGATGTCTGAAGTGGCTGGTTATGTGGCACATCAGAAGCATCAGGTCAGCCTCTTTTTATCAGTATCAGTTACCTACAGAGAGACTATATAAACAGAAGATACAATAGTCATGGTACTTTACATAGCGCTGGACCATTTGGAGCATAAGAACACATATGTAAGAATGTTCTGTTTTCAATTCAGTCCTGCTAACTCAATTCAATGAAAGCTCCTTCACAAATTACAGGACTGTTCCAAATTACAGGACATTTTCAATTGGATACTGAACTTACTATACCATACACATTCTGTCAGACTCAGCAAGCATGTATCATTTACTTAGACCCTGAACTCTTGATTTGAACATCCAAAAATCTAAGGAAGTGATTGTGGACTTTTTTCCAACTACATTCCACTCTGCATAAATGGTAAGGCAATGGAGAGGGTCTCCAACTTCAAGAGAACTAATGAGCTCTCCTGCGCCAGCAATAACACTGCAGTAATTAGGAAAGCACAACAATACCTGAATGAACTAAAGTTACATTTATATAGCACTTTTTCCAACACCCAAAGCACTTTACAGAACCTATGGGGAGCCAGTTCAACCACCACCACCACTATGGAGTACCCACCTGGATGATGTGATGGCAGCAATTCTGTGTCAGTATGCTCACCCCACAGTAGCGAAGGTGGTGAAAGGACAAGAGAGAATTCACCAATTAGATACAGGGGATTTGACAGAAGCACAGTCAGCAAATGTAGCCAGGATATCACCCCTACTCTTTTGAAAGATCCCCCGGGATCTTTTAAGATCCCAGAGAGTCAGGAGCTTGGTTTGATTCAAAGGACAGCCCCATTTTTACAGCACTGTGTCCACATTACTGCCGTGGGTTACTGGGATCCACACAGACCTCAAAATGGGCTATTCTGTTGACCACACCAACACTTCTTCCAGCAGCAACCCACCTTTTCTAGTTGGTCTCCCATCCAGGAATGGGCCAGGTCCAAACCTACTTAGCTTCAGGTGAGTTACCTAGTCTGAACTACAGGTGGTATGACTATTTTAGCTGCAAACACTGAAGAAAGCAAATCTCCTGCAGAAGCGCTAGGTGAACTGCTATCATTGCACCATTGAAAGTATGCTGACATAAAGCTTGTCGGTATGGTTCACAAGCTGCACAAAGGCGGACCAGCAAGCTCTGTAAAGGGTGATAAAGATTACTGGAAAAGTCATCAAAGGTACCAGATATCACCATCATGTATAACTCCTGCTGCCTACACCATGCATACAGCATCATTAAGGACCAATCACCTCTTGCCCATCACTGACCCTTTGTCTTCCAGAAGAAGAAACAGGTTTGTCCAAGCAAGGACTTCCATAAGCTCTCATACAACTGAACAAATCTCTCCTTCCCCCACTTCCCCTCAACTTGTCCTGGTCTGAGTATGAGAGAGAACTCAGCTCCCCCACCCCTTTCACCATTCTTGATTCATTCATGACCCGTTTGTCACATAAGTACCTATACAACTCAGAATGGAACTTGAAACTTGCCACTTGCACTACTGTATATGCTGTAGCATATGCACCTACACCTTATAGTGAAACACCACTTAACTTACTGACTACCTCATTTCTTAGAATCTGCTGTGTACGTACTAGGCAGGAATATATACTGTAGCCATATTGGTACTGTTTTCCCCCTCCCTTTATTACCTCATATTTTATTGGTTGATATTAATATGACACTGTTGGTAGATGTTGCTGTCTCTTTCTATGCATTGACTATTAAAAACTCTTCAAATTAATTGAAGAGCAAAGAAAACCATCATATACCAACATTCCATAAAAGGATTTATTTCCTATGTAGTAAAAACAAGAAATGGTTGCCATACGCAACATATATACTGAGTTAACATGGAGGAAAGTCATACCAGACAACTACCTACAACGACTTGCTTTTTTATATGTACTTTTTTTGTGTAGGTAATATTATTTACTGTAATAGAAGTCCCTTGTCACACACACACACATATATATATTGTATATTTACAATTATGGCCATTAGGATCTACATAGTCATGTCAACTGTAAGATTTACATTTCAAGACTACTTTTAAAAATCTTTTTGTGATTTTTTTGTAGGATGAATATCTTAGAGAATTATAGCAAACACATAGCAATGACATGGTTGAAAGGAATATCTTAATAATTTATTTTTAGTGCAGTAGCACTCCTTGATTTCAGCTGTAAATACAAAACAACCTGCAGCTATCACATGTGAAAGCAACACTAAGTGCAACAGTAAAAAATTATGTAAAACAGAATGTTCTCTATTGTAGATTATGCATGTCTGTTTGCAACACATAAATCTAGTCTTCGATTTTGATTGTCATCTGGCCTTTCTGTGAGTGTAAATACCAAACTACCGCATCATGTTTGTTTGCTAACCATCTAAAGCAAAGATTAATTGAATTTGACCAATAGTTGGATGTTATACACATGGGCATTTTCTCCTGGAAGTGTTAATCAAGAGAGCTTTACTGTTATACCATGCATACAGTATATAGGCATACAGTGACACAAAATAATGTTCCCTAGGATCACGGTGCGGAATGGGGGCGCAAGGCCTCGTATACATAGTTCAATATGTATGTAAAAAATAATAATAAATAATGCATCAGCATAAAGTTTGGAATGAATATAGTGTCAAAAAAGTAATATAGTGATTGGAGATGCAGCCCGTTATTAAAGCTGAAATCATAGAACATTAACACTATTTTTCCCCATGATCTTGAATTTACAGTATACAAAAATGATATTATATTCAGCATATTTGAACATTGTTATACTACTATACTGACTGGATGAGAGTGGACCAGTAAATAAGTAAATGTAGTAGCACTAGGTTTTACTTTCAGAACAGCAACCTGAAAGTAGGGTTTAAAAAGACAGGTAGGTAAAGGTAAACGGAATAGCCAAATCCAAATCTTGATTCGAATCCATAACCCAAGCACAAACAGAGGGTCAGAAAGTCAATAAGGGCAACATAAGAAAATCACTGAATCCAAATCACGAAACAAAGACCAAGAAATACAGCATACACAAGAAATACACAGGACCAGTACAGCCACGAAACAAATGCTCAGCATCTTTTGGGTGTTCTTCAATTGTTCATGCGTTTAACATTTTTATGATTAAGTTGATTCTTCTCCAGTGTGACATACTTGCACTGTAAGGAAATATGTTTAGTGAGGAAAAAGTCTTACAAGGGCTGTTCGGCATTGATGATAAACTATGTGAACATTGCTTGCTGGGTACAGATGTGGTTGCCATGGAGATAAAAATCTTGAATTCTGTTCTAAAAACCATATGCAAGACTATTTAAAATCTAATTTCTCTGCTCACAGGAGGGTTAGAAAAGAGAGAGGGTTCCATGAGGCATTAAAAATCACCCACATTATAGCACAAAAAAAGGTACAATGTCATCAAAAGACATTCTTTGGATTACATCATTACACAAAGATGATATTTAGCTTCTGTGGGCACTGCTTTGTCAGCAAAACTCGCTGCAACACCACCGTCTTAATTTTATTTATTTAGGGTAAATTTTCAACTCCTTTTTGGTTTTAATAAATAGCGCAGTATTTATTGCAAAAATATCAAATATTGCAATGTGAACTTTTTCCAGTATTATTCAGCCCTACTCAATCTGCTCACAATAGGTTGACAAATAATTATACAAAGCTGTCATCTGTAAATTACGGTAGATAATTTAAGTCAAATTAATGATAAAGTTACACTATAGATACACTATCGTGGTACATGCGCCG
Source organism: Hippopotamyrus pictus (assembly GCA_026781145.1). NCBI lineage: Eukaryota > Metazoa > Chordata > Actinopteri > Osteoglossiformes > Mormyridae > Hippopotamyrus > Hippopotamyrus pictus. Next base: position 18,220,770 of record JAODLC010000040.1, on the reverse strand, counting down.
TATCGTGTGGCAGCAAGTCCAAAAAGCTACCGTGAGTGTTTTTACTGTTTTAACACGTCCTCTCACTTACCACATCAGCTGTTACTCCTGCCGTACCAACTCTTTTAAACAACTATCCCTCCATCACTTTGGATGCTGTTACTGCTCCGTTATCTACTCTGCGGTTACCTGTATGCAACAACTCCCCCACCATTGCTGTTGTACCCCCCATTAATTTCTGGTCACCTGCCCCCATCTTTCACAGTCGATGAGGTCAGGAGGGAGCTCAAACAACTGCGACAAGGAAAGGCGGCAGGCCCAGATGGTGTGTGTCCAAGATTATTGAAGGACTGCACATCCCAGCTAGCTGAACTTCTCCAGTGGCTCTTCAACACCAGTCTACAATTAGGCAAGGTCCCGATGCAATGCAAAACATCTTGTCTTGTACCAGTTCCCAAAGCTGGGTGACCGATGGAGATAAATGACTACCGGCCAGTGCCCTTAACATCTCATATTATGAAGACCCTAGAGTGTCTGGTCCTTCACCTTATGAGACCAGAGGTCACTCATGCACTGGACCCCCTCCAGTTTGCCTACCAGGAGCACATTGGTGTGGAGGATGCAGTCCTTTACATGCTGCACAGGACACACACATACCTGGAGGAGCCAGGATGTTATGTAAGAATCCTTTTCTTTGACTTCTCAAGTGCTTTGAATACAATCCAGCCCCTCATTTTGAGAGACAAGTTGGAGGGGATGGGTGTGAACCCCTCCCTGACATCCTGGGTAGCAGACTACCTGACAGAGCGACCTCAGTTTGTCAGACTAGGAAACTGTGTCTCTGGGACAGTGAGGTGCAGCACTGGAGCCCCTCAAGGGACCGTTTTAGCACCATTCCTGTTCTCACTCTACACAGCAGACTTTAGATACAGCACAAAATCCTGCCACATGCAGAAATACTCTGATGATACGGCTATTGTGGCATGTATCAGAAGTGGACAGGAGCAGGAATACAGGGACCTTGTGGAGGCCTTCAGGAATTGGTGCAGTAGAAGCTGCCTCCATCTTAACATCACCAAAACCAAGGAGATGGTGGTGGACTTTTTAAGATCTAGGCCACCTCATCAGCCAGTTTCCATACAGGGGCAGGACATTGAGGTGGTGACCTCCTACAAATATCTGGGGGTCATATTGGACGATAGACTGAAATGGTCCCTAAATACAGATTCTCTTTACACGAAGGGGCAGAGCCGCCTCTTCTTTCTGCGGAAGCTGAGGTCCTTTAATGTGTGTGATGACATGTTGCACATGTTTTATCATTCAATGGTAGCCAGTGTCCTTTTTATGCTGCTATATGTTGGGGGCACAGCCTGACAGATAAAAACACCAAGAGGCTGGACAAGCTAGTGAAAAAAGCCGGCTCAGTGCTGGGCATGAGGCTTGACTCATTTAAAACAGCGGTAGAAAGGGCAACATTGAACACATTAAAAGGTATAATGGACAACAGTCGACACCCTCTACACAGTGTCATGGTTGGGCAGAGGAGCAGCAGTGGTAGTCGGCTTCTCTCACTGCACTGCAAAACTGAGCGGTTTAGGAGGTCCTTTGTCCCCACTGCAATTAGACTTTGTAATAGTGCTCTCTGACGTCATCCTCCCATTCCACCCTCTGTCGTTTATGTATTGTAACTGTATTGATCTTTATGATTAGAATGTTTTTTTTTATTTAAAAGGAGGTACTGGATATCCGAATTTCCCCCTTGGGGATAAAGTAAGTAAGTAAGTAAGTAAGTAAGTCAGTGAGTGAGTGAGTGAGTGAGTGAGTGAGTATGTATGTATGTATGTATGTATGTATCTATCTATCTATCTATCTATCTATCTATCTATCTATCTATCTATCTATCTATCTATCTATCTATCTATCTACTGTATCTATCCATCCTGTATTGGAGTCTGTAGATCTTCTTTTAAGATGTTGCTTTGCAGTCATGCTGTTGTGATATTTAGGTTCTGCAATAACTGCAATTTATGCACTTTTATTATGAAGTGCTCCCCTGGGCACATCTTATGGATGCAAGATCTTCACGTTTACCAAAAATTCAAACATTTCTCTTTGTCAGTCTACCTCCTGGTTTTCTCTTCTCATTTTTTCTACATTTCTAGAATCCCTTTGACCTTTCATGCAACCACAGAATACCTGGACACCAGAGGAATAGAAAACATAAGCAGAGTTTGATTTTGCACTTGGGGGGGAAGAGAAATATGCACCATGCTTACCTTATGTGTTTATGCACATATCTGCTGCGCACATAACCTATTATTTTGTCTACCTATGGGGTATCAACAAGCATACGACGTAGCACAATGCTGGTCTTGCCAATTGCAATTTTGAGTCAGTATTGGCACTGCAGAAGAATCTACATATGCATGAATACTTAAATGTTCATACGACCAGTAAAAGCCAGATTTATAAAACCTTGCATAAATTGAGGTATGCCTCTTACAGTTTTACAAATCTCACTTTTTGCAGAAACATTCGCAGGTGTGAACACTTTAAAAACCGACCCACCCAGGAATTACCCAACACTGGCAATGCAAATTATCTAGATCAAATGCAAATAATTATATATCTAAATGTGCAAATCCTGTGCACATAATGCCAATTCTGAGACAGTGGAGCCACAAACAAGAGGAAAAAGAAGTTTGTAAGATACATCATACACATACAGATGCCCTGGGACACCTCATCAGTGATGTTACCTGAGGTCACAGGGTGTTTCAGGTCTTTCAATATCATAATGTACACCCTCACCCAGGCGACCCGACCAGGGTTGATCAGGCCCCAACCTGTGTCCCAGCAGCGTTTATCCATGGTTCTGCCCTCTTTATCCAAAGCGACCTAGTGGCTTTCTCTGCGGCTTCAGTTGCAGACCTGATTGCCTTCCTTTTCTCCTGCCCATTGATACCTAGCAGAGTGAACACTCTGCAGAGAGATTGACCACCAAAACCTCTACAGCCCACCTCTAGAGGTTTGCCAGTCCTGCCTCCTGCACTCCTCCCCAGCTCCTGATACTTACTCCGCTTCCTCTCATTGGCCTCCTCGATGCATTCTTCCCAGGGAACTGTGAGTTCAAGCATGATTAGTTGCTTGGTGGAATCTGACAGAATGGAATCTGACAGAAGGAATTTCTCAGAATGCGAAGTGCAGACATTAATGTCTGAGGTAGAGGAACGCCAAACCATCTCATCTGGTAGTACATCTGCCAGCGTGAGAAACACAAATTGTTGAATGGCAGAAAGTGACTGCTGCTCTTAATGAGGTCAGCTCCACAAGCCGGACAATGACAGATATTAAATGACAGATGTTAAAAATGAGCAGATTCAAAATCAGATGCCAAAAAGTGTATTGCTTCACATTTGCACAGTATGCTGGCTACTGGTGGGGGACCCTTGACAGAGGCTCTCTGTGATTTGGGCAACCGATTCTGTGCTATACTGTAACTGGAGAGACATCCCTGTCGGGAATTATCCACCACGGAGGTAGAGATGTGGCATGTGACACAGACACAGTCAAGTAAATCCCCAGACAATAAACACAAATGGAAAAGATATCTGTCATAAAGATTTCTATTATATAAATGCCTCTTAATGTCCTTTGATTATTATATGCAGTGACCGAGGTGCCTCAGTGTGAAGCCGGACCAAGCTGGTCTACAGTCACCCCTGTAGCATAGCCTGTTCTTGTCCCACAAGGCATATCCATCACCTGCTCTGTCAGCCTGTTCCCACTGTATCCTGCCTTCAAAAATCCTAGTGCTGTTGATACTTAAAGATGGCCAGGACAGCATGATTTCGTAATGTAGGTCGTTCAAGGGCCTGGGCCAATTCATCACACAATTCCATCAGAATCACTCTTGAGTGTCTAAAATCAATCAATGGGAAAATATCAGTATGATCTCAAAATATTTGCTCTCTTAGACTGTGCATGTCAAATACCAACAAAGCTAAATATTCCATAATGAGGCTGCATGTGACATACTTACCCATAGGTCTTTTTATAGGCTACCAGTTAACTACTTCTATTGGTATGAGGGTGCACATATTGGTGCCTACTTTCTTTGTCTTTTCAGTAAGCACACCTCTAACTATAATAATATTTTATAATAAATATATTGAGATGTATAAAGCCATTAATTTAAAACAATTAAGATGCTGATCCACTCAAATGCGGAATGTTAGTTATATATCAGACATAATAAAATGTTTCTTTATTTATTAACACACAGCTAACACACTCTGGACCATTCATAAATGTAAAGACGTTTTTTGGATAAGATTTTCGGTAAAGCTTTATATTAAGTGTACCTTCATTATGCATTCATAGAACATTCAGTGCACCTTCACAATGCATTGATAATGCATTCATAGAACATTCATAAGCAGCATGCAAGTAAACTTTAACATCCTAACATCCCTTAACAGCATTAATATACATTAATAACAAACATTACATGATTATACAATATAATGTTTGTTATTATTATATAATGGTTGTTATTAATGTATATTACAGCTGTTAAGGGAAGTTAAGGTATACATACATGATGTTTATGAATACTTTATGAAGATGTACTGAACATTTTATGAATGCAATATAAAAGCATTATGAAGGTGCAGTTAATGGTTACCAGATTTTCTTTATAAATGACAAAATCTTCATCTACATGTGGTTTGATTGTGTACTGTTTTTTCCTAACAAGGTTTTTGTACAACATACTTAGCGATAACACGGTTTTAATGGACTACAAAGCACTGTTGTAAGTCGCTCTGGAAAAGAGTGTCTGCTAAATGCTATAAATGTAAATGTTTCTTGTCTGTTTAGTTCATACAAAGCATTTATAAATTAGCTCCCTGGAGTCTGGTAAGAAGCTTTGCAGCATCCAAATTCTAATTACCAGATTCAAGAACAACATGTTATAGAAGGAAAAAAATCAGCCAAACACTGTGCCTGCTCATCAACTAAAACTGCAGCAATCATTAATTTATCACTGGAGTATGAATGCACATAGTATATTCAGACTGAAAAAAGCCACATAGTACCATGGTTGATGAAAGTATTGGGTATTGTTTGTATCCCTGTACTATAATTAAGAGATACAACTGGATTTATAGACAGGCCAGAACGGAATGCCTCTATTGTCATTGTACAGGGAGGAAGTACAACTAAATTTGAGTCTTCGCATTTCCAGTTTTCCCTGTTAGGCACTGTCAAACATTTACAATTCAGAGCACATAGTACTTTTTTTCCTCTATAGCAATTGAGATTACAGATATTGCTCAAGGGCCCTAAAGTGTTATGACTAGCAGCTTGGATCGAAAACTGGTTAACTAACAGGAAGCAGCGGGTAGTTATTAGAGGCACAATGTCACCGTGGGCCTGCATTCATAGTGAGGTACCACAATGTTCAATTTTAGGACCACTATTGTTCCTAATTTACACAGAGGTGGAAATTTCAGGTCCAGAAAGTACAAATCCAGACCGTGATTTAGTTTCAACCAACCAGTTGAGCATAAAGAGTCACAGTTACAGAGTACACCACTGTCTGGTCAATGTATTGTCCGTCCCCGTTTTGCCTGCCTTACCTGTAATTAAACCCCGTATTCCCCGATACCCTAAAAATTCCACCTCTGAATTTACATTAATGATATTCACCTCAATACATACAGTAAACTGGTTAAATTTGCAGACGACACCAAGGTGGGTGGTGTAGCAGATACTGATCTAGCAGCACAGAGGATACAACACAACCTTGATTTAATTAGCAAATGGGCTGATACCTGGCAGATGAAAATTAAAGTAGATAAATGTAAGGTAATCCATGCAGGGAGCAGAATCATAAAATACAGATATTATGGGTTCCACTTAAATAAAGGTGGCTGATTATGAAAAAGACCTCGGTGTGTAAGTTGATGCTTCCATGTCCCACTCTCACCAGTGTGGGGAAGCAATTAAAAAGGCCAATAGGATGTTGGGTTATATCTCTAGGTGTGTGGAGTCAAGCAAGGTGATGCTAATATCATACAATTACTTGGTAAGACCCCACCTAGAGTATTATGTGAAGGTTTGGTCACCATACCTTATAAAGGACATTGCTGCCTTGGAAAGGGTTCAATGTAGGGCTACAAGAATGATTTCTGGTCTTAGAGGAATGTCTTATGAGGAGAGGTTAGCTGAGCTGAATC
>JAODLC010000040.1:18176659-18196355 GCA_026781145.1 Hippopotamyrus pictus | reverse complement strand
CCAGAATCCTGCGGAGAGTATAGAGCTGGTCCACTGTTCCACGGCCGGGACAAAAACCACACTGCTCCTCCTGAATCTGAGGTTCGACAATCCGGCGGATCCTCCTCTTTTTTTAATTATTAATGAAAATAAATCTTTGGATAGTACATTTGGATTTGCAGAGATAGGTTTTAAAAAAATAAAATACTTTGTTAACTTTGTGTTATTATGACAAATGTTGAAATTGATTTGAACTGTTTAGCAAAAGAGCAATTTGGACCTGGAATTTAAGCAAAAATGTGATTGTTTCTCAAGGTTATGTTAAGGTTAATGTCAAGGTTGATGCAATCACATTTATCAATTTTCATTACCAGTTCTTTTATGAATAAGAAAAATGGACTGAGCTTTGCTTTAAATTAATTTCACTGCAACAGCAAAAAATATTTACCACTAGATGGCAACAAATGACCATTTTTGTTCACACGTTTAAATGAAACGTGTAAATCTCGTGGTACACGAACGACCCCCGAAACCAGTTATAGGTATGCTGCTATAATCAGAAAATGCAAATTCTAACTAAAAACGTAAAAGGTTAAAGGGGTTTGAAATCCACATGTTCTAATCGATGTGCCTTAATGTACAAAAGGAGACTTTCTGAAAAGGGGCCAACGAGCAGCTGGACCCCTACAAACCCCAAGACGAAGTATGCTGCTGTAGAACGAAACGGAATAATATCGATTCAAAATTTATATTTGATTCGTGAAATACTTGCTGTCATATTTATTTCATGGTATTTAGTTCATGGTGCTGGATAAGCGGCTTGGAAAATGGATGGATGGATGGATAGTTCATGGTGCTATTCTTTTAATTTATTCCGATTTTTTATTGTATTTTTTTCGTGTTATGTTTTAGGCCTTACTGCATTATTATTATTATTATTATTATTATTATTATTATTATTATTATTATTATGTCTGTGATTGGTGAACTTAAAATAAGAATAAATATTGTCTTTTTAGTGTAAGAGCAAAGTTTGTGTTTGTTTTGTTGTCTAACGAGAACGCAAGCTGCAAAATATATTCGTAAATTGTGGCAAGTTATCTTCCAATAAGTAATTTTGCAAAATTGATCAAGAACGTTAACCGATTACTGCATTCGTTGTTTTTCCTAATGACATTTGTAATGCAATTTGTTTTCTTTTATTTCAACTAACTGCAATGGGGGTACATTAATAATAAAAAACAATACTGCAAAATATGAATGAATGAAATATAAGTTGCCTCTAAATGTTAGTAACGCAGAGGTCACTAATAATTTGCTAATAAGGCAAAATAACGACTGGTTCCTCACATTTGATGTGTGTACGTTTTTCTTTTTCATTTTAATGGCAACTAAACTTGTATGACTTACTAATAACTACTTATAGTTTTCGAATATGTACAATTTAGTATAATTCGTGATTCTCAATGAGTACAATCGTTAAAACTGGTCAAAAGGCAAGAGTGTAGTCCTCAACTTTATATCGAATTGTATTCAGGTGCGGATGCTGTTTTTTAGGCTGTCGTCACTAATTCCAGTCTACCTGGGCTTGGTGCTTTGCATGTCCTAGCGCTGTCTGCGTCAATTGTTTCTGCTGCTTTGCATAGCATTCAGAGGACGAACGTTTTAAACGTCTGTTGGTCAAATGACAACCTAGCCCTAACAACATCTAAAAGTCTTGATTTTGATTGGTTGATTCATTCATTCATTCGTTTGTGCGGCCTTTACACAGACGCAGTTTAATTTCTTGCTCAAACTCAATGAGTCACTTAAGTCTTGGTCATTTGTGTAAGTTGCCTGGTATATAAGTACCCGGAATATCAGAAGCAGGCAAAAGATCTGCAGCAGTACCGTTCCACGTTAACGACAAAAATGCTTATGTTTAAGATCCGGTGGGTTTATTAGTTTAAAGTTTGTTCTTTTGTAGCATTACTATTTAATTTAAATTTTAGTCGCGAAACAGTCAAGAATTCTTCTTGAATAAAGTGTTCCAGCCTTCTGCCCGGAAGAAATCAATGAGTCTGTATTCTGTTATCCAAAAACAAAGTATTTGCATATGCTTGGGGGGGGGGGGGGGGGGGGTTATAAATAATATATTTAAAGCTGCTTGAAATATTTTAATTTGGGAATGCACAGATTTATGCTATTTTAAAATTATACTTCCTATTTGGCGTGAAATGCTTCAACCTTGCTACCAGTTGTCAATATTGGATAGCAAACACAGTTACAATGCAGTTAAAGTTTGAAGCAACGAATTCTACCTCCGTTCGGCGACAGGTACCAGGTGCGACAGATAACAACGTTCCCTCAGTTATGATTATTATTATTTGCCTTTTAATGATAGCAAAAAAAGCAATGCAATACTGTTAATACTAAGCAATGCTGGAGTTTATGGATTCGTTTATCTCACAAATTAAATGTGCTTATTGTTGGTTCACTGTAGGTGTCTCTCCACTGAGCGGCACTGCGTGTCGAAACACAGCCTCCTTCTTTGGGCTCAACTTACAAGCTCATTCTGTCCCTCACACCGTGTTTTCCACATATCGACAATCGGGTGAATTATTGTAAACTTTGAATGAATCATACAAATCTCTGGAAATCCGTAATACAAAACAAAAACGATGTCTTCTGAAGATATGTATTTAAATGTCTGAATAATAAAATAATAAGGATGGTTTTTTTGTTATCACAAGTGGATCATAAAAAGTGATATTTTAGCGGAATCCTAACTTTATTTTTTGATGTTGATGCAAATTTATTCTTAATTGACGCTGAAGGATGTCATTTGCAATTGTACATTGAAACTTGTGCAATTTGATTTCAGCGTTGTTATTTTTCTTGTATTTTTTTTTTTTAAAGTTGCTCGCTACATGTAGCCTTGATAAATATCCCTGTTGATCACTTGATTGATTACTTCTCTCAAAGGTCACACGGGCGTGCGGTAATTTCCTTGCGCTCGAGGCTACCTTTTCACTTTTAGTCTGGCGCGACAGCCCCAACTATACAAATTATGTTTGTATTTTAACCCTTACATAACCTCCCAAATGGATAAATGTATAAAACACCCAGACTTGCGATTCTAAAACACAGCCGCAAACATTTTAATGCAAATATAAACGATTGGTAAAAGGTTGTAAAAAGATATTGTGTTGCTTGAATTTTTTTCCCCATCCGTTAGGATAGGGTTGAATTTCAAACACGGGACAAGCTATTAATTTGGCAATACTAGCAAGGGTCTTGAACCCAATTAATTTCTAATAATTACAGCCCACAGGGCTGAGCTGCAGATCTCGCTAGCCCTCCCTGGCCGTGTCATTTCGAGCCACTGAGGTCAGCGTATCACAATAAAATATGTATTTTGGAGTGGTCATGAGAACAGTGAGTTATTGCAATGAAAACTGTTTCCATTTAACTGCCTCAAGCTGTAGCCATGGGTCTAAAAAGACCGTTTCCCGCAACTCACGCCTCGTTTCAGAATATTATAATATTTAATGGCACTTTAGGCTGAAGTGTACTATAACTACTGTTCAATACTCAGATTAATCTTTCTGGTCTTAACCAACAAAGCAAAACGCAGTCTTTCGTGCATTACTTTTCCACACATAAATGTTTCCTATATAGATTAGAATCTCTATAGGAAACGTTCATGTACCGTCAAGTATGAATAAAAAACGAAATAACTAAAAAAAAAACATTCACTGGATATAGTGGTTTTAGACCTCAACAAAAATGCTTTATTAAGTGTGAGAGCTTTAACAATTGGTAGGAAAAAGAAATGATGACATCTCAATAGCCTAGTTTTATAAGAAGTCAATTGAATATAATCGTATGATATGATACAATTTACCTATATATAAAGAACTATTAAAATCATTATAAATACACTTAATTTTTTGGCGCAGTTCATGAAAATATTTCGGGGGTCAACGTACAAAACCCCTAGCTCATACTAATTAAAGAAATTTATTGTCATATACAAGTCACATCAAAATATGCAAATAAATAAATAAATAGATATTGCTAATCATCATTATTTCTATAATTGATACAATTCCAGTGTAATACGTTTCTCTGAAAATTGCAGGTTTATTTGCTGCGTAATGATTCATGTAATTCAGTATAACAAAAGACGCCAATTTACGGTCCAGATATCTTAACAAATGACTTTGATAATGTAGGCCTAGATTTTGCAGCGTTTCAGAACCGTGAAGATAACGGAGCACCGTCTATAGATTGACAAGAGTTGGTTTCAACTACAATATTTTATAATTTTGACGTTATTAATGAGATATTTAAACTGCGGTGCGGCAGAATTGCAAGTACGAATTGCTTAGAAAGTAATGATATTTACGTACACGTTCGGTAAAACGCTTAATTCGAAGTACTTCAGAGATTAATGATAGTCACCGCTGCGAAAAATGGGCAGCGTTATATTTCAGATGTGGGTTCCGACTCTCCACCTCTCTTTGCGTCGGGGGAGGGAGAAAGTTTGAAGTAATTTTACCATATCAATGGCGATGGTGGAATATAATTAAAATACATACGAAATTTAATGAAAACATTTTACATTGATAATTTATCAATGTCTCCTAATTTAAGCAGAGATGTATTTCTTTTAATTAACATTCATTATAATTAATCTCTTTGGTTATCTCTAGATCTATGCTAACGGGTGGCTCTATTTCTGACTCAATGATCTTTGAAGATCTGACTCGAAAAAACATCTTATAACTATCGCCATGTGACAAGATCAGTAATACCAAGCGATAAATCCTTCCAAACTTTTTGGCGGCGTCGGCTGTTTTGTTATGCGCATGTGCGAAGGTGTCCAAACTGACAATGTTGGAGAGATAGCGAGACTGGATTGAGAAACAGAGAGAAAAGGACAGAGAAAAAAGAAAAAGGAAGACAAGATCCAACAAAAAATCAAACAAACCCACGTCGAAAGAGTGGCACCATGAGGTCCAAAGGCAGGGCACGGAAACTGACCACGAGTAGGTGCAATACCCCTTTCTATGCATTTTGAAACTGCCATCTTGCACATGTATTTCTCTGGTATCAGTTCGTTCATATCTTAATATAGTTATACCCGGTATTCTTTACAATACTCTCAGTAGAGACTGACCTCTCTTAGCTCTGTAGCCATTTATCAGTCACTTCAGGGAAACGCAAAGTAATTCGAGAGGCGATATCTCGGGTGCCAAAAAAGGGACCTTGAGAACTTTGTGTGCATGCAAAATAACTACAAAAGTTGCTGTATTGCAACGGAAGCTAAGGAGAATTAAATATTAACGGTTTTGCATTGCATGTAGTGGGCGCTGTAGCGTAATTTGCTGGTTCGATTCTGCTACACGGCTTCTGCGCTGTTCTGCGTCCCGGTCACTTCAATTTGCAAAAGCAACTTTGAAAAGGCAGGTGGGCTTAATTTTACAGCATTGGACATGAAACATCCAGCACTAAGGACTGAATCATTTAAACCCTTGATGCAATATGGACTACGGACGAAATCTTTGTAACTTTTAATAGCCACAGGAAAAAAAAAAAAACACAAAATTTCGTATTGACTCTTCAATACTTTTAAAGATTGGTCGATGATGCGAATCACTTAAAATGTAGCCTAAACGGGGTTTTCTACTGACATTTGTGAGAACGTCTGCCATTTTACAATTTGTGGAATAAGTGGAAATCTGTGACATATTTATGTTTTAGAAATTGTGCGGGTGGGATATTAATATTGTTTAATAGCAACAACGAATTTCTTCAAACTCTGGGTAACATTCTTAAGCACAGTTGTTACTCTGCCTGCAACGCCGAGCGACTCACACTGCTCTCGTTGTAATTGCAATTTGCTGATGGCTTAATGTTTAAAAAAATAACAAAACTCGAATGCGAGCAGTTGTGAGTAATATTACATCGAGAAAATTGCTCCTGCATGCATAAATATTCAGGAATATTAACTTTAAAAAATGTATTTCAAAATATTTTTGATGTTTGGGCAATTTCGATGAGCAAGTGTGTAAATTGTACGTATACGAAATGTTAATAGTGGTTATGTAATTCATCATTAAACTCTGTTAAAATGAACAATATTTTATTGTTGAAGAGCATTTGAATTTATGATCGGCACTGGTCTGTATTGATTATATTTTGTATATATGTTCAGTTTTATTATTAAGTTATTTGAAAGAAATACTTTTTCGGGGCAATGCATTCGAATGAAATGTAATTTGTGTATTGGCAAATAACTTCCTTTTTGCTCAAAAGCGCAGCAAGTCAGACTTGTACCAAAGCAGGATGACTTGTTGGTGGTGACTGTATATTCTGCTCAGAATATCTCTCTCCTGTTGCACCCAGACGACGGACTTTTGTCTGGAGAAATCTGCAGTGAGACACGCGGATCACCGTAGTCTCCGGGCTCTGTTTTTTTTCCTCGCACATATTAAAATTGCCTTGGTCGGTTTTATGGTAGTATAATAGACTTTGGGATTTATTCTCATAAATTGCGGTATGGCAAAACTGAATTCTATTCTGATGTGAATTATTTAAACATGTTATTTAAGCTCGACTTCAGTCATTATAAGACATAAATCAATGATGAAATAGGTTAGTGGTGCGCATTTTGTCATAATCTTTGAATCTGCTTAGATATACCTGCTGATTTCAGCACACAACAGCATAATGACGACCAAACGAAACAAATCAATCGTAAAACTGACAGCTTAACACCAATTTTAAGTCCCGCCAACTTCTCAGTAGTCAGCCAAGCCTCCGGCGCACCTTTCCGTGTTGGTAGTTTCTGTATACATCTTGTATTTGCGGAGTATTTGAAGAGTATTTTTTAGAACACAATAGTACAGATTCAGAGGTAGTTACGCGGCCATGAGACAAGTAGCGTAAATAATAACATTCTACCAAAAATATTATACCATGAAACATTTATGTTTAAATAATGATTCGGATTTGGAAGGCTATAATGTGCTAATTGCAGTATAGACACCGCTAAATAAACATTATTATACCTGTTAATAAACTTTACATTTGTCATCTAAATTTTAGACTTACTACATATTTACGAAACCGTGGTTTTACGCAGGTAATTATGCTAGGTTATATAAAACAAAAAAAAAAGAAAAGGTATCGGAAGCACGAAATTTACATGGGCCTTCATAATTTAATATCTATATTTTATATCTAAACTTAACCCTCTATTAATGTCGTTTTATCATCGTTCCATATAATCGGAAAGATTCCAGATACTTACATATTATGATTAACTTAAGATTTAAGAGAATTTTTCCAATGAAGTCACAGGGGCAGGATGTTCAGCTGTCCCTAGGGACTCGAGCCGCCTGGCCTGCAGCCAGCTCTGCGCAACATCAAGAGTGAATATTTAAGTTTCTAACTACTATGATAGTAACTATGTTCACAGTGCATCTCTCTGTCATTATTCAGACTTCTGCTTTGGTCTGTTCGGTCTGTCAACTTCTGTGTCAGCAAGTAGGCTTTATAACCATGTGTCATGTAACATGGCCAATGTACAATGCTTAAGTATTTCTAAGGCACTGCTTCTGGTTTAAGAATGCAGGTGCTGATTGCTGAAAAGAAGGATGTCTTGAAGCTGTGTTGGGTGTACTGTATCATGTTTCACGCCAAATGCTTACAATATACTAGTTCTAACGTTAGCCGAGTATGTGGCATTTTATAAGCGTTTCGATTTCATATTTATTCTATGTATTTTTGATATACATATGTCCTGATACGTCATATGGCATGACGTTCCAAATCGTGATTTACAAAATTTAAATTTTCCTGTTGCGGGAAAGCATTCTCTAGGTTCTGAGAATTGTCTCAGTTACATTGACAGAAAAAAATGCAGTCTAGTCTAATAGGAGTGGGGTAAATTCATGGCAGTCGACTAGTGTTTAAAGTTTAAAAGATGGGACATATTTGTAAAATAATGGGCAAAGTAGTCTATATTTAAACGACCCAGTTGCTTCTTTTTTGATAATAAATAGCCCCAGTTTTTGACATATCGTGGGACCATTTTTCAAACTTATAAAATGCTTAACTTCATAGTTTCCCTCCGATAAGTATACGCTTTTCTGGGGACAGGGGAGGGGTTTACGTGGTGGGGCTTAATCCTGATGTCCTTATTATATCAGGAGGTTTAATTAGAAAATATGGCATCATTTTGCTTCCTTGCCTTATCTAAAATTCAGCAATTTGAAATAATTAAGCATGTTCAACAGGGGTAATATATGGGAACAGTAACAGTACATATTTCTTCATAACAATGGTCCCAAGTAAGTTCTCTTGATTTATTTAGAAAAAATATATACATATTAAAATTAATAATGTACCAAATAGTTTTTTTTTTACAGAGGGTGTTTCCACTTGCTTCAGCAGCACAGTTCCAGAGCAGTCTTTGCCTTTGTAGTATATGTAAATGGTAGAGGCATGGAGGGAGTCAGTCTACGTGTGATGATGTGAAATTACATGTGAATGAGCATTGCATGAATGCTCTGTGTGCCCCCTGCTGGCCCACCCTGCTGCCCCCAGCAGAGCTTCATTCCCTAAGAGTGCGTCCACATTGTGTAATGGGCCATGCATCAACTGTTTGTCTGCTGTAGCTCATTATAAGCACAATTCAAAAGGGTTAATGGATCGGGCCATTTAAAAGGTGAGAGAAGCAGTGACAGGAGGAACCCTATTAAAGAGCCGTTGTGGAGGGAGTCCGTCCAGGCCGCTCTGCTTAGCCACACTGCTTAGCCACTCTGCTACTCTCTTCTGTTTGTAGGGTCTGGTAAATAAATGTGACCTATGTACAGTTTTTATTTAGCTTTGGTTATAGGTAACACCATTTAACCTCCCTTTCACAGCGTGGTTGTGACTTCAGCATGTTTTTTATCCCATAAGCTTTAGCACACATATATTTCTTATTGGTAAGTTATGGAACTGTAGATATTTTTCTCTATTAATGTTAAAACTGCAAATGTATTTAAGGATGAGTGAATTTCATTTAGAAGAGAACAGTATGAACTTGTAGGTTTCAGTCCACTGCGCATTTGAATAGGCCGATTAGGGACTCATGCTTTCAAAAGATGAATCACTCTAGAAGCTCCACAGGGACGGGATGTATTATTATACTACACCCCCTTGAAAATTCTTAAAATATGTCTCTTCAAATATGACATAATTCTCCATGCAGGCACTTTTGGCTGATGTCGACACAAGTTAAATTTGTTGCTGGAATTTAACTTGTTTACAAATTTAAATTACTATATATTAAGGAAAAGTATTTGTTTAAATACCACATTTAGCAAAAGAAGCTGAGACATGAAACGTGACAGACGGGGAGAAAAATGGTCGAAACAGGTTCTTTGGCTCTATACTGCTTAAAATAATACTCTGGATTTATATAAACAGAAACTGATAGTGACCAGATTCAGTTAATTTCCAAACTGAAAAAAGAAATTTAGGATCATCTCTTTACCTTGTGAGCATCTTTGGAACAACTGTAGTTGTGGCAGTTGCACCTTTTTTATGTATGTGTCTTTTAACCCCAACCTCCCAAGTAAGTGAGATGACCAATAGGTCTTTGATAAATTGATGGTTGGTTTGTGGGACTAGTATTTCTGTTAAAAATGGGACACTTCACTTAGGCTCTTTTTAAAGTGAAGTTGTGTGTGAAATTGTTACTTTGGCCAAGGTTTTTAAGATGGCATTTGGCCCAAGTTGCTGTGGCAATGCATATGACAGAGAGCCTGGAGGGTGAACCTGCACGGAGAGAGGTCGGGAGACTGCTGTGACCCAGCCAAAGTATGGGAACGGCTGGGAGAGCCTGACTGGGCTGGGAACTCCACTCTGTTTACCACAGGGAAATCACACCAACACAGAACAATGAGCTAACCTTATACCCTTCGAAAAAAAAATAATTTCTTTTTCTTCTTAAAGGTCACAAAGATATACATAGGGAGTCTGCACAAAAGAATTTAGTCGGGGACTCACATATGCCAACATTGAGTTCATCTAAATGTTCTTTCAAAATGAGGTTCATTTTTATATCTGTATGTGTGTGCGTATTATGTTTATATTATATTGTGGAGACCAAATGTTCCCCACAACATCATAAAAACCTGTTATTTTCACATTTTTCAGGTCCCCACAAAGATGTGTGAATGCAATCAAAAAATTAAAAATGCCTTAAAAAAAATCTCTTATTTGTTTGGTTACTTACGGTTAAGGTTAGGGCTAGGTACGGGTTAAGGTTGTCATGTTGGGATTAGAGTTTTCCCCATAGAAATGAATGGAAAGTCCCCACAATGACATAATTACAAACCTATATGTGTACCTGTGTGTGTGTGTGTGTGAGCGGGAATACCTATCCCCATAACATGATAAATATCCGTTTTTTTTTTTCCCTTAAGGTGAATGGTTTCCTGGTCCCCATAAGGGAAAACTCTATTTTATAAAAATCAGTGACTGCTATGAAAAAACTAAAAAAAAAAAAAAAAAAAACGTTTGTTTTGTGAATTTAGGTTTGTTAGTTAAAGTCCTTTAGGGTTATTCCATAAAAATCAATCACATTTTGCTGTTCAACCAAAGAAACTTGATGTCCCAGCAGAGAGCAAAATACTTTTCAGAGAGTGGAGTATTTGGCAAAAATTTTGGCTGACCAAAGATACCTATTCATTTAAACCTGCCTGATCTTACGTTTCTGTCATGGCTTATTCTATCAAGCAACTTAAACATTTCAGCACCACTTCTACAGAAGAAATATTAAAAAAACCTGGAGGTGAAAGGGAGAAGGTAGGTAGGTACAGTGAAATTAATGAAATGATACTTCATTTCCTGTTTGACTATACAGTAGATACACAGGAATTCTTCAGTTTTCAAATAACCCTTTTTACTCACCTAAGCAACACATAGGTGCGAGTAAAACTTAAGGTCAGAGCACAGGGTCAGCCATTTGTTTGACATCTCAGAGCATTTTTTGGGGTTAAGAACCTTAGTTAAGGACCCGATGCTGATGTGACTACTCTGCTAATCCAGGGCTTTCAAACGGCACAGAGGCCTATCCCACGGAGCCACACACTGGCCAGCATAGGGCTGCACGAAGTACTCTTTTGAAGGTCAAACACATGTACTGTGCTGGTATGTGTTAGTACTCAAGCGTAGCGGACACTGTGACGTTGCGTGTATTTTTCCAGCTTCTGTTGTGAAATATTTCAAGCACTGACTGGGGGGGGGGGGTTCTTTCATGTGCTGGAGTGGTGCCACAAACAGGAATTATCCAACAATCACTTTGTTAAGCTTCAGATAACAATTTGTTCAACCACACTGCAGTCTCAAGGGAAAAGGAAACTCTTTCTCATAGTTTATGATTAACTTTTTGAAAGAACAGGTCAGGCCCATCTGCTGCTGTGGATAGAATGCACATGTGCAGCTCAATCAACGAGTTACTTGTTACATTATTTAGATTCACAGTGGGATAAAAACAGTTTAGTGAGTTTGTTGTCATGTATAAAGTGTAACGCAGGGAGTAGAGTGTGACTTTTCTCATAACAGGATTTTAAGAGTATTGATACTACAAAAATGAAACCCCAATGAGTGAATACTTCTCACAGCATGAGCTTGTGACCACTTGACCTTGTGAACTCCAGGTGAGAAAGAAGTTGCTGGGCCTTGACTGTTCTCACTTGTCCACTTGTCTGTCTCACTTCCTCTTCCTCTCAGTGCTGGAAAAACGCAGCATGGCAGGAATGCAGCACTGATTAGGACATTACCTGTGGTTCTGGACGTGCCGGGTGACCGGGATGCGTGATGAGCTGGAGGAAGAGCAGACAATAGGATAGTGGAGATTCTTTTCCACGTTGCATTCCAGTAATCCGCTGATGGGCCCACACTTTGATGAGCCCCTTTTTGCTTCCTGAGATTGTAGCTCCTTTGCAAACACCAAACAAAGGTCTGAGAGTGAATGAGCAGGGGATGGGCGCACCTCAGGATGTCCTGTTATGATTAGGGTTAACATCTCCTGATTCCTGCAGTGTTATTCTAACATGTACGAATAGCTTCTGTGTTTCCACAGACTATGACTGTGCTGCATATAAATTCCCAGAGAGGTCTCTTTCCCAAATTATGTCTGATATATATTTTTTTGTTGATTTGTACCCAGAATTCTCAGAAGTCCACTTCATTATTAACAACATGATTTGTGTGTTCCAAATCTCATTTCATTCTTCTGAAACAGGTGTAAGCACTGTGCATTAGTCTGCTCATTCTTTGCCAGCAGTGCTCGTTGTCTTCAAAAATTCTTATTTCTTGACACATGAATACAACTACACATATTCACTTATTCTAGTTTCTACATCAAGGAGTACTACCATAAATATCTTTCTCACATCTTTTCAGTATCTTTCATATATTTCATGTATCTGTTGGATGTTTTGTCAGGAATTTGTGTTCATGTTGGCTGTACGTATATAGGAAGGGAGACATAATCTGCCTTAAGTATGTCAGCTACCAAGAATGGTACACAACTGACACATCTCACTGTGTTTGTCAGCAGACATGTTAATGGATTTTTTTCTTCATTTTAGGTTCACAACACATAGAGATTAGTGCAGTTCCTTATTTAATTAGTTATATGTCTTCCAACTCTTCCCAGGTAAAAACACTGAGCTTTAACGTCATCATTCAGGGTAGCTGTACACCCCGTTGAGCCCCAGCCTGCCCAGCCCTGTCCCGTGGCTCGGGATTCCGTTCTAGATCTGATTTGGGGTTGAGATGCTGGCTTGGCCTCAGCAATCAAATGTGTCCCACCTGTCTTGTCAGGCTTTGTAGGTGTAGCAGGTTGTCCCTTGGACCGCCCATCAATCGCTGACAGCTGACAGTTTAATTTGGGCGGACGGGCAGCTCATTACTCGTGTAGGCGCACGGTGAACATGTGGGCAGCCAGTCGCATCAGCGATCAATGACAAAGGTTGCAGTGGGTGCAAGAGTGGGAGAGAGTAGGGGGGTGAGTGGGTGGAGAAGAGAGGGGACCCCAAGAGGAGGAGGGGGCAGTAGAACTGAAGGTCAGTTCTGAAAGGTGGGGGGCGGGGGGGGGGAGTAAAATACTAGCTGTCAGGTGAAGAAAGATAGACATATTCTACTAACTCTGTAAGCTGAGAAATACGTTTACGTCATGAAGTACCATGAAATACTCACAGGTGTACCATGAAGTACTAACGGGTGTACCATGAAATACTCATGGGTGTACCATGAAGTACTAACGGGTGTACCATGAAATACTCATGGGTGTACCATGAAGTACTCATGGGTGTACCATGAAATACTCTTTCTACATACTGTACACCTCTGATTAAGTTTGATTACGTTTCACAGTGTGGAAGTTTTGCATCAGAAGAATTCAAATGCTCTACAGCAACCAGAATATGACTTGCTGACTAAAAACTCATTTGTGATGAAAATAAAAATGCATTAGTGATGTGAGAATAACTGAAAGTTCCACTGGCAAGGAAGAATGGAGCTTGAGAGCCCAAAGCCTGTTCTGCTCATTTAAAACTGCATCTTTATTTTTTATAATTCAGACACCCCTCACTTAATGATCTACCTGTTTAACGACCACCTGGACCTGTGACTGTGAATTCTCCAACCAGTCGGTAGTGTATGCTGTACGGGAGCTTTGGTCATGGAAATGGCAGCGCAGAATGTCAGTGTCAAGGGTCTCATCTCGCATCACCCTTCCTCAGTCTCATTTCTACAGTCGCTCAGTATTCACAGCACTGGTGTTTTACCCTTTTTTACAGTATGCAAACCTAAGTAATGTACTGTATATTAGAGCTGATTTCCTCTATTCTGTTTATTACAGTATATAGTACATATAGTACATTACATTATATATATAAATAAAATGGTGCAAAGGTGACATTAAAACCCCACCTAAAGATAGTTGACATAAATCCACTACCAGTACAGTATGCTTGAAATATGGGTTTTGGGCAGCTCCAATTCTCTTAAGGACCTAGTCGTAGAAATGGAACTCGGTTGTTGAGTGAGGAATCTTTGTACTTTATATCCATTGACAACTATTTTCCTGTTTTTGTATGACTATAGTCTCTATTTTTCTGATTTGTCTGATTAAATATACTATATATATACTAATAACACAAAACTACATAATCCAAAAAAATACACAAAACACACTAAAACCATTTGCATTCTGAGATGAACTAACTAGGTTCAGTCTGGAATTACCAGACTGAAACTACCGTCTGACAATGAACCTGGTATATTTAATGCTGTTGGGTCTTTTTCACAATATCCACATGAAAGACTGAAGCTTATAACTGTTCTTAATTTTTTTTGTTTTTTGTGAATATTAAACTTTGAAGCTAAATTATGCTTTGATATGACTGTTGCCTCTTTAATAAACTTACATATACTTGTTCTCAGGCTTTATTTCTTTGGGAATTCGGGTGTGTACAGTAAATATTTTATTTCTGTTAGTCTGTTCTGTGTTTGATGTTTCAGTTTAATAAAATCCCGTAGGTAGGGTGCTTTGTCTTAGGTACAGTGCTAATGTTGTTGCTGCATGTTTTCCATTTGATTAAGCCAAATAAATGAGATTTCTTTGTCTTGATTCAATTAGTTGTAAGTTTCAGTTTCAGGACAAAACAAGTAAACCTTTTGGACAAGGTGTGTAAATGTTTAAACACCAGGAAAGAGCTTGGGAGTAAATTCAATCACAGCTCCCAATCCGCTGAGGGATTCCCCCACACGTCTCAGAAAGTCCCATGTGAGATGCTTTCGGTGGGTTAAAATAAATGTCATTTGTCTTTTTTTCAATTGGGAATGGTGAGGGGGCTTGTAAGTGTAGAGTAATCCAGGGTGTACAGTGTTATAGAAATCAGCTATAATTATGATTTATGTTCTGCCAAATAGTTTTATCATGCCAGATTGGAGATCCGTCAGAGAGTTTTCTTTAACTTATTGATTGTATGAACACCTTAAAACATTAATAGAGCTCTATTCCACTGGGGAAAAAGCATTAGTGATTGCTTTCTACCCATATAAAACTATGTACCAATAGAGGCCACAAGATTGTGTAAATTATTTTCGCTTTCAGCTGGCAGTACAATCTCACAGAAGTGTACAGTTCTAGGGATACGTGATATGGACTTAGAATCATATCATGATATATCATGTTTTTTGCAACAACAATATTCACATTGCCAAGTTCATTCTTCAGTTTGGAAACAATAACTTAAATTGAACATCAAATTAAAT
Source organism: Hippopotamyrus pictus (assembly GCA_026781145.1). NCBI lineage: Eukaryota > Metazoa > Chordata > Actinopteri > Osteoglossiformes > Mormyridae > Hippopotamyrus > Hippopotamyrus pictus. The sequence continues at coordinate 18,181,046 of JAODLC010000040.1, read as the reverse complement.
AAAAAAAAAAAAATTCTTCAGGGCAAATGTATGCAGTAATAAAAAAGTATGTGCAAAACAGCATACAAAATGAAATTTAACTTCACATTTAATTAGACTGTGCTGTATATACTATACTCGATATAATATATCTAAAAGTATGCAAAATGTAATAAAACATACTAAATATAAAAATATAAGATACCAGAAAAACAATAAGACAAAAACCAATAACACAACACCGTGTGAGTGGTGCAGATGTACGGTGTTACTTGGTAAGGCATCATAGGTAAAATTCAGCTCATCAACAAAATGATGCAATCAGAGTCCATGCAGTTGCACCTTACTATAAATTTCTTGTGAAATATAGAAGCTTCCATGATCATATATAGAAGTACTGGATTTGCTTCTGCTCAAGCATCTGCCAAAGTGAGGAGTCGAATGTGGAGTCTGGGCCGAAGCAGAACAGACAGAAATCAAAGCAGCAGGTCTCTTATGATGCCCCAGTGAACTGATTTACTGATGCATTGATGATGTAACAATTACATCTCTGCAAGTGCATTTTCAGGTTCTAACTCAGAATGAGAGCAATTTGGGGGTCTACACTGAGTTCCCTACACTTTCCATTGGAGACATGAAACATCAGTGTGTAGCTCTGAGTAGCTCTATAAAGGTCAATCAGACATGGATGGGAAAGAATTTGCTTTTGAATTGGGAAATTTCCCAGGTCTGCCTGAACCCAGCATTACCAGCCTATTGCACAGAATGCCAGTCTTTTCTGCAAGAAAAAAAACTACTGGAAATCTACCCAAATATGTGCGTGTCCCTCAGGATTGCTGCCACTGCTCCGGTCACAGTGGCATCAGCAGAGAGAAGTTTCTCTATGAATATTTAGTATCATGGTTGGTACAAAGCTTTTGTTTGTGCCAAAGCTGCATATTGTTTATTGCTCTGTACTTGTTTGTTTTATATTTAATCCACTGATTTATTTTATTTAATACTGTGTTTTTTTGCATTTCGGATTGATTTTTATATTGACTTTATCAGCTATATTTATGCTGTCTGCATGTTCATAATAGTAATATTTATTTTTTTGTTTTGTGTATCTTATGATATTTAAGTATATTAATAAAAGGTTGGTGTGAAATAAAGAAGTGAAATGGTGGCTGTGCTGTGTTCACATCCACTGTAACTGACGGCATTATGGAAGCTGTGTCTTGCTTTGTGCCTGTGTGTATTGGTGATGAGTGGTGAAGGGGCACCTTTGGGACTCTTGCTAGGGCACCAAACCGGTCAGTAATGGTTCTTATTGCAGTAATCAGGGTTTGGTAATTGTAGATATCTAACACTCACTTTGTAGTACACGCCACAAGTCATCCTCAGAAACAGAAACATTACGTGCGCTTTTGGCCATGCTTGTTTCTGCTTTGTTTTGTTTCTGCTTTGTTTTGTTAGCATCAACCCATCACACTGCCAGTCTCACAAGAGAGATTTTTTTAGATTTGAAATGTACGACAATATGTTACTCAAAACATAGATCTTGATCATGGTACTGTGTTGATGTTGTGTTATCATTAAAATCACAATATGAATTTTTGTCGTATTAAACTTTAAACATTGAGGACGATATGACACACAGTGTTGACAGGGCTTTTCTCTAAATTGGAGGCTTGAAGGAGGCGATGGAAAATTTTGTTGTTCAAATATAAAAAAGGATTTTCATCCATTAATCCATCCATCCATCCATCCATCCATCCATCTTCTAACTATTTATCTTGGTTTGGGTCACAGAATATGAATAAATGAAAATGAATATGAAAATGAATGATATTTGTTGTATCCTAAATTTGCTATATGGGAAATGAAATTACTAATTCATAATTAAACTACTAACACAAATTTGCATGTGCAGCAGCGGTCATGGAATTTCCTTCAGGTTGTCTGGATTCCCTGTTTTGTGCCCATAGCTTCTGGCATATGTTCCGGACCCCCGCAACCCAGAATAGGACAAGTAGGTACAGAAGATTGATGAATGGATGGATGAATGGATAGATGCGAGCAGTTGTGATCCTACAGTTGTCTGGTCCTGCCTTTCTGAAATACACACAGACATACCTTATGCACACTGATTTCAGGGAGGCCTGAACATTGGTGAGGGACACCTGCGGGGGTGAGTTGGGGGTTTTTGCTAGCTAAGCTTGGGTGGCATTATGGAAACTGTGCCCTCTCCTTGTGTTCTGCAAATTTTATTGGGAAGTATGAGAATAGCATTGCACTCTAAAATACTATCAAAATACTATATACCGCAGTCTGGATGATATGACAGTATTAAAAATTAGATACTGCCCAAGCCTGGGGGTTTGTTGGGGTAGTGGCAGTAGAATTTGCTGACTGAATGAGGAAGGGTTGCAGCCGAATAACTTCTTAGCCCCACTGAATAGCGGAACAACAGGTTTCCGGGACATTGCGAATCAATATTTGGTGTCAGGGAGCGGCTGTCATTTTGCGGGGTACTCCTGAAACTTGCGGGAGAGCTGGAACGTCTGACTTTGAGTGCTGACACAGTTAAGCCCTATAAGTAGGTTACTATCAGGTTTTCAATGACAATGTTTAAATTCAAAGAATGTAAGGCCAAACTGTAAGTGCTGTTGTGTATTTTCTTTATTGCTGGCTTTTAAGGTGAGTAAAAATTTTAGGTAGTTGTCTTGATGGAATAGAATACTTACTGTGAGGTAATAGCAAGAAACCCTGGTCAGTGACTGTTCTCACTCGTCCTCAACACAGTACTGCCTTCTTCTGCAACACCGACATGCCTTCAGATTTCAACTAAATAAATACCGTAATACAGCATTTTTAAAAGATCAGTTACTGAAGTTAGATTTACATGATTAGACACATTGGTATTGCTATTATATACACACTGTGTGTACTGTTATTGTTACTCCCTGCCATCCTTGTAGTGGACAAGCAATTTGAAACTGAATGGACAGATGGATGGATGTGATTGTTACTTTACAAAGTGCATGAATTAGATTGATAGGCTGAAGAACTAAATTTCATTTAAATTAAATTTAATTAAATTGAAATCATTTCAATCAAGTATTGCTCTTTTTAATTTTTAGATGATGAATGTTAACATGATGCAGATTAATAGAAGTGTTTAAAATTAGGTGACTAATGATTTTAGTGGATGACAAGTAAAATCTATAAGAATATATATATATATTCTTATATATATATATACACTTAAATGTATTATTGTTGTTGTTGTTACTGCTGTGTATAATGTTGAATGAGCTGGCTTACCATTTACATGGGCATTACAGTAATGAATAGGGTTGAAATTTGTTTCCATTCACATTCTTGATTCCAGATGTCAGGGAAGTGGCCACCCCCAGACCTCAATTTTTTTATCAGTGCCTCCTGCTGTTTGCAGCCTTTGCCCGCCCCACCTCATTCTTAGACTCACAGCCCCACCCTCTCCCATTCTTTGTAAAATGGGTGCTGATTTTTGCCCATTATTTCTGCCCCACTACTTCATTAGTTATGTCCCTCTCAGCTGCCGCTGGAGACTAACACGTGCGCTAGTACAGGCATGGAAGTCATCAACCGGGGTCAAAGGCTAGCCTCATTACCCAGGCCTAATGAAAACTTTCTGTGTTTTATACTGTTGTATTCCGACGTGCCATGTCTGAATCCACGGACCAATGGCTGTCCTGCTCCCCAGACATGGAAACCAGATGACGATCAGGGAGGGGTGGGCTTATGAGGGCAGGCTGGGCTGAATGCAGGCAGCTGCTTATATAGCTCTCATGGAAGCTCGCTGACATATGTGTGGTGATACTTGTCTTTCTGTGTGCTAGTTATTTTTGTGTCATGATATTACACATAGTGTCCTTCAGATAAAATAAATGGTGTGATTCATTGTTTTGGTCCGCCTAAAACAAAGACTCTTTTATTTTTAAATTGGTTTTAAACCCATACGGCATTTGTAAGAGGTACAGGCTGAGTGGCCCTAGTTCACATGGACAGTCCCAGTCTTCCCATGTTCCATCTTCAAATCAACTGTTGTAACAAAATGAGTTATAAGCGATCACAAAAATGTTTGCCCAAGTTTGGGCACTCACCTGGCTGGCAGGTAGTAAAACCAGCAGTTAGTCAATAGTTCTGCATTCAGTTTATAACCAGAATCAGCTTTTATATATATATATATATAATAATGAGTAATGAACAGTAGAGTAAAGCGACTAAAAGGCATGACTTCTTTCACATTTTACCGGGAAACACATTCTGTTGTACGTGAGGTATCCGTCCATTTTAAATACATAAGGTACCCTGGGTTCCTTTAAATCAGGGCTAGATAAGATTTTAACAACTCTGAGCTATTAGTTAAGTTCTCCCCAAACGA
>JAODLC010000040.1:18164538-18176559 GCA_026781145.1 Hippopotamyrus pictus | reverse complement strand
TTAGTTAAGTTCTCCCCAAACGAGCTTGATGGGCCGAATGGCCTCCTCTCGTTTGTAAATTTCTTATGTTCTTATAAGAAAATATGACGCAAAACTGTAATACTCAGTATTCTTACTGGCCAATATGAATATCAGAGTTACTGTTTCTGGGGGTTTTCATGTGAAGTGCAGTTTCTTTTTTCAGGTGCTCATTGAGTTCCTGCAAATTGTGCAAAGTATAAACAGACTGCTGCCAGCCGAACAATGGGCCTGGCAGCCCTGCAGCAGCCACGCAGATGCGAGCGATAAAGCAGGGCCTCTCACCTGCCTGTCCGTCACTCCACGCCGCTCAACCATCACGTCCCGATTGTGAATCTGTGATTGATGCTCTTGGCCTAGAACTTTCCCTGGCCCATGGAGGAAACAGGAGGGCTCAGGAGATAGCAGGCCTGTTCTACCTCTTCCTCCTGCCAGTCACCTACGGCTGTGGGAAAGAGATGAGATGAGGCCTACAATCCAGATCATTGTCCGCCTCCTAGATTAAAGCAGAGACGGCAGCATTGTCTGCTGAATGGATAGACCTTCCTGCTGTCACTCAAGCCTTGCGCTGGGCGCTACTTCATGTCTAAGAGGCTTATCTATGGTGAAAGGCCCCTGGCTGCTCCTGGGAGAGAGAACGTAATGAAGCGTGTTGTTCTGAAGAGGGGACCTGCTGCAGAGAGGAGCTGCAGCTGCACTCGCCCTTGCTACACCCTCTCCAGACAATTGGCATTTATCTAGTCTTGCATAGCATCAAGTGATAGCAGCGACGGGTGCTCAGGAGCCACATTGTGCATGGACGCGCGAAACGCCCTCTTGTCTGCGTTCAGTGGGCTGTGGGAGCCTCGGCAGGGATATGCTACTCTTATTGTGCTCTCATTTGAATGGGTAGAGTTTAACTGTGGCACAGCCTATATGTTTATGTAATATATGTAGGGTTTATTAATGTTGTTGTGTGAGTGTATTAGCATCTTCGCTACAACTCAGTTGATAGCATAGGACAAGCTGGAAGCCCTACTGGCCAGTTAGAATGGCATAATCAGCCCAGCCTTCCACTATCTACTTTCATTTGTCTGTAACTCTTCGGTTTCTTCTCATATCAGAGACAGCTGGCATTTCCCTGCTATAACTAATGTAATGTATCCCATGGAAACAAGGCATACCACTTCAGGTGGAAAAAACAAGCGAATGCCCTGCTAGGAGGATAATTCATCCATGTTCTGGGCTGGCCTCTGTGAATGTCTCCTTTTTATTTGCGTGTCCTAGGAATGCTTAGCTCTCCATCGATATGAATTGTTCATATACACCTTTTTGTCTCATCTCTCCTCTTCTGCGGTATCCTCCTACTGATTTTGCATATCAGGTCATTAGTCTTTCCTGACAATCCAGTAACGCTGGTGCCATATTGTGGCTGCATGCTCCCAAAACCCCTCCACTCCCGTGATGCTTTGCCTAGACATCAGGTCTGGCTGAAGTGGGCTAAAGGTCTTCGATTTGATCGCCCATTGGTTGACTTTGTCCTGCACAACCCCCCCACCATACAGAATCAGCACAAAAATGGCTGCGAAGTGACACTAAAGTAGCTCAAAAGTATTGGTTCATAAGTGAAAATAAGCCAGCCAGTCTTCATCTCCAGGTATAAATTACCACTGTAAATAAACAAAAGCGTTGCAGTCTATTGGAAATTCCACATGATACCATGGACAACAACATCTTCTAAATACTGTCAGTTGTTCCTACATACAAAGAGGGCGGCAGACTTGTTCTGTGGACCTGCTCATGTATGTCGTAATGTAAATATTGATCAATATTTACAGGTCAAATTAAGCAACGCTATGTTGTTCTTAGAGCAGTAGCTGTAACAGCTAAAGATGCAGAGTGGAGCTGAAGATTCTTTTTGGGAAACATTTAAAGCAGAAAGGACATGAACAAAAGCATTTAGAAGGAGCTGTTTTGTTGCCGCCTTTTTAACCTAAATAGGCGGACTGTTCGGGCATGGCTCTGGCTTCAAAGTATTGTCCCACACATGCAATTACCATTTCTATCAACTGTGGAGAAAGATTATACTTTTTGGGTGTTCCTCTATGTTTTTCCAGTGGATTCACATGGTGAATGTGACACGTTTTGTGTCTCCCACCCTCCATTGAATTTAAAAGTTCTCTATTCTTGAACCGATCCAAGAAGTGTCCTAGACACAGGCTGAATAGACACTAAATCTTTCAAGGTTAGGACTTAACCTTCTTTCTCTCTAATTCATCTCCAAACTTTAGTCTGAAGCCAATCAATATCAGATGATTGGTAAACAATGTGCGACGTCTGATGGGCAGGTAGTGAGGCTCTCAATGGGATTGCAAATGCTTTGTGCAGACCCCAGTCGCTTTTGCTCTAAAGTACTGTCACAAAAAGTGAAATTACCATTCACTTGGAATGATGCCATTCATCTTTGTCAGTGCTGGGCCCAGCACACATTAGTGCTGTGTTTTGCATCAACCGAATTTGCCCAAATCCAGGAGGAGAGCTGCTGCGCCACCTCTGCCGAGCTTAACGTGGCAGTTCAGCCTGATTTCACTGTGCGTGAGGCCCGCTCCTTAATTTACTGCTTAATTCTCAAAGAAACAGAAATAGATATGAGAAAAAAAGTTGGGAAAATAAGATAAATCTGGCAGGAGTATCCGGACGCGAGATCTGGCTGCCGGAACGGAGGCTGTAATTCACTGAGGTGACTCCAGGGAGCAGGTGCCAGGTGTTTGTCGATCTGTTCTTTTATTTCGCAGTGCCTCGTATATAAAGGCAGTGCCCCCCTCAGGCCCCATCCTGCTGTACATTCATATCAAAAAAGGGGATGCTGAAGAATTGCTTTCCAATAGTTAAAGACTTATTTCAGCTCTGCTAAGTTATGAAATTTCCCAAACACACATATGCACATGATCGAACAGGCATCCACAAACACAGTAAATATTCCTTGCATTAAAAGCTGAACTTGCAGAATTTGAAGGAAGAGTGCTTTGGGATGTAAGATCCACTAGGGGGCTTGTATGTCTTCTGAGCTGCATTCTAGCTATGTTGCCTACATTTCTCTTTATTTTGGTTCAGTCATGTAAAAATGTTGACATGACAGAGTCTAATGTAAGTGACATGACGTGTCTAATATAAGTATTGACTTTGATCAATTAAGTGAATATTTTTTTTTACTTAGAAAACTTGGATAGGAAAGTGTTTCAAACAGATTCCATTTCTGCTCCAGAGTAAGGAAAATGACTCCAGGGTTAATTTATGGTTGTGAAAACTTTGATCCCTGAGTTTATGGAGCAGGAAGCCTCCCTATCATATCTGTCTATTTATAAATGACGTGTAAACAGGCTTTGCAGTGTTATTTAGGATTGCATTTCATATCGTATTTGTTCCTTAGAGGTTGTACTAAATTGTCCTATTGGCCTGCATGTTGACTTCACTATCTAGTAAACTCCTTCAGGGGTCTATGTGAGATGATTTTTAAGGAAAAGATGCTACTGGATTTAGGAAAGGAGGAGCAGAAGAACTCTCGAAGAGCCTCGTAATGATGAGAGGGGCACCCGGCCTCCATTATTTACTAAAAACATCTGCCCCTCTTCAGTGCTACCTCATCAATGGGTCACTTCTCGCATAGGCCATTGCATTGTCCCATAAAAGCCCCACCATCCTGCACTCCATGTTTTTCTGAATATACTGCCCACACCCAGAAGTGGGCTCACCTTATTCCCCAGAAGGACCAGACAAAACAGGCTTGAGCCCCTCCACATTCCCTCATGCTGGAGACATAAAGCCTCGGTGAGACTCAGGACTGATTGTTTCCCTATAACTGCTTGGGACAGGCCCATCTCTGGGACCGTCTGATGGAAGAGCAAACTCCTCCGCGGGATCCTATTTTTAACAAAGTTATTTTAGCCTCACACTCCCTCTGTGTCATCCATAAATGATTATGCTGGGAGGAAGGAGACAACAGAATTTCCCACCTCAATCTTCCAGGGATATATTTAGTTAGCTGTAATTAATGAATTTTATGTGAATTATCTATGAGTCTGGCTAAAAACATAAATCCATTTCTAGCAGCTTGTTTCTTCTGGAGGTTTTTCAATTTGGTATGTACACTAAACTATATCGTCTCTGAATAGAACTTGCATAAACATGTGTATAAAAAGACTGGGTCATCACAAACGAGCTATCATGCCAGAGATGCCACAAATATAAATTCATTGTGTTTTGTGTCAATTGTGTTAATTATGTAAAATTATCTTAAAAGAGTTAGCAGGCATATTTTGGTCTGGGAATGTTTGAAGTCTCAATTGTGCATGTGCGTGTGAGTACATTGAGGTTTGTATTCGGGTCTATTTGACGGTTGTAGTGTGCATGGTGGTGTTGGTGTCAGGCCTGGATGGGCTCTGGTGTTGGAAGTGATTATTGAGAGATTTGCCTGTCTCCTGATAATGTGTGTAATGGACAACAGCACATCAAAGCCAGCTTGCCAGGACCATCTCCATTAAGTAACAGCCATCTGGACCATATAAAGTTTCTCACTCATTTAAACACTCTAAACACAGGGCCCACTCACTGAATTCCTGCTACTATTTCAATCCCAGTCCTCGCTGTAATATTCAAATGTTTATGTGCTCCTGTTGGGGTGTCAGTAAAGAATTAGAATTAGTTTAGAATTATTTCTGTGTACTTGGATCTTTGTGTCTTCTGTTTTCTAATATTTCTTTTCTCTGTTTCTGCCTTTTTGTTATGTTTGTTTTCTTTGGAATTGGACAATTGGGCGTGAGAAAGCAAAACTTTAGCTATGTGAATAACATGTCATTTATTCACTCATCTATTTCAGTATGGCTTCATTAAAAAAGAAAAACACATCAGATTGACCCATATTTTTGAATTATTTTTAGATGTCTATTGATTTAAACATAAGGGTATTTTTCAGGAAATAAAACATTTCTTAGGGAGTTTTCTTAATAGTAACACTGTAGATACGTGTCATGTCTTTTTGAAGGAGTTGTGTTTCAAGACAATGATGCAAAGTAGCTAGTTGTGATTGTGTTGACTGAGGTCTACCCATGTATTATCTTAGAAAACAGGAGTCAGGGGCTCTGCTAAGTGTATTTTAATTGGCTTAGAGCCTCTTTCCCAAAGAAAACACGATTTACTGAAACTTGTCTTGTACAGTAACAATGAGTGACGTGTCTATGAAAGCCAGAGCGGACTGGGCTGATGAAGCTAGACGCTTCAGTGTCGAGTAAATGGAGCTGTCAGACAGCGTGGCCCACTAAAGAGCCACACTATTAAGGCTCCATTGTGTGTCTGTTTGTACAGCCTGCTTCAGAAAAAAATCTTCACACTTACCAGATACCATCACGACAGTGACTTACAAACTGTGAAAGATTTAATCCTAACAACTATGTAATGTATCAACAATTGGCACTTTGCCACCCTTAGGTAAATAGTGAGTGAGACCAAACTCCTGTAGGCTGGCCAGTAATCTACTGTAGAGCTGAGGGGTTAGGGGATAGTTCGATCTGCGGCAATGGTGAAACTAAACCAGGGGGTGGAGTCAAAGCAGTGGGTGGAGTCAAAGCAGTGGGTGGGGCCAGCCGGCAGCAGAAAGATTATCAAAGCAAATGTACAGTGTCACTCAGTGATTTGGTAATGTAAAGCACTGAATAATCAAAAATAAATCTCACTTCTGCATATTAATTTTCAGTGACCTTATAACGTTTAAGAGATGTTTCTTGGCCCTTTGCAAGTATTTTGCTCGCAAGTCTTTTTCACAGAGAATAATATATGTTTAATGGCTAAGCTCTCTTACAGTTGTCCCTTCACTGGCTACTGGGGGCTGTGGAGGTGTCTATGTAGGTGTCCATGGGGGTGCCTATGTTCCTGACTGCAGTGTCAGGGTGATGGATGTTCAGAGTTGGCACTGCCCACTATCACTCTTCTTCTACTCCCCCCCCCCCCCGGCTTTGCTGGCACCATCACAAAAATGCCTTCTGTAGCATCCAGCTCTCCAGTCACGTGTTCATTGCTCCACTGCCAGCTGTATCTCACTGATGTCCTGACTTGCGATACGGCCCCACTGCTGCCTCCCTGCAGGCCACTCTCACGCCATATAGGAGCAAATGTAATGATGTACGTGAGAGGAGAAAAGCCTCTACTGTACTTCCCGGCACCAGGTGTGTTAACAGGGTCTAATGCTGAATGATGTTGAAGGAAAACTATGAGTCAGAACCGAGAAACGCTTTTCTGCTTCTTGTCTGCATTTTTTGGATAAATATAAAAGCTCTCCATTCAAAAATTCAAAGATATAAACTAATCTGTGGGAAAATCTGGCTTCAAGTCCACTTCTGTGAAGTGAATAAATTACAGTAATTTAATAGATACTGCAGAAGTCCTTCATTTTCTTAAAGGATACTTTTTCTTAAATGGCCACTTTGCGCTTTGCTTGTTATATTTCCTAATCTTATACAGTCATATTCAAGGTCATACTGCTACGGATTCCTGTTTGGCCAGGACACATCAAACTGATTACAGGTTGAACCCATACAAGTGTAGCTTTGTGCCAGACTCTCCCTGTTGCCATTAGAAAGGGTGAAAGGTCACAGCTTCTGAAAGAGAGGACACAACCTACAGACGAGGGTGTGAGTTACTGCGGACCCCGCTGACCCCAGTCTACATGTTTGTAAACAGGATGTCACTATGACTGGGAATGGGCAGACAATGTATGACAAAGAGCGAGAATGTGGCTGCTTGTCAGGCCATGTTGTGCCGTCTGGGCCTTCCTCATAATTAGTGTCGTCCCCACTCAGGAAGCTGGCCTCGCCGTCATTAATCCGTCACTCTGCTGCAGCCATCCTCATCAAAGCAAGTGTTTCCTCAGATAAACGTGGAGGTGCTCCTGCACTGCTGGGACGTCGCCACGGTGACAGGTGCTGATTGAACATTAGGAGGAGGAAGTGCAGAGTAAGGGACTTCCCGGCAGACATTTCCATCAGCTGGGGAGCGGAGAAGGTCAGGGAGTTATCTTTGTGGGCTTGTCCCTGTGAGGGCACACTGGGGAAGCCAGAGGTGAGCAGCAACAGCTAGCGGCTCCTGACGTGGAAAAAGCAGTTAATTTGAGGGGTAGCTTAGAATTTAGCCATCACCCTTTGCCCTTGCATAGTCTGGAGTTCAAGGTCATGTTTACAAAGCATTAGGAAATGACCTTGCACACACAAACACACACATGCACACACACATTCCTGTCATTGTGGGGACTATCCATTTGTTTCTATGGGCATAATCTTAATCCTAACTATGATATCCCTAACCTTTACCCAGCCCTAACCTTAACTATAAAAAATCAAACTAAATACAAGACTTTTGGCCAGTTTAGTTCTTTGATTGCATTCACAGATTTTTATAAGATTGAGGTTTATATTGTAGGAACTGGGGTGGCACGGTGGTGCAGTGGTTAGCGCTGTCACCTCACACCTCTGGGATACGTCTCCGCCAGGGTTCCAAGTGTGTGGAGTTTGCATGTTCTCAGTATCATCGCGGGGTTTCCTCCAGGTACTCTGGTTCCCCCCTACAGTCCAAAAACATGCTAAGCATAATTGGAGTTACCAAACTGCCCATAGGTGTGCATGTGTGAGTGTGGCCTGCAATGGATTGGCGCCCCGTCCTGGGTTGTTCCCTGCATGTAGCCTCTGGCATAGGCTCTGGACCACCCGCTACCCTAAATAGGACAAGTTGTTAGAGAAAATGGATGGATTGTGGAGACCTGGAAAATGTCCCGACAAGCTACACAGTAGGAGGTATCACTACATTGTGGGGACAATTGGCCTCAGAATGACTATTCAGGCACACATGAACATCACAGTCAACCTGCACAGACTTTACAGACTACAGTTAGATAGATGGATGGAAGGGTGTGCTTTATTGGACCCGATGGCAAGATTCCTTTGTTACAGCAGACATCATGCCACAGTGCATAACTTAAGTTTATGAAAAGAAAGAGTTTACAATAATGTGAAGTAACATACAATAGTACGAACAAGTGAAATTAGATCAGATGAATAAATAAAAGTATTTGAAATAGCCACACTATATAGAAACATAATTGGAAAAGTCAGGGGTGTAAACAACTAAGGCAGGGCAAGTACAGAATATGAATGTGCAATATGCAGTTCACGGGTTAAACAGTGTGCAAATATGCAAATGGGAAATGGCAATGGCCAATGAAACAATGAAATGCAGCATGTAAGAGGGATTCTTCACAGTGAATAAATGCAGACACATATGCAATGTAACATGGAGTCTGTAGCTGAGAGATAAAACGCAGCACTGTGTGTGCATCTGGCAGTTAGGGCTGCTGGCTATAACGCGGTCTGACGCCCATTGGTAAGAATGACCTTTGCTTTTTGTGACAGCAGAGCTGAATTTAGCCTGTTGGAGATGGTGTTGCACTGTTTCGCCAGCAGGTCATGAAAAGGGGAACTGGGTTTTCCATGATAGATAGAATTTTCTTTAATGTCCTCCTCTTAGGCACTGTTTCGATGGTATCAAGGATATTATCAGGTACAGATCCAGCTTTCTTGATGAGTTTATTTAATTTTTTTGCCTCACCGTCCAATACTACACCCCCAGCCCACTACAGCATATAAGAATATTGTACTTATAACTACAGATTCAAAGATGGTCTCCAACACCTTACTGCAAAGACTGAAGGATCTTAATTTTCTCAGAGAACAGAATCTACTCATTCCCTTCTTGTAGACAGGGTTGGTGTTGACCTTTCAGTCCAGATTCTTATTGTGATTAACACCTAAGTTACGGCTGGGCAGTTAATTGAAAATTAATCCAAACCAACAATCAGGAATAATCGTAATAGGATGTAAGCTTGCCTATGCGGGTTACTTCATTTTTAAAAAAAATTCTGTTAACACTGAAAAAAATCTCATCATCTGTTAATACTTTCCCCAGTGTGTGTTCATGTACTGGTCCCCTTAAAAACATAGTACTGCATGACTCCGTCCCGTCCAGTCTGTGACGTGGAAGCAACATGGAGGTGAATTCAAACAGTGGGCCAACTGAGCAAATCGAGCTACTTGTGCCAAAGAAAAACGCTGTGTCCATTGTATGGACACAATGTGGCTTTAGTGAAGATGACACTAAACTTAAAGAGGTCAAATGTAAACAGTGCAGAAAAACAGTTCCAGCTACCAGGTAATAACACTAGTCGGTTTCAACACTAGCAATATTTGAAATACACCCGTGGCCAAATGTTTTGAGAATGACATAAAGATTAATTTTCAAAGTTTGCTGCCTCAGTTTTTATGATAGCAATTTTTGCATATACTCCAGAACGTTATGAAGAGTGATCAGATGCATTTCAATTAATTGCAATGTCCCTCTTTGCCATGAAAATGAACTTAATCCCCAAAAAACACAATTTCTACTGCATTTCAGCCATAATGTGCACATTTGGCACACCCAAAACAGTGCCAAATGTGTATTGTAACAGTGTTGACGAGGACAAGACTGAAGATCACTCTGTCATACTGATTGAGTTAGAATAGCAGACTTGAAATCATTGTTCTTCCTCTGTTAACCATGGTTACCTGCAAGGAAACACATGCATTCATCACTGGTTTCCACAAGAAGGTTTTTACAGGCAAGGATATTGCTGCTAGTATGATTGCGCCTAAATCAACCATTCATCGAATCATCTAGAACTCCAAGGAGAGAGGTTTAATTGTTGTGAAGAAGGCTTCAGGGCACCCAATAAAGTCCATCAAGCGCCAGGACCGTCTCCTAAAGTTGATTCAGCTGCAGGATCAGGGCACTACCAGTGCAGAGCTTGCTCAGGAATGGCAGCAGGCAGGTGTGAGTGCATCTGCACACGCAGTAAAGCAAAGACTTTTGGAAGATGGCCTGGTGTCAAGAAGGGCAGCAAAGAAATCACTTCTCTCTAAGAAAAAACATCGGGGACAGACTGATATTCTGCAAAAGGTACAGGGATTGGACTGCCGAGGAGGGGTAAAGTCATTTTCTCTGATGAATCCCCTTTCCGATTGTTTGGGGCATCTGGAAAAAAGACTGTCTGGAGAAGAAAAGGTGAGCGCTACCAACAGTGTGTCATGCTAACAGTAAAGCATCCTGAGACCATTCATATGTGGGGTTGCTTCTCAGCCAAGGCAGTGGGCTCACTCACAGCTTTGCCTTGGATCACAGCCATGAATAAAGAATGGTACCAAAGCATCCTCCAAGAGCAACTTCTCCCAACCATCCAAGAACAGTTTTGTGATGAACAATGCCTTTTCCAGCATGATGGAGCACTGTGCCATAAGGCAAAAAGTATAACTGACTTGGTGAAAAAAAAATCGACCTTTTGAGTCCATGGCCAGGAAACTCCCCAGACCTTAATCCTGTTGAGAACTTGTGGTCAATCCTCAAGAGGCGGGTGGACAAACAAAAACCCACAAATTGTGACAAACGCCAAGCATTGATTACGCAAGAATGGGCTGCTATCAGTCAGGATTTGGCCAAGATGATTGCCAGCATGCTAGGGCGAACTGTAGAGGTCTAGAAAAAAAAGGGCTAACACCGCAAACATAGACTTCAGTATACCATAGAAACATCTGACAAAAAGATCTACAAACACTGAAGCAGCAAACTTTGTGAAAACAAATGCTTGTGTCATTCACAAAACTTTTGGCCACCACCGTATAGTGGAAACCGCTTTTAGTTATCACGGTTATAGTGATCAACTTCTTACATGGATTAAAATGCTTGGGACAGAATCATTCCTGCACAAAGACTTTTAAAATAATTCATATATAGTAATCAAGTACTCCGCTTACAGTGTTCGTTTTGGGTCTTGATATACATAATGTAGCGCCGGGCAGACCGAGGCATCGAGAGAGCAGTGAAGAAGGTGGAGATTATCTTGCCGGGACAGAACACGCTCTTATTATAGTGTGACCGAGCGTTCGTGCAGGGTTCGTCTAAATACTTTAAAATAAGAAAACAATAAAACGAGAGCGTCTGAACTTGTCTCAACTTTTATTCTCTTTTTTTTTAACCACCTCCTCAGAGAGAGAGCTCAAAATCCCTCCCACACGCCAGGATGAAAAGTGCGCAAACTCAATGCCCATCTATGGCAAGCCCCGAGGGGAAAATGCATTACACATACATACATAATGAGCGCTAGTACATTCAAAATAAGTGCAACATAACAGCAAGAAATAAAGTCTGTTACAATAGTATCGAACAGATCTATACTAGACCCTTCCAAGCACCAAACCTGAAACGCGCACAGCGGAAACACAAGGTGGTCAGACGACGAACTGTAAGGTGCACACATGGTGGGAGAGTTACCCTACTGTAGCTGAGAACATGCGAGGATCGAACAGGGTACACACAAGACACGGATAGACATACATGCTGTTTGCTTCTGGTTAGCTCCCTGCAGCTAATGCTGCATGCACAGAAAACAGGACAGGGAAATAAGTTGTTTTCTCTCAGTTATGAATGTAGATTCAAAGTTTATGATAAAATGTCAAAAACGAGCCAACGAGATGCGGTAGTGAAACTATAAGCTAAATTTTGTGTAAAGTACTATACCTTATTACAGCATGTTTGAATTATACACAGTTCAGTCATTTGTGCAGTACTGTAATTTGAAAAGCGTTTAAAACAGCTGTACTGTATTTTTAAAGTCATTCATATTCAGTAAAAAGCGACGCTGTTCGTTTTACCTCATAAGGCTTATTTATACAGTGGTACCTCAGAACTCGAATTTAATCCGTTCAGAACTCCGGATCGAATCCTAAAAAGTTCGGGTTTTGATCGAATTTTCCCCATAAGAAATAATGGAAAATCAATTTATTGGTTCCCGGCCCCAAAAAATTACACCTGAATATGTTTTTTTTTTTAGCATTTAAACACAAAATGAACCGGATAAAACAAGAAAAGCATATACTGTACTAAACACATCTA
>JAODLC010000040.1:18139914-18157253 GCA_026781145.1 Hippopotamyrus pictus | reverse complement strand
AGTATAGCAGCTTCTGTTTCTGGGGGGGTGGGGTGGGGGGTGGAGCTGGTGGCTGAAATGTTTGTCCAGACTAAGGACAGATCTTCTTTTATGCTGGATGTGTTTGTGGGTGTTAGGTTCACACCCTGTGCATCTGAGTCATTTGTCATCCCTTGGATTCAATATCTTGTCGCCGCTTTCAGCCAGGCATAGCCTGGAGAGCAGAGCCAGCGCTGACCCTGCTGACAGGCGGGACACCTTCATTATGTGACGGTGGCAGTCATGTTGCTGATGAGACAGGGTAACTGTATGTGTGACAGGCCTCTGCCTCTGCCCCCCCTAGGGCTGACCATCAAAGCCTCCTTCCCTCCCACAGCAGTCCTGTGCTGATTACTTCACATGCATCATTTATCCTCCCAAATACTCCACTGACAGTGCCAATCCAACATTTACAAAAATATTCACACTATATTTAACACCCTCTCTACCCATCACACTATCACCTGCAAGCCCTGCATTATCTACTTACCTCTTAATACTGTAACACCCATCAGACTCTGGTCTGGGGACCATCCACCCCACACAATGGCGCACAATGTCTTATACCCATGTTTCTTATATGTACCTTTCTAGATGGCTTATCAGTGAGTCGTGGGCTTGACTGACAGCCCAGGTTCTCTGTGTGTTTGGGAGTGTTTCCTCCAGGTACTCCAGTCATACACAAACAGTGTGTATCGCCTTGTGTCCTGTGATGCCATCCCATCTAAGGTCTTCCCTCGTCATTCCCTGTGCTTCCTGCTATAGGCTCCGTGTGACCCTCTCCTGGATAAACAGTGACTGAAAAATGGGGCAAATTATGTATCTACAAGATGCATGCAAAATGCTGCTCCTTGAAAAATGCAATTACGTAAAGCTGGATATTTGATTAAATGTTCAGTTTAAGTAATTTATTTATTAGAAAAAGATAATCAAAATTAGAAAAATCAATGATATATTTTACTAGGGAATCAGTGCATTTAAAGCTTTTTTATTTTCTATTGTCATTTTCTAATTGTCAAATTAGAATTGGATATTGAAATTGGATCTTTAAAATGTTTAAATGATAATAAATGAATAAGTAAAGACAGAGAATCTGTCATCTACAGTGTTCAGCCTCCCGGCTCTGTTTCTGGTAACCCTAGAGTCCCCAAAAGCATGATTAGTGTGGCCCATGGTGAGAACTGACAGATCCCTTTTTAAATATTTTGTCTTCATTTTACAGACTTAGAGATCCAATTACAGAGCAGCAGTTCATTACTGGGGCTCCTCATGTTTTATGCATGCTGTTGGTTGAGCTCGTTATTAGTGGGGCGTTGCAGTGTGTGCGTGTGTGTGTTATTAACAGGGCTTGGAATGTGCACGTGTGTGTGTGTGGTTAGCAGGGCACTGGAGTGTGTGCGTGCCCACGCTGTGCACTCAGTCTCATCGTGCCATGCATGTAGACAGATGTGTGTTTGCATGAGTGTGTATGCACATTGTCATGCATGTGTGTGTCTGCATGCAGTGATAGGGGTGAGGAGGGGTGCGGTGTGGGCTGACGAGCTGCACCTCCACCAGAACAAACTCCATCTGCATCTAGCATTGAGACAGATGAGGCCAATTTCACTCAGTAAATTTGTGCGGCATGATTGATGGGCGGCGGTGGGCTCCGTGAGCGGCCCGAACGAGCGCCTGTCAGCTCCGGCCGGGACAGACAGCCATCGGGCCGTTATTGATGACCTCACACTGTACTCTGCAAATAAAACCTAATGGGCTAACTGGGACACACAGCTGACTGATGTTACTTATATATTAGATATGTCACATCTGCACAACTGATGGGGGTGAGACAAGAGTTATCATCCTTGGGCCACAATAAATATTTTATCAAGCATAATGGAAATTGTCAAATCAATCTAATTGTGTAATGCATTATGAAGACATCAAGTTTAAACAAAGCACACGGGGCATGGGCTCCCCACCGGAGCGAGCCGCCTGCCCGGCCGCCCGGCCGCCAGCTACTCCCCCCTCACCCGGCTGGCACCGCTCATGCTGTAAATACGCCTGCTCAGTGCTCCCCTGATGCTCGCTGCACGCCATCGCAACACACATTTCATCAAAGTATTAATTTTTGAAATGTGGACAACTGTGAAGCGTAATTACATTAAGGGAAGCAGCTAAAGAGGCCTGATGGCGCACAGCCACAGACATGATTTAGGTGTGTTTGTGTGTGTGCGTGTGTGTGTGTGTGTGTGTGTGCGTGTGAGCCCGCACGCGTGTGTGTTTGCATGTCCCTCTGAATAAAAAGCCTAGTCCCATATAGATACCAATGTTTCCCAATCCAGTTCTTGGGGACCCACAGACAGTCCCCATTTTTGCTCCCTCCCAGGGAGCGAAAATGTGGACCATTTGTGGGTCCCCAAGGACTTTATTGGGAAACACTGGTATATAAAGACAAAAAAATGGTCCTTTCCCTTATGTCAGGGGTGTCCATTCTTATCCGCAAAGGGCCAGTGTGTATGTGGGTTTTCGCTGCAACTCCTTAATTAGATTACTAATTTGAGGACTGATTGGCTGAAGAGTCCTCACACCTGGGTTTGATCAGCTGACATACAGGTTATCCCAAAAACCTGCATACACACCGGCCCTTTGCGGATAAGATTGGACACCCCTGCCTTATGTCTAATATTTTCAAGAATATGAAATTTCTTCAGTTGTCAAACCTGCTAATTCTAAACACTCTCTAGATATAAAGGAGAATTACATGGGGAACATCATTATTGTAGAATATTCCTACTGGATTCCTGTTAAAGGGGAGCACACCCAGGTAGAGGGAAACATTTAGGGCCTGAAATGGAGGAGGGAGCCCTGAGGCACTCATTGCTGTACACATGCAGTTGGGGTTGGGGGTGTTCTTTCAGCTTTCATGATACAATCAAATATGTTGTGTGTGTTTCTCCATTACATTGTAATAATTCTAATAGCTGATGGATTATCCAAAGTGAGGTGAATAAGTTGCAAATTTACTCCGTAAATTAAATAGCTGAGTACTTAGTGATGCAATGTATCTTGCATTCTCTAGGATACTGAAACAAAGTTCCTATTGTGAATGTTTTGTCACCTGTATGTTTTACTATGTTCATGCAGTCACTGTGGCGCTCCATGTATGTCCTTTTGTGATCCTTTGTGTCTCTCTGCATGTTCTTTTTTTTTTTCTTGGGAGCCACAATTGCAGAAACTGAAATCTAATCAGGGCACAGTGTTTCTTTACTGGATTGTTATTATTGTGATTATTCAATATTGTTTCTGCAGTATTCTGATGGGGCAGTTGGAAGGTTGAGGGTCATTTGCTGTCTTTACAAATAGAAGGAGGATGGAGGCAAGGAATTGCAAAAGTGGGGAGGAAAAGCAGCCAGAGTAAACAAATAAAGAGCAAAGGGTCTGTGACAGCGAGCCGCTGAGTTTTGATTGGGTGTGGACCAGATGACAGCTGCATGATGGAATTAATGACCTCTGTCACGGCCTGCTCTCCACATCTCTCATCTAAAGAGAAGGGACCCAAAATCAATACCCCCCAAACAGCAGGCCATCCATTGTGCTGTGTTCATTAGTCTTGCTGATTCTGTGAACCTAAATCCCTCTACTCTTAATGCACTTAACAAACGGGAAAATGCCTGGCACAAAAAGTATGCCTAAGCTCTGTACTCTGTGTGTTGCATGGATGCGGAATAGTTGTCCCTCTAAAACACATGGTAATTCTGTCCTAGGAAGACTATAGATATGATGCAAGAATGTCTGCATAACGTGCTTCATGTGACGTAACTCTCCAGTTTTCATAAGAGGGTGAAAATGTAGATTATTATATATCAAGTTATTTATGTGAAGAGGCACTAGTTTAATGGTATTACACCTAATGTAACACACTAGGCTGAATTTGGTGTCATTCACAAATCAGTCCTTTACTAGGTCTTCCGGAGAATAAAATTCGATAAATGACATGCATGGAATGCACAGAACCAGTATCTACTAGGGTTGTGTATTAATTAAATAAAAGTCCAATTAAGTGTGATTCATCACACCAAAAATTGAAAATTATAATGATAAATATTTACATATCACCAAAAACCCCTCAAATTAATGTAGAATTAATAGAAAATAAGTATATTTTAATATTGATATACAGTTTATTAATTTCCAACCAATATACTACTTGCAAGCAAGTACTAGCTGAATTTTAATGCTTTGAAAGAGATTAGATGAACAGATGCCAATATGAAAAGAGAGGGCATTGTATTTTAAGAATGGCTGTCCATTTGCTTTTTAATCACACACCTTGGAGATTAATGGCATATACAATCACGTAAATCTATAACATATGTGCACTAAATAACTGGAAAGATTTTTGTTTTGCCTTCAATAAATTGTTAGCCTTCAATAAAATAAAACAAATGCAATACAATACTTTTATCATATTTCCGTGTCCATTGCCAATTATTAAGACAAAATGAACCAAGTATCTCGCTTTTCCCTGTGAGACGCTAAATCAGTGGTGCCCAACCATATTTACAGTGAGAGCTGCTCCAGCAAATAAAATAAGCACCTTTGGGGGAGGGGGGGACTGCTGGCAACAGTAAAAGTTACTGACTTGGCGGTAACAAAGTCAGAAACAAAGTGAAATTCCTTGTAGGTACTGGTAGCTGGTATAAATGTTGGTGGGATTCTGTGTAAAGTCACAGCAGAAGCTCTCACATTGTTTACAACCAGGAAGGAATACTATAAACATCTTTGCTTGTACTATTTTTGTATTTGGGTATCAAAATTCATAATGTTTAACTCAATCAGAAAAAATGTGCCATGAATTTAAGATTAACACTACAAGTTAACGTTCAACCCTAGTCTACATATGATTTTTGTAAAAATCTTACATTTCTTCCTTACCGAAGATTCGAAGCCAATACTCCAAGCCTCTAATGTAATGATGTTTGTATTCTGGTAACAATTAGAGGTAGAGCTGCACAATATCGGAACAATTTCAAATAATGCAATTTTTATAACGCGAAAAAGAAGTTGAAATTTTAAATGAATTATAACCAAGTAGAAGTTATCTTCCAATAGCATACATCAAATAAGCTGGTGGTGTTTCCGCGAGCTGACAAATCACTTGCTTTTGTTAAAAATAGTAATGTTTTTAGTGACCAGTTCTTGTTTGCTTTTCTCTTCCTCACTCACTTTTGTTAAATTTGTCGCAAACGTGCCACACTGTGTATGACCGAGTTGGCTCATGCAAATGCAGCAGCGGTAAACTAATTATTTTAGCATATGCTAGATAATCTTGAAAAGCATAAGTCATTGAAATTTTAAAGTTAGCTCAGTTTTGTTTCTTATGACAGAGTAACGATGTATTAGAAAATCTTTTTGATGATCTCAGCTGGGTGAATTTTTTCATGGAACTGTATTGCAGCCTTATCTCACTACAGCCGAATGGTCCTTAAAATGTTACAATTGCATGTGTGTAACACATGATTTTGATATTAGCATTGCACATTTCCCAGCCCTCATTTGAAGCAGGGGTTGTTATTTTGTTTGCATTTGCATCTGACAGGTCTGGGTTAGAGGAGAACTGGGATCTTGTATCATCAATAAAACGTTCATAGAAATCATTTGGCATGGGGCTTGCCCTCAACTTGGAGGTAAACCTGAACAGCTAGTGAGGGCCATATGTTTCCCAGCATTATGGTTCCAGGTGTAGAATGCTGGTTTTATTGGCAGTCCTTCCATATATGACATTGATTGTGGCTTAACCCAAGCCCTGGTGCTACTTCCTAAGTATAATCTCACACCGACTAGGGCTGTGGGAGAGGGGGCACTCTCAAATGTGACACTATTTCATCTCTGTGTGCTGTGTGCGTATGTGTGCCTTGTGTTTTAATATGTGTGTGTGTGTGTGTGTGTGTGTGCGGGGGGGTGGGGGGGATGCAGAGACAGGATGGGATGGCTTACGGTCATGCATGTGTCTCTGAGTCTTTGAGGTGGGCTGAGATGGGAAGGGATGGCTCAGGGCCCATCTACATGCACCGGCCTCCCTGCTACCCCTTGTACAAACATACATCTTTATCAAGTGCCTGTTGTCAGACAACATTAGATAATTAATAGGCCATTTGTCAGCCCTGTGAGAAGCATGTTAAAATCCCCAGTGCCACCAGGATAAATCTTGCTGTCTCCTCATGTGCATTTGAAGCGTTAGCCAGCCTTTGCTGCTGCAAATTTACTTTTAAAAGGAATTCATTATTATTCACAATTAATGTTAATTAATTAAGTCTCTGCCTCGTGGGACAGTGTATGACTTTCAGTTGTTATATGGTGCTAATTGGTAACTTCAGTGTTGCCATTTAATGGAGTGTTTGTTTTTTTTTTCAATCTGTTCAGTAGAGGTTCACCTGTGTTGCTAGACAGATGTGTCACTTAAGCAGGCATTACTGAGGTGAGTGAGTGCATGGGAGAATGTGTGTGACATCATGTAAGATAAACATTGCGCACAAGAGAAATTCTTGAGGGGAAAGTTGCTTGAATAGGGAGCTGAACCCTCCTGGTCACTCCTATTGGCAGCTTCTGGCCAACTTGCCAGCCAGTTTCACTTTGCCGTGGACCGGGGGCACCAGTGGGGATGCCCACCCAGGGCTATACATCGGCTAGGGCTGGTCTTTAAGTGTGACACTTCACCAACTGAGCAATCCAGTCTCCATAACCAGGGGTGTGAATGTGCGTTTCAAATTCTGGATATGTGTTTAAGTGCAGGGACTTTGAGAGTAGATGTATGTTCAGATTGTTGACTAGATACAGTGCTCAGCATAAATGAGTACATCCCCTTTCAGAAGTAATATTTTAATCAAAATCTCAATGAACACAAGAACAATTTCCAAAATTTTGACAAGAAGAGTTTTATAGAACATTTGCTTAACTAATGAACATGAAAATAAGGTTAATAATATAACTTAGATTACAAAATCTTCAATTTTACTCAAATTAGGTGATGCAAAAATGAATACACCCCACAACAAAAATTACTACGTCTAGTATTTTGTATGACCCCCATGATATTTAAGGACAGCACCAAGTCTTCTAGGCATGGAATGAATAAGTTGGCAACATATTGCAACATCTATCTTTTTCCAGTCTTCAAGAATAACTTCTTTTAGAGCCTTGATTCTGGATGGAGAGTGACGCTCTTCAGAACTCCCCATATACGTCCAATGGGGTTCAGATCAGGAGACATACTTGGCCACTGAATCACTTTCACCCTGTTCTTCTTCAGAAATGCAACAGTGGCCTTAGCTGTGTGTTTTGGATCATTGTGATGTTGGAAAAGTGCACGATGACCAAGGGCATGGAGTGATGGTAGCATCTTCTCTTTCAATATAGGGCAATACCTCTGTGAATTCATGACATCATCAATGAAATGCAGCTCCCTGACCCCAGCAGCACTCATGCAGCCCCACATAAGGACCCTGTTGCAACCATGTTTCACCTTTGCAACGTCATACAGTTTACAAGCTATCAGTTCCTTGAAACATTTATGTTGGTCTCGTCACTCCAGAGTATAGAGTCTCAGTTGTCTTTATCTTTTTCAGCATGGGCCCTGGCAAATTCTAGATGGCCTTTTTGTTTGTGGGCTTTAGGAGAGGCTTCCTTCGTGGACGACACTCATGTATGCCATTCCTCTGCGGTATACATCGTATTGTGTCACAGGAAACAGTCACCCCAGTTTGGCTTTCACCTTCTTTAGTTAACTTGCATGGTGATTTTCTTCAACCCTTCTCATCAGAAGATGCTCCCGTCAAGGTGCTAACTTCTGAGGACGGCCTGGACGTCTCTGTGAGACGGTTGCAGTTCCATCTTTCTTAAATTTTTGTATCATTTTTGCTACAGTATTTTGACTAATAAGATCTTCTTGTAGCCTTCACCTTTTTTGTGTAAAGAAATTATTTTCTTTCTCAGGTCTTGTGACTTTTCCGTTCCATGTGGTGCCATCGCCGACAGCATGGAATGGGAAGGGGTTTCTATGTTAAGTAAAGCCCTTTTATGGTCAAAATGCCTGTTTAATGAATGATTAGACTCACCTGTGGTTGATTTCTTGTTAATTAGAATTTTGCTTTGCTCCTAAGACTTTCAATGGGGTGTACTCATATTTGCAACATGGTCTTGAATGAATTTGTGAGGACATTTACTTTTTTGCGTGAGCAAATTAACAAATCTTGTTTGCAATCAACGGCCCACATTTGTGGGAGTATTTTTTAGTATGATATCCCATAGAAACTAAAGGTTTTCTGACAGATCTGTTGGGGTGTACTCATTTATGCTGAGCACTGTACATATGGTGTATGCATCCACACAGTGGCTCGGTGGGTGGCAGGATTGAGAGTCTTTGTGCCTGGAGCTTTTTCCCGAATGGCTTTCTTGGAATACACATGTGGCTTGGAAAATTACTGCATTGAAACTGCCCAGTGTGCCCATAGTGTCTCATCGTTTTATGTCCCTCTACTCTGCTACCTGGCATTTTGCTGTTACCGTCACTGACCATGGAACCTTGTCAGTCACATCATCTTACTTGTCTTACCTGCACTGAAATGTAACTTCAATCTGTTGATTGTACCAACAATAACCAGCAAGCAAATATTCCCATCAGACAAAAGGACTCACACAAATGCTGACTAATTACCTAACTAAGCAGAAGAGCCTGATTTAATTAGGCATTGTATTGTCACAAAAGCATTTTGGATGGAAAGTGGGGTGGCATCCTCAGTTCAAATATCAAAATTAAAGTAAGCCTACATAGTCATGGAGAATAATTATTGTATTCCCCGGACAATGGGGAATACATTTGGTTCGGGGACTAGTCCACCACCACTGCTACCACCATAGATGCTTTGCTTGATAAGGGGATAACTAAAAAAACATTTCATGGATCTCTTAAAAATTTTGCATTATGTAACTGACAAACTAGAACTGACTAAATTTTGAGACAGATTACCCAAAATTGAAACAGCACTGCTTTGCAATAAAAGAATTTGATGGATCTTATTACTGTTAACAAAAAAATCTATGAATGAAAATCTATACTATACAAATTGCCCCAAAAATGAAGAACCAACACTGTGTAGCAGCAACGGGAAGAAATGGCAGCTGTAGAAGACACTTTGTCTTGTGAACACTGTAACTCTAAAAGTATTTGATGGATCAAATTTTGCCGACACATTGCTGGGGTGACATGCTGGAAGTGGTCAAATTTTGAGACAGATCATCCCAAAACTGAAGCAGTGCTGCATAGTGATAGCAAAAAAGAATAGCTTCAGACATTTGATCCTGTTAAGACTTTAACTCAAAATGTATTTGACAGATCTTTTTCAAACTTTGTATGTTGTAAAAATGAAGATCTGGACCATTTGGAAATCGAAAAGATATTAAAGCAACAGCACTTGTAACATAAGAGAAGGATGAATATAATATCAGGCTTAACCTGGTACACAGGATAACTCCTTTTGTTACTGTTACTTTACTTATTGAAATTGATCTTTGATGTATCTTATTGTCATTTCACAAAAACATTAATTGGATGAAAATCTACAGCTGAAAAGCTTCCCCATGATACACCCCAAGTCAATCCAAAATTGGAACTGCGTGACAGAGGGCAGCTGAGAGCAAAAATGAAGGCTGCAGCATAGGGCTGGGCAGTATATCAAGATTTTAAAACATATCAGGATATAAATAGAATGTGATATGGAATAAGGAGGTATCGTTTATATCGAGTTAAATAAAGTTCTAAAGTTTTAAATAGAGTTCCATTTCAATCTTGCAGAAAGCCTTTCTTCTTCACCCTCACTGTCTGCTGCAGGCTCCACTACTCTGCTCTACTAGCAACTGCGTGCATGCATGCTGTGATGGGGTTAACCCTGCTGAACAAGCAGTTTATGAAATTAGTATAAGCTTTTCAATATCGGACAGCGTGATTACACAGACATTTCCCTGTGAAAGTTATATGAAGTGCACATGGACACTTGTTGATGTGTAAAAAAGATATATTTTTAATAGTTGACTATTATTAACAGGTTGAATCATTGTAGTCAGTTTGTAGCTGAACCTGTGTATGAAAACAAGATAAGTAATTAGTGATTGTATTTAAGTAGCCCACTCACAAAGCATGATATTCTTTTTAAAGTGCCAGTGCAAGTATTGCAAGTTAACATATCAAATCAATTTTAACTTTTCAAATAGCGGATGGAAGGGAAGTACTACCAAAATCTTTAGGCTAGAATGAAATGCTTAGATAAGACCACCTCAGCATGAGCTACTTCTGAAGATAGACTAGGTTCTGCTGTTTGCATAGTTGTATACAATATTTTCTTACGGAAAACC
Source organism: Hippopotamyrus pictus (assembly GCA_026781145.1). Taxonomy (NCBI): domain Eukaryota; kingdom Metazoa; phylum Chordata; class Actinopteri; order Osteoglossiformes; family Mormyridae; genus Hippopotamyrus; species Hippopotamyrus pictus. The sequence goes on along the minus strand of JAODLC010000040.1, from coordinate 18,146,846 downwards.
TAAATTCACTTGTTATAGGTTACAGTTTCTTAACTTGTTTGTTAAAACAATGGAGAGCATGTAAATGATCATTAGGTCATTATTTTCCTTTATTATATTATTATTTTATTTTTATTTTTTATAACCTTGTTGTATTTGTGTTGTAGGCTACATCAATTTCAAATACATTTCCAGAATAATCTGACGTGCCAGTTTTTGTGTACATTTAAATATGTTGTTTACATTTGCATTGTATTCTTAACCTGGAGCCTAATGGCACTATTATTGAAAGCACTTTCAGATACTGTAGACCTGTTAGATAATTATTAATTAATTTGTCATGGACTTTAACCTTTATTTTGTTAACGTGTTTTTGTGGAATCTTGAATTGCTTCAACTGAATTGATTTTTTTCCCACTTTGTAGAAAAATTGAGATATACTGTATATGGTATATTGGCATTCAGGCAAAATATATCGAGATATGATTTTTTTTGTCCATATCGCCTAGCACTATTGCAGCTGCAATATTGTGATCTAGGTTCTGCCACTAACGACTATTTTTCTATGGAATTAACTCAACATGTTAAAGCGCAAGATTTCCTAGCCCTAGTAAAAACACATTAGCTTTTATAGTTCCACGTATTTCCATCCAGTACTTCTTGAAACTGTACAGGTTGATGAGTGTAGGATGAGTAGGGATTAGATGGATGTAGCAAGTGACAGAATTGTCCAGGGAATAAAATGCTGTTATTCCAACAGTGGCCTTTTCTGGTTCATATTTGAATTTTTATTGAAGTTTTGAACTACTAGTAAAGGGCTTTAGGACAAATCTGTTGTGAAAGGTGCTATATGAAAATAATTTGAATTGAAAACAAAGTTACCATAAAACTGCTTGTACAGGTCATTGATATGTTTTCAAATGTATTTGTTTACAGGTTAGTTTTCAGTACTATCTCGGTTGAATGATACCTCAATTGAATATCAGTATTGCTGGTGCATTCCCTCATGTAAGGATGTACTGTAGTAATTTGTACATGTTGTAGGTTTAGAGAATGGCTGTTTATGATGTGGAGTGCAGCATTACGTTAAGGTCATAATGCATTAAGTGGCCTTCTGCTCAGTAGTACCCATGACAGGAAAGTCTTTGCGGGACCCAAGAAACAGCAAAGTGATGCCAGAATACAAGAAAGCACCATTTAGTCCTCTAGATAATAGGCCAGGCTTTCCAAAGACGTTAAAGGGAAAGCCCAACCTGCAACTTCTGCAGGTGTAGATTGTTCACAAGAAGTGTACATGGGGCAGCCGGTTGTAAATCATGGCCAGCAAATCCAAGGGGCTAGTGGATGTGTGCACCAGGCCAGCTCTGAGTGTGATGAATGGCGGGGCCTTGTGACAATCACAGCAACGGATCTGAGGTGACAGGGTGTGCCCCATGGGCAGGGAAAATGCACGCAAGGTGGAGAAGGACCAGGCTGGAAGGTGAGAGAATCATTTTCATATATTGTGAAAACAGTAATAAATATGCCCTCTTTCTGTGATTGCCCTAATAAATGAGTCATCTCTGACAGGTCTGGTGAAAAATCACCTGCCTCCTATGATTGTTCGCCAGGGTCTGTCATGCCAGTATGCATTATGGGTAAATGGGCAATCAGTAGAAAGTTGAGACTGGGATTACATTTATCACACACAGTGTATGTCAGTCAATGGAGAAGTGATGTCACTGTGTGCTACATATTTGGTTTTCTGCATCTATGTAGATATGTCCAGCTTTTGGAGGAGGGAACATATATGCTTTATATGCATATAAGAACAGGTACCTGCTTAATGCCCCTCTCTTATCTACTTGCTCTTAGTTCCCATGTAGAGCTAAAAGGATGTTTAAGAAATGTATTTGCGAGGTTTCAGGACATGCGAAAGACATTCTCACAAACTACTGGACAATGGCAAAGTACTGAACCAAAAAGTCATTCAACAGCAGGAATGTGAAGATACATTTAAATGAATTTACCTAGTAATCCATATCAAAGTAGCCAGAAAAAGATGCAACAGCAAACAAGAGAACGTTGCAACTTGTGGAATAAATGCTTCCTTCCTCCTGTTGTGCTCCCTTTCTTCCTGGGGGAAGGGGGTGGTGGTATGACCAAAATATCATATTATAACATTCTTGGTTACGTCACAATTTTTTGTTTGTTTACAAACCAACCAAACTGGGATAAATGTATTGTGGCGTGTGCCTGTCTTGTAAATAGATGTGTGTATTCATGTCTATGTGTCATACATAGAAAGCGTTATACCTGTGTGTTTTTCTGAGAAGTGTGTGTTGTTTAGCCAAGGGCCCTGTATCACAAAGCTGGATTTCTTGCTGCGCCACGTAATTTACTGGGAAGCTGGATGGAATATTAGTCCATCATAGGGAATATTTACAGTATAGGAATAGAACTGTTGTGGCATTTTATATTTCATTTTATATTGCAGTATTATTGCAGTCTCAACTTTTATTTTTACTTTATGTAGTGAATTAAGGGAAAACCATATACCCTGGTGACATTCATATACAGTACCCTAGTGACATCTATATACCCTGGTGATGTCTATATACCCTGGTGACCTCCATATAGCCTGGTGACGTCTATGATACCCTGGTGACGTATATATACACCCTAGTGATTTCCAAATACCCTAGTGATGTCTATATACCTGGATGACATCTATATACCCTGGTGACATCCAAATACCCTAGTGACTTCCATATACCAGTCAAACATTGGCTACATTCCAAATTGTGACAGAATTTTGCAGTGCTACAGGGATTACCACAAAGACTGGGGGAGGGGGCAAACCTCCCTCCATTCCCAGCAAACTCACCTGTGCCTGACAAGTTTATCCAGTGACAGAGAGGGAGCACAAGGAGACTGTTTCCTCAGGTAGCTTATTTTGGCCTAAACATATGTTTCCATTTCTCCCCTCGGTACATTCCATGATGTCCCCAGGCGATGACAGGGTCACTGCAACATTAAGGCCTTTGTCACAGTGATTAATAGCTCTTTCTATCATCTTTAATTCACTCCCTAATGACGGGGGTTCTTGCAGTGCTCGAGGTAATCGTGTGATGTATTAGTTTGCCCAGCATCTTGTCGCAGAGGTGAAAATCATTCCACCGATGCAGATCTTGTCACAGGAACAAATGTTTTCCCACTTAATAAAAATTAATGAATTCTTTGTCAGAATTGAGTAGAACGAAATAGCAGTAGCAGCAAATGTGTAGATGCATGTGTTCACATTTGAGAATTTCCCTGTTATATTTCAAGTACTACATTTGCTTTTTCATTATTTTGTTGTTATTTTGTCTTTCTCCCATATATACAGTAGCTGTAACAATACACTGGCAATCACAGCTTCCCTGGAGTGTTTCAGATTTGTGCAGCTTTTGTCCTTACACTGAAAGGCAAGCTCTTGTTTTCGCTTGCATATTTGACTTAGAAACCATTACGATGAACATGCCACACCAAGTGGATGTCATGTGATTCAATTCAGCCCCCTGGCAAGCAGCAGGTCTTCTTTCCTCTTTGGTAACAATTGTCAACAATTTACAGAGTATTAACCTGGGAAGTTACTGAAACACACTGTATACTTCCAATTAAGATTCAGGGGACATGTCTGTGAAATACTGTCATCAATTGTTATGTTATGAGTGTTATAAGACAATGACTATATGTCCTTGTGGATATGTTTATAAGTTAAATTTAGTGATGGTGGCCTATTAAGCAGTTCAGCAAGATAAAGCATCATTCTTATCTCATGTCTACTGAACAATTGTATTGTAGGTCTCCACCATTCCCTACACTATCTATCACTGAGTGCTCCTCTGGGCTGCTGTGTTGCTGCCATCATTTTGGAGGGAATCATTCCCCAGTCAGTCCCATAAAGGATTTCTGCTGCTCGGTGCCCCATCCAGAAACCTCGGTGACTCTGCTTTGACTGGTAGTTCTGCTGGCTTGGTGCACATGTTGCTCTGTTTGATAGTGACCTCTGTTCTCTCAGTTTGGCAAAGAATGATTATACACCATGCCTGCGTGGCATCTGTTCCAGGGAAAATATTACAGACACCTGAGTCTAATACAGGGTGAGAAACATCGGTTTGAGACCTGAGCGTAATAAATTTGCTTTGTGTATCTTTGTGAAATGTATATGTTTATATGTTAGAACTTTTTAGCTGGAAAGAGCTGTTTAAGGTTTCAGTTAAGAGTATAAACTTTTAAACCATTTGAAGTAAAGCAGCAAAGGGGAGATTTAGTTACCTTTAAAAGCCCATGGTCTCAAACATGTGGCAGGCAGTACCTCCACAGTCCTAACCATGTTACACAATCTTGCTAGAAAATCATTACACAATTGCAGGAGTGTACATTAGGTTTCCCAAACAGATGGGCCCTGTTGCCTTATAGAGGCTTTTTTCTGCCACTTGGAAAGCCTTACAGAGACGTGTGTCAAACACAGCGTAGAAACAGCATGGGTCTGGCACTTGAAGTCGACACCAGCCCAAACAGATAGACAGTGCTGTCTGTTTTCAGAACACAGCAGAGGACAGTCATATTCATAATGTGCACACCAGGGTTCATCACCATGATTCTGATGGATGTTTTTTAAATAAATGCAGTTTTGTACCACAGCCATGATATTTAAAAATGAAACCCATGTCATATGTTTTTGCTTAAAACTCCCTTACAGTTGCCCTTAATCAGCGATTCCGAACATGAAAAAAGTGACAAATTGAACGGACTGCAAACTAAAATCTACTGTTACATAAATCATACAAAAAACGAACTTCTTTGTTGTAGGGCGTAACCAAAATGTCGACAGAATGGTTCGTTGCTGGTTTTTGTTTTGATTTTTTTTTTCTCTGACTGTCTTGCTGCTCATTCCAGGGAATGAGTTTGACATTGCTGGTAGAGTTGTCACCTGGTCCATAGTAAGTACTTGCATTCTGTATGTTCTACTACGTGGTAATGCTTCAAGTGGTGAAATAAGTTTGTAGTATTTCCAGTTTTAGTTTACAAATTTTTGGCAGATTTTACAGTACACAGCCCTGTAAAACCGCAAAAATTACCGCCACAACACAGATGCCTTTTTTACCTGGTCTAGCCATAATATCTTCTTATTAAAAAAATGTAGTGGCTGTTGAGCTGTCACTTTATTTACTGACGATTTAAGATTCCTATGAGGGAGCCCTTATTTCTTCCATCATATTACTAAAACAGAATCATGCGTACTCCTCTAACTCCATCAACTCGTTCTTAATAGACTGCCATATGATTGGATCGAAGAATTGCGTTAGTTTCATTGATAGGCTGATGTGTGTTATTGATCAGTTTTATGTACAATAAAATAGTATATCCTATTTTCTTATTGCTTAGATTTTATATGATGATAAATCGATATATTGTCTATATCACCCCAGCCCTATGACATAGTTTTTGGGTTTTTTTTCTGAATCAAACAGTTTTGACACAGACCAGTTAGTTTTACCACAGACATGTTTGTCTGTGTCTGGACAGGTTGACAATCCCCGTTTCATGTATTTACATACATGTAAATGAACTGACTTTAACCTGTATTTTGGAAGGAATGTTTCATAATTGCAAAATAAGATACTTTTTCAGGTGGAAATCAAATGTGTCCCGTGACAATTACTACAGTACAACATTTTGCTTCCCTTTCTGCATCATTTCTTGGGTTATTGGAAACCATGAACCTTCTTTAGTGTTTCAACTTGATTTACTTCTCTCTCATTGACACCTTGATGAGACACTGGGCATTTGAAACTCAGCTCAGCAATATTTATACCTAAGCTCACCCCTTGAGAACTGTGTCCTTGTGATATATTGTCTTGCTTGTACATCACTTTGGACTAAAGCATCTGCTAAATAAATTTATGTAAATGTAGCTGAGTCACTTGATTTGACAGGTATGAGGAAATATTGTGTATATATAGCGAATAGTTAGTCTAGTTCCCCTTTCCAGAACTGTGTAATAGCTTACCGTAGCTTATATTTTCCAAAATGTAACCATGCTAACATGGTAAGCATGCTAAATTTCTGGCATAAATACAGCCTAAAGCATACATCTATACTCCTGCATCATGCTTGCTGTGGCCATTGCTTTATACTGACTGCTGTCTCACTTTGCTGCTTTCTCTCAGATAATGACATCCACAGACTCACTCCGCAATATTTCAACGCCTGAATAGCTGCTGTAGTTGAAATGAAGATTGGTTTACTGGTATTAGCGTGTGGAAGTGCAGGCATTTAGTCTGTGAGCGGCATTGTGGAGTGGTGGCCTTGATGTGCCTAGGCAGGTCTGTCCAGGCCCATTCTGGCTGAGCTGGGTGAGGAGTAGAGGCTCTGCTGAGGGTGGGCTGGGTGCTGGCAGGCTGTACATCAGTGGTTGATTAGACAGACCCGGAGCTGAGTTGCTCAGCACACACTGTCACACAGATGAGAGGCAGCATGTGATGGCTGAGGATGTACAGGAAGCAGCCACACGGCTCATTAGGGATCTGTGCTACGTGTCAGACCCAGTTAGGGGCAGCTCCCTAATTGCACATGATGCACACTGTGGGAGCTGCTGCTCCTTGAGGCTCATGTCCCACAGAAGGAACGAGGTGGCGTATGGACCAAGCCCTGACTTTTATGGGCTATTGTAGGCCAGAGTGTGGCTTAAAAGCCTGACTGTGAAGGCTTATCATTGTCAGGGTCAGCACCTATTTGTCCCAGTCTTTCCTGTCTTCCCCCGTTGTTCAAGTCTTTAGAACATAAGAACATAAGAACATAAAAACTATACAAACGAGAGGAGGCCATTCAGCCCATCAAGCTCGCTTGGGGGAGAACTTAACTAATAGCTCAGAGTTGTTAAAATCTTATCTAGCTCTGATTTAAAGGAACCCAAGGATTCAGCT
>JAODLC010000040.1:18110643-18123483 GCA_026781145.1 Hippopotamyrus pictus | reverse complement strand
TCTAAGGCCGCAATGTCCTTTTTAAGGTATGGTGACCAAACCTGCACGCAATATTCTAGGTGAGGTCTCACCAAGGAATTGTATAATCTTAGCATTACCTCCCTTGACTTAATCTCCACACACCTGGAGATATACCCCAACATCCTATTGGCCTTTTTTATTGCTTCCCCACACTGGCATATGCAGGATTATAGGAGACTGACCAATCAGCACACAGCAAGAACTCGGTGCTTAACTGAGATCCAGGTCCTTTTAATTGAAATGGTATTTTACAAATCCTGTCCTAGCTCAATGTGTCCTCCCTGACATGGATTATCTGGTCACCCTAGCACGGCAGGAGTAGTGGCCAGAAGTCGTACTAGGCAGAATTGGTGCGCAGAAAAAAAATTATGTTGCGGACAGGAAACAGGAGCCTAATGAACACAATTTGGACTTACAGTCCTCTTCGTTCGTATGCCTGAAAGTTCGTAAGTTGAAAGTTCGTAAGTAGAGGAGCATCTGTACAGTATATTGATAAAAAGTTGATGTGAATTTAGGAACTGAAATGGTGGCTGTGCTTTGTTTACGTAGGGTGACCAGATAATCCATGTCAGGGAGGACACTTTGAGCTACTTCGGGTTTTACAAACTACTTTCAAATTGTAAGGCTCCTGTGCTCAGCTAAATAGTTCCGCTCTTCTTGTGCTTTGACTGGTTTAATTCCCTGACAGATAGACTCATCCAGCTGTTTCACATTAGCATTAGTGACACATGCATGATTATAGGAGACTGACCAATCAGCACACAGCGAGAACATCAGTGCTCAAGTGAAATCCAGGTCCTTTTAATTTAAATGGCAATTTACAATTCCTGTCCTAACTCAGAGTGTCCTCCCTGACATGGATTATCTGGTCACCCTATGTTTACGTCCACTGTAACTGACGGCATTATGAAAGCTGTGTCTTGCTTTGTGCCTGTGTGTATTGGTGATGAGTGGTGAAGAGGAGCCATTTGCACTAGGGCAACAAAATTGTCAGGAACAGCCCTGCAGGCAATAGACAGAACAACACAATAATGAGTAAGGAGTAAGTAAGGATCAGTAGAGCAAGTACAATATAAAGTTTATAGTTCAGTGATCCCATAGACTAATTGAGAGGTGTTGCTAGTGCCTCTGGTATTCAGTTGAGTTAGGACACAGGCTGTTTGGGTATTTGAGAGTGTTGACTGGAGGTTGGAGTAACTGTAAGCTGATGTCTCGTGTTCTGTAATAGCTCTGAGAGAATCTATAAAACATTGAGCTCATCTCATTTGTATGAAAGGTTCCGAATTAAGTGCGTTGATGATGATGATAATGCTTATTATTATTATAATAATAATTATTATTATTATTATCTTTGCCTTCCTGGTGACCACTGGGTAGTCTGTGTCCCAACAAGGGATCTAAGATAATTAGTTCAGCATGATCTTCTGTACTGTGTGGTGACCAGGCATTCTTAAAAGCATTCTTATTTTTGATAGTGCCAAGAGCTCCAACCACTACCAGCACAACTCTGATGTTGGTGCCCCACATCCTGCTGATCTCAGTCTCCAGGGGGTATTCCACAAAGTTTGATTTCTTCATTAGCCAGACAGCTTAAGTCAAATGTAATGATTGTCCAATAGGAGTGTCACTTACCTTTCCTCCGACTGCACAGTTATCACATTTGGCTTAAGTTAACCAGCCTACTGTGAAATCTTGCTTTGTGCAGCACCCCCCAGATCATTGTATTTGCCCAGTTTTTCAGCTTCTTTGAGCATGAACGCTGATCAGCAGCCATTGTTTCTCCTTTTTGAAGTGGATAACTAAGTGCATCTCAATCAATCTGTACTGCCATGTCCCACATGTATATTGTAACACATTACTTGAAGCTCTCATCTGTAATGCACTGTAGATTGCTTGATAATGCATTACAAATGTCCATAATGCAGTATAAAAATTAATAGAGCATCTTGTATTAACAGTCATAAGGCATTATAGCGTTGATTATAATGCATCACCAGCTCCATCATCACAACTTCTCTTAATCATTCTTCCAATCTTTTGTTGTGCTTTACATATATCTTATTCACTTAATAATAACAAATAGTGTTTCTGTATGACTTCTGTGTTGGTGTTCTCTGAAAGGCTGGTGAGAATTGCGTCCTGTGTTCGTATAGTTTATTGAAAGATACAAAGTTATAAATGCTTAAAGTGTACATAAAAAATTATATTTGCAGGAACAGAAACATAAAACTGAATAAAATGAATCGCTACTTTAGGAGTACTTCATGGTACTTTATGTAACAGAAGCACTGGTGTAATATTACGTTTGATTTCAAGACGTCAGACGTCGTACGTTAGTTTTGGTTTTGACCGAACGCGAGATGGCGAGCGAATTTTAAATTGAGGACACCCCCCCCTATCTTAAGTCTGCGGTTTGGCAGCGTTTTAGCTGTCCGGTGATCACAAACGAGAACGGCGAGAGGGGTACAGACAAGGCAAAAACTGCGTGCAAACATTGCAAAAGACTGATAACATGCACAAATAGCACAACGAACATGCTTCAGCATGTCCACCGGCACCACAGAGAGCTCAATTCACCGCCAGAGCTTAGATTATTAAAATGGCAAACCACGCTAAAAAGCTGCACATGCAAGCCTTATAGTTTATTTGGGAACGCTTTATATTAAGTGCACCTTCATAATGCATTCATAGAACATTCATAAGCAGCATGCAAGTACACTTTAACATCCTAACATCCCTTAACAGCTTTAATATACATTAATAACAAACATTACATGATTATACAATTATAATGTTTGTTATTATTATATAATGTTTGTTATTAATGTATATTACAGCTGTTAAGGGATGTTAGGATGTAAAGGTATACATGCATGATGTTTATGAATGATTTCTGAATACTTAATGAATACATTGTGTGTACTGAACGTTTTATGAATGCAATATAAAAGCATTACTGTATGAAGGTGCAGTTAATGTAAACCATTACCCTTTATTTGAAGATTTTTTTTATATATATTTTGATTCGGGATTTTTTTTTTAATAGTATTTTATTCAATTTCAGTTGCACTGTTAAGAAAATGACACATTTTGCACAGTTTAGAAAGATAAAGAAATATTATAAATTTATAAATTTGCTCATTCTGTTAAAAAATCATGAGAAAATGGTATTGTGAACTCAGAATCGTATTGAATCATGAGATGAGTGTATTGTTACATCTTTACTAATAATAATACAATTATACTAAATCGATATGCAATGTTTGCAGTATTCAGTACTCCAGAAAAGTTACTGTAAAGAGCAAAATTAAAAATCCAAATGAGAGGCATATTACAGTAAAATGTTGTGCGACTGCCAAGCCAGAGTCAAGGAAAAACCATGTCTCAGGGCTGGATCAGGACAGAGAACTTTAATACAGGACAGAGAACTTTTAATATATTTCGGTTTCAGTGTAAGTTTTAGTCATTTTATTTCTAGGGATAGACTGGAAGTTGTAGCACTGTTTTACGTTGCTGATCTTTAGAGAATCCTACATGAATATACAGCGCACATGTACTAATGCCCTTAAAATGGGCAAAACGTTCCAAATAATTAAAGAAATTCAAATTATTGCAATATTGTTATTTTTCATTTAGTTGCAGTTTGGTTAATTTTTGTATCTTATTGTAGTTCATGAATATGTTGTCTTATTTTAATTTTAGTTTTCATTATGGATGATAATATGCGCATGGATGGACCTCAGGGGGGTAGGGGAGAAAGCAGAATGTAAGTGCTAAAGACGTGGCTTCGGTCCAGCAGCAGGAGTGTGGCAGCGGGGCTCAGGCCGGCTGCACGTACCCCTCCTGCGTCAGTGTCACTCAAGAGGAGAATAAACAACAAGATACATATAGGCCAGTTCCTGGCGATCCCTGATAACAACCAGCACATTAAGTACGCAAATACTAATTTCCGTTTGATGTGCGCTTATCTGTGGAACTTTAAACACTAAATAAGTTCTTAAGCAAGATGAAATTCAGTAATTAATCTGCTATTTAATGAAAGTTTGCTTGACACATGCTGGCACTCCCTGGGTCTTTCGTATCAATCAGAAACCAGCAGAAAACTCTCTATCTCTATGGCATGTGTGCTTTTCAAACAAGGCATTCTTGTTTTTTCATTGCAGGCACTTAATTTAGCATGATTTAATAGTGATGGTGATGATGACAACAGTGACGATCCATTACTCAATATTCCAGTACAGGGTTACCTGGGAAGTTTGCTTCTGCAATGCTAGGACTAGTATAGTACTTAAGCTCACTAGAGAGATTTCCATGGTCTTTGACAGTCTAGAGGGTCGGCACTGCTTGGTTAAGTAGCAGTTGTCAGTTGGGAGTGAATCCTAAGATAGGTCCATGACTTTGGAGAGACAGAGCAGCTGGAATAATGTGAAACACAAAGACACTGCGGGATGACTGAGGAGTGTGTCTTGAGGTGGGCGGGACTGGGGGGTCACAGCCAGGTCAATGAAAGTCCATGAACTCAGAACACTTCTCAGTAGGAGAGGGTTAGGTCTCTGGAAGCTTGCCAGTCATGGCTGCTGTAAGACTGAGACATCTTTGCCAGTCTGGAGCTGAGGTGTGGGGTGGACAGATGTCATTTAAGCGAGTACTAGAGAATAGGGAATCCTGTCTGGTATTTATGTGGTAAGGGCATTACTGAACTATCCGACAGCAGATCTGACCTTTGAGGCTGCGCACATGCTGCCATCTTTCTTCCCTGACACTGGCACATCCTGCTCTCTGTTCAGAACTCTGAGTGCAGAGCTACACAGCAGTACAATATCAGTGATGTTCATATGTGTGCATATTGGTAATAGTAACATGCCAGGCAGCAGCCCCAAACCATCAGCTGTTGTCAGGCAGTGTCCCTTCCCAGCATCAGGACTGACGCCAGGGAGCAGGATGCGATTTTATCTCCAAGCTAACAACAAGGGCAAGATCCTGACCTTCTCAGCCCCCAGACCTCAGTATGCTGATGGGAGAGTGTTAAAGCAGGTCCCCCCCCTGGTCCTCAAGTGCCTTTTGTTAGATAATACCCACTAATAAATCTGGATCTACTAAATAGCCCATGAATAAAGGACATTTTGTCCTCGATGGCTGGGCGAAGATTTAGTGGAGGCAGTGACGTCTCCTCAGAGCTGCTACCAAGTGGTCACTGGATGAGATCTAAGAGGCATAAAAAGCCCACGGTAGTTCATTAAATTTCCGACATGAACATGGTGATGGAATTGATTTATGACGGGCTGCTTCATATATTCACTCTGGCACTTACCTCGCTCATTCTTTATCTCCTTAAATGAGGAAGTAACAGGCCTTCGCTGCTCTTAGTGCCATGACAGGAGCGCTATTGTAATATTCACGAGCACTTAGAGACTAGTGATTTCTCTGTGTCACAAGGTTGTTTTATCACTTCTTTCCCTAGAGAAATAAAGCTTATGTCGCTGTATAGTGAGAGTAAAAAAACAATGCTGGCATGTGTGAGGGCCCCAGGTTTGGAGAGGGCAGCACCATCATGGCCTCAGTATTATTATCACTGCTAAACAATGGCTATATGATCTATATACTATGAAGATAAGCCTGGCATGTGTGCCACAGTGCACGAGGGCCCCAAGGTTGGACAGTGCAGCACCACTGTGGCCTCATTGTTATCACTGTTAAACAATGGCTGTATGATCTATATCCTATAAAAAGACTTTGAACTCTTCACCTCATGTTAAAGAGAGAAATGTCTTCATGTCCATCTTGTATTCTTAATCATTTATTATGGTGCCAGGCTTCTTCATTTGTAGTTGCTTGCATAGCTCACTTTGTTTCTTTCTTATATAACCAGGAGGGACACATTTGCAAGTGGAACAGAAAAACTCTTTTGTTCTGTGAAGTTTCTTCACGACTGTTTTATCTCATTTTCCACCTGTTGTTAGCTTGCCTATCAAAAAACGGGTTATTTGTCTTTGATTTTTCTACTCTCAGTACTGTATGTTGCTCATCAAAATGAAATCCATTTAGGTTAATTATCAATGTATTTCTCTGACTTCAAACATTTGTACGTTACACCTTATGAGAAATTAACAAACGTACTGGTTAACAACAGAAAATGGAACATTCAATATTGGAACTTTTTTTTCCTGTCTATTTTAACATATAATTAGATTTTATAAAGCACTTAGCATCATGTTTGTCATGTGCAAATACGTTTGTTGACTTACTGGAAGGCCCCAAGTTTTTCTATGCATTGCTCCAGAAGTCCATTCATCTCCACCATACCTTTGTGTGTATGAGAGCGTGTGACTGTGCGACATGCTTTTCATGAGTCAATATGCTCTTGAGGAATTCTTAATGAATACATGTAGCTAAACATAATGAAACATTTGCTGTTGTTAATGACAGAAGTGCACAGTTTTGCTCACAACCCTATGAAAGCTAAGAGAACAAGTGCTCATGATAACATTCACTATTTCACCTTTCATTGTCTGGATAGTGTCATTAAACAAACAAGAACTGGATTTTTGTCTTGCAGTGTTGCAGTTCCAGCACTATACAGCTTTTAGCTGTATAGCTTTTAGGGCAAGAACAGAAGACAAACCATGTCTTGTTTGCAGCTCAAACTAGGGGCAGAAATGTTGTGTTTAGTTGAGGTTACATAGCTGAAACAGCAGTGATTTTATTGCCCAAGGTGCTGCATATCTGCATTGCTTTCTGTGCCTGTAGTTCTCTGCTCGGCTCTTTATGCTGCAGCTGGCTTTCCTGCCCCTGCCAGTGCAGCAGAGCAGCCGGGCCCCCGCTGTAGCCCACAGCAGTGCTCAGACTGTCCAGTGACGCTGAGAAAACACTCAATGAATAGAGGAGGCACAATGAGCTGGTGCTGCTTGGTGACTTGGACACTCAGTTAATGAGGTGGTTGTTGAAACTCTTGATGTGCTTCTTTGTGTGGATGAATATGCCTCTCCTTCATATTATCATGGTGCAGTCATTAATCACTCCTCTGACAAACACAGCACTTCTCAGCGGCCAACAACAGCCCGCATCACTGGCCTTCAGCCGTGCCAGCAACCTGTTGGACAGAAATATGTCTGTGTGTGTTCCTGAGTGTGTTTGTGGGAAAGTGTGTGTGTGTGTGGGGGGGTGGGGTCATATAAGTATTACACTGTGGGGACCATTGTGATAAAAAAAAATAAATAAATTGACATTGTAGGAATTTTTTCAGTCCACACAAGGGGAAATTCCATTTAATAAAAATCTATAACTGCAATCAAAAAACTAAAAATGGGTAACTTGTGGTTAAGGTTGTCATCGATGGGATTGGAGTTTTTCCCATAGAAATGAATGGACGGTCCCCATTTAGATAGGTACACGGGTATGTATGCGTGTGTGTGTGTTTGTGAGTGTTTGTGTGTGTCTGTGGCTACTCAATAATTTTGGTAGCAAATGGGACAGGTCTGCATTGCTATGGTTTTATACTGGCCTGACCACAGAGGGCAATGCCACATATTACATAAACAAAACCCACTATGGTCAATCATGAGCTTCTAAGAATGACAATCAAAATATGTCTTCATTTTCAGAGATTTAACAAACTTCTGTTGTGCACTTTAGGAAATACTGTGTTCCCATGGAAATGACTGTTGTATCTTTTTTAAGCTATTTAAGTGCTTGATCATTACACATTTTCAAAGTTATAATAATTTCATCTCAGTCTCCCACAGCTTATATCAGGTCATGTCAGTTTCGGGTGCTCTAAGTTTTTATACAACATCCAGTAAAAACTGAGGTGCCTCTCTAGTGCTGTTTTAATGCTTACAGCTCCTGTGCTGTTTAGATGTGTTGCTGTGTTGCTGGTCTGGGGCAAATACAGCTTTGTCTGTTGTGTACGAAGAGCATCAATAGCAAGTAAGACAGCATGGAGGTGGAGCACAGAGGGACATCCTCACTGTGCAGATGAATATGTACATCTATGCATGTCTCTCTCTGCACGTTTGCAGAGGTGTGTCTGTGTGTCTAAGTGCAGTGCTTCTCAACTGGTTTAGCCCACATTAGCACCCACATTTTTCCTTGGTAACCAAGTTATTTACACACGTACACACACACACACACACACACAGTCGGGTAAACATATCTTCATGGGGACCGCTCATTCACTTCTTCTTTTTAGTTTTTTCATGGCAGTCACACATTTTTATGAAATTGATTTTTATTAAATTGAGTTTTATATTTAAAATTCAGGAAACTGGTCCCCATAAGGGAAAAAAACGAGTATTCATCACGTTGTGGGGACATTGTGTCCCCATAAGGTAAGGTAAACCCGCTCACACACACACACACACACACACACGCACATACATACATACATACATACATACATACATACATACACATATCTACAAACATATATCCATTATTTGTTAATCAGCTGCATTTAACAATGGAGGGGGGGGGGTGGTTCTAGTGTTTTTTAACTACCCTGTGTGACACTGAAAATCAGTCCCAACCCACATTTAAATACATTTACTGTGTTTGATAGTATAATTAAAAAATGTATAATAATAATAATAATAATAATAATAATAATAATTGCAAAAATGTAAAAATTTTAAATGGTAAATGGTAAAAATTTTAAAGAATTAATAAGGTTTTAAGGTCCATATATATATATGTCTCTCTATATTTTCCGTAACTCTGGGGAATGCAGAAATTGATGTTTCAGAACACTCAAAAGGATGAAGTTGAATTTAAAAGCATTAGTGAAGACATGTAACTTAAGTGATGGTTTGCTTGTTGAAATTCCACATCTCAAAAATTTCAAGCTGTAATTATGGCTTGTTAAAGAAGCATAGCTAACTTACTTCACAAATAACTTGGAGTTAGATCTGCTGATCTTGTTATGGAATCCTATGTGCTCAGGCTTTCCAACAAATCAATCAACATTCCAGTATTAAGCTCTTAACACATCCATTTGAACAAACAGCAAACGATGAACATACAGTGAAAAAATAATTCATCGCAGGATTAGCTCTACCTACTGAACGTAATATTCTAGTTTTATCAGCTTTCAATATTTGAGTTATATTACCAGCCACAACAATTTAACACATTTATGCAATGACTACAATGATATTCAGTGTTGTCGCCACATTCCCGGACAGTCTCAGTGTTCAGCCTGGGTCCCATCATTATATTAGTAATGACTGAAAGATTCAGATTAGTTTGGTTACAGACAAGGTTACAAAAGCCCTCCAGATTGCAACCACAAGGTCCAAGCGAGAGGATCATGGAGAGGGCTCTGTGATGTGGTTATGTGTGTAGACAGCTCCTCTGTAGAGAGGGTGTGTAATTTAATAAGCACAGTATATAATTTAAGATTCCTGGTAAACTAAATGACAGTTTAGCTCAATAGTCATCAATCTAGATGCAGTAAAGCTGCTGGGATCAGAAGGTCAGCTTGTTAGATACCAAAGCTGAGTAAAGCAGATTTAGGGGGATTTGATGTTGAAATCTAACAGGAAAGTGCATATGGATCTGATCAGAGAACAGTAGTTTGATGCTATTATTACAACAGATCTGAAGCTTTGGCTCACTAACTGCTCTCATACACATCTGAGTCCTCTGGCACTGCTCCCCTCTCTGTTAAACATTTTCATTTGCCTCGATCCTTCCCACTTTTCTTTTTGTCCTCTTCATTCCCCCTCTTCTCTATCCTCTCTTTTATTAGCCTTTTTATTTCCTCATTCTATTTCTGTTATTTTTTTTCTCATTTAACTTCATATAGCCGCACAATTAACTCTGTGCCTGGATGTAAGAGGTTAGAAAAGGAATCTGCCAGAGCTTTACAAAACTGTAAAAACTTTAACGTCATGCCTTCTAAAGGGCAAAACGAATCCGCTGTTCATTTTTGTTTGTAACCGCAGATATTTATTGGGATTTATCTGTGCGCTGTGTCCGTGCCAGAGCCTGCATGCAGCCGTGTTGTAACTGTGTGTAATTGAGATCTCGACGTGACAGCTCCGAAAGCGAGTAAATCACAATGTGCTGGCCAGCCCGTTGCAAGCTCGCCAGACCAGCAGCCGGCTGTGCGTCTGACTCTCATTATCGGCATGGTGAGCCGGGATGCCAGGCTGCCAGTTGCCACGCTGGAGTCTCTGATGACTCGCTTACAAGCTGCAAGTGGCCCATGTTACAGCTGTCAGCATGCCTCGAGGTCGCTCTTCCCTCATCAATGAATTTATCTTCCATGTAGCTTAACCTGTGATTTAATGTCATCTTTCTGATTTAGCCTTAGACAAATGTCCTACAGACATGCACTCTCAACTCACATTTATTAATTGGTTACTGGGGTGGATATCAGCTCAACGGGAACTACAGCATAGGATCATTCGTAGACTTTTTGACTACTCTCAGTTCTGCATAATAAGATTTCCCAGTTACTAAGGCTGAACATGCCTGTTCATTTGTTCTGCATGTTGCAGAGCTTGTTGATTGCCTTGCATGCTCATACGAGCAAAATTCACAAACAGAACCAAGATGGGCTTCTGGGCAGCGAAAAAAGATTAAGATCTAACAGCTTTCCCTCATCTCTGCTGCGGAGGTGTATGAGAACAGGTAATGATTAACACGACAGAAGAGGAAAGGGCCTGGGGCACTGCTCTAAAGCCACACACGCTGCAGTCTACGGGGCTGAAGGCACAGACAGCACCTGGTGGAACATGGAAAAATGTTGCCATTTTAACAATAAAAGCAAAGGCACCTATGTCCTATTCATTGAGTCCAGACTGGCAGTAGGGGAACTGATGTGTGATGAGGTGTGAGTGAGTGATCCCATGTAGGGCACATGTGTAGCTTTATTGGGACACATGGAAAGAGGTGGGCCTTGAATTTTCCTCAATGCGTAATCAGCTGCCTGTTGCCCATTGCCCGCGCTCTTTAGCTTCATTCAGTTATAACTGACAAATTGCTACCAGCAGCAACTGGACACTCTTTGGATGGCAAAACACATTATAAATTCCCCTAATAAAACTATGGGACGTTGCATGTGAAAATGCGGGTCTGAGAATGTGTGCTTAGCTGTGCATATGTGTGTTTATGTTTCTGTAAATGTGTGTGTACTTTCTTGGGTGTGTGAGGGCACGTTGTCCTGTTCAATAAGGGTTAAACATAGCAGTCCTTGTTAATAGTGAACATAAAGAGTGACCCTATATATAGTGCACGAATTGCTACAATTAGCTGTGACTTTCTCAGAAGTCATCCAGCGGAGCATGCAGTCTTTCAGAGAGCCGATCACAGTGCCTGGGGGCCGGCAGCCATGCCACATGTCGCTGCTGTGAGAGCATTCTAACATACTAATGAAATGCTTGGAGCTCAGAGGACTGTCCATTTAAAAGGCTAATTAAAATAATGAAGAAGGGAAAAGGATCTAGTGCCATGTCACTATTGATTAATTGATTCATGAGGAAGGGTTTACCTTGGTCTTGGGACGATTCACAAGGAGCAAATTGGACTCAGAGACCAAAATACAATGAATGATGATGACACCTTTGTGTGTCTCTGATGCCAGACAGACTCACTTATGGACTCTCACAGGCTGAAGAGCACACTCTTAGTTATCTAAAAATGCACACATACTTATCTCGGCCCAGAAATCAATGGAAAAAGCTGTATTTTTATGTGAACTGGAATGTATTCAATGTTCTTTTAAGTCAAATATTTGACAACTTGTGTTTTTACATTATAATTTGCATTAAATTTTGCAGTGCAGTGACTCTTATAGCAAACTCATAAATTACCTCCTTTTTGTATATGTCTGTAAATGGCCACCAGTATAATAAATGATGACATATGTGTTAAAACAGCACTTGTGCTCCCAGCTGGGTTAGACTAGCAGTCATTTATAAATGGCAGCGTAATGATACCATTTAAGCACATAAAGTTCATAAAGAGGGATGAGGCTGTACTAGGCCCTGGTGCTGTGGGTATGTTGGCTTTATTTCAGGTTTGGGCACAACCTCTCTTTCAGAGTTCTGACCTGGCCCCTGTTCGCTTGTTTTTTTTTTTTTCTTGACCAATCCCCAGCGAGCTGTTCTCCACCCAATCAGTCATGAGCCGTACATGTTAACATGATAATTAGTTGGATATGTTTTGTGCAGTAGATATAACAGTTATATGTCATTATTTGCCATGGGAAAATTACAGAGTTACAAGTCAAGAGAAGCTACGGATTCTGGAACAAAACACACACAGTACATTAAACATACACAAATATATATGTTTATTGTGGTCATCCTCTTATGATATCCAGCTTCTAAATTAATTGTATAACTATAATTAGAGCACAAAGGTTGTACTTCACTATTTTTTTAAATACTTTTTTTTCAGTTATCTGTATCTGTAGAAGGGATGGGCCGATCCACATTTTTTTTTCAGTTCCGATCCGATTCGGATACACAACTACCAATACAGATTCCGATACAAGAGCTCTTTTTACTTTGTTATACTTTGTATATATAATTTTTTAAGCTAGTAAATATAGATGGGAAAATGCATGACAAAAATATTTAATTAGGCTACTACAAACATAAATAACGTACTGTTCCACCTCGTTTGTAGCCTACGTCTTGTTTTAAGCGTTTTTGAGGCATTTGCAGCTCAATATGAATATCTTCAAAGCAATTATACACTCACCTAAAGGATTATTAGGAACACCTGTTCAATTTCCCATTAATGCAATTATCTAATCAACCAATCACATGGCAGTTGCTTCAATGCATTTTGGGGTGTGGTCCTGGTCAAGAC
>JAODLC010000040.1:18037192-18084295 GCA_026781145.1 Hippopotamyrus pictus | reverse complement strand
TGATTATGGTTAATTGAACATGCATGGAAAACATTGTTTAAACCCTTTACAATGAAGATCTGTAAAGTTATTTGGATATTTACAACATTATTGTTGAAATACACAGTCCTGAAAAAGGGACGTTTCTTTTTTTGCTGAGTATATATAAAAATATCATTTAAATTGCTTATAATCATGCATTTGACAGCAAAAAGAAATGCTTGGATAGTGGATTCAGTGTGGATTTTGCTGCACTCTGAGTGAGCGTTGCCCCCCAAACACCAAAGAGTCAAGCCGTGTCCGGATCATGATGAGAGCCAGCAGAAGTCGCAGTCGGCGGCGCGTCCCTTCACTCGTCCTGCAGTGGCTGTTTGCATCCTGCATCTGCTCTGTTTGTCTGCTGTTTGCCTGTTCAGCCAGTTCCATCCTGGTACTCTTGCTTCCCCCCCACAATCCAAAGACATGCAGTTAGACTAGTTGGTTTCTAAAATGGCCATAGAGCATGATATGCCCGGCAATAGACTGGCATCCCATGTTCCCCAGCCATGTGCCCTATGCTGCCAGGGATGGGCTATCTGCCCACCTCAGCCCTGACCTGTATGAACAGTTGCATGGATCGATTAACGATACCTTTCAGGTAAGAGGATTACAGCACATTGCTGCACCCACCACGTGACAAATCACCTCAGGGACGAGAAACTGGGTACAGCTGTGCAGTGAGTGACACCTCAGCACCACACTAGTCCAATGGAACGGTGTTTTTTCCAGTGGCTGGAGTGCCAATCCTGCCACCGATCCCTTGAATTTTCCCTGAAAGTTGGAGGACCTGTTTGCACGGCTGGATGTAGGTTAACATCATACCCAGGAAGAAGCAACTGCTCAAAGGCCCAACAAAGCAGGATCCCTCCTGGCATTCAAACCAGGAACCTTCTTATTGCTGGCACAGAGCCCTAGCCTCAGACTCACCATTCCACCCAGGCTGGGCTGCTCAATTATGCCAAAAACCACAATTACAATTATTTTGCTCAGAACTGAGATTGCAATTATTTAACCATTACTCATTGGCTTTGAAAAAATAATGCATATTGCATTATTACTGAACTTAAAGAAATGTGTTTTTACATTACTTTGGAGCATTTCTCAAAGGATAATTAACATTTGCGAAACAAGTGTAATCCTCACACCATAATGTCACTTCTGCACAGCAAACATTATTTCTCATTGCTACACACAAATGTTTAAATACTGGCTTTGTACAACTGTATTCATTTGGCATAATATTCAGTTGCTTTAGTCTTGTCTCAAAATTATTTCAAAATATATTCCATAAATTGCAGTGATACAACATTGTTGTGTTTTTGGTTCCCACAGTACATGATTGTGTTATTTTTGTATTGCCATTTTGTTGATTTTGTGCTACACAGTGCTGTGTGGCTTGTTTGTTTGCTGTTGAATTGTCTTGACACCTGAAATATACATATGAATGCTTTCTTTCAGCAGTGAACTGTACATACTGTAATATGGAACTTAGCAAAGATGAAATGGGTGTTTTTAACATGAATAAATATCAGTTTGCTAATGAAAAATGATCAGGCACTGATAATGAGAAAGTGTGAACTGACTATAATTCAGAATTGTGGAGCTCAGGAGTAGACTTGCACTTGACATTTTGACAGTACATCTAAGCAGTTTGACCTCATGGTAAAACGATGCTGATTGTACTTTTCATTTTGGCGGCACTGACTAATTCATTGGTGGAATTATTTGCTTTTGAGACACAAGCTAATTGTTTCGGGTAAGATACAGGCTTTTGCAGCTAAGCCATAGTGTTGTACTATTGTGCATGAACTGTTTGGAGAAATTCTCTTATAATCGTCAGAATGTTAAATATGTTTCATGAAATGTGCCAAAGCAGTTGAGAAAAACTGTAACAGTGGATTTCCTTGAACTCCACAAAGGGGCTGGAAAGGGGAGCACTGGATTTATAACACAAGACAAGTCACTGCAAAACAAAATGTGATAGAATATAGAATGCATTTTATTTTGTTTTGATAACTGTTGGAATCTGTAATTGAAAGGAAAATTTGACTAATTGCTCAGCCCTACTTTCAGGTGATTGAAACGATACAATGGTCTTTCAAAGTGTTTCTGCAGCTGCCAGATTTAAGGATTGAATTTGTTTTTGCATGTTGCTGCCTCTGTGTGTTTCTTTAAGTGTATTTGTCTCTCCCTGCTGAGTTGTTTGCTCTTGTAGTTATTTGTGCGTTTTTTTGAGTGGCTTTTAAAGTGTTTGCGTCACTGATTATAGATAATTTGGGTACATTTACATCTTCCCTTGCATTTCAGTGAATTTAAGCATGTTCTTTTCAGGACAAGGCTTTGCTTATGTTGAATCAATGTGGGTATATCTATGTCTGCAGTACAGATAGTTTAATCAGTACTATCTTTCTGTCCTGACACTCCACAATACCATTGGCCTTGTATGCAGATTAAATAGAGCATTAGCTGGTGTGAATATCAGAACAGACAGTCACCCTTGTAAACTGAGTGTCGGAACAGAAATATGTCTGGTTCCAATTATGGCTGGTGGTGATGCTAAACTGGAGTGAATGGTGGCTGAATGGCTCACAGGCTGTGGTTATGAATGGGCATGGTGAGGTGACACATCTCATATGAGGCTGAATTACAATGTGAGTACAGAAAAAACCCTGGGCAAACCCAGGAGGGAGGATGTTCATAAAATCACTGACATATTCTGTCCCTTTTAAAAATGTGGATTCCACAGTTCCTCCAAACATACCTTTCATTACTTTTTCTGTTATTTCTGTCCCTATTTCTGAGTGAAGCAATGATTTGTTTTATGGCCTTTGGGACCTAAATTTAACCCTTTTATTTCTTTTGATTATAAAAAACGAATGAATAATACTGTCACTTTGCCGCAATTATAATGTAGACATGCTGTAAAGGATGTGCCTTTCTCCTGGCTGCATAACAATGGGAGATGGTTCTCGTGCCTGTCCGTAGCAGGCCTTGTAATTGATGCTTGCTCTGCGGTGCTGCCCCACTACCAATCCAGGTTGTTTGGGGCCTCAGAAGCGGGGCGTATCCTGCACTCTGACTACAATCTATGATCTGGAAAGAAGGTGCATCCTGCTGGCCCCTTCCCAACAGTGTTACCTTTAAAGCATCTAGCTGCAGCAACACTCTGTCCCTGTAATCTCTATAGTACAGATTAGAGTCTATATGCCTCATGAACCCAACCCATTCTTTGGTGAGATTTTTTCTTATTTGGCCTTTTCACTAGCCGAGGAGGCACACGTGTGCAGTTGCACATCTGATGGCCCTCTAGTTCACTCTGTTAAGTGGGCCAGATGCAAAAAATAAGAGGAAAAACAGAATGTGTGCAGCGTGTCATGAATGTAGACAGCAGGCAGCTGTTGCAGCACAGAAGCACAAGCTGTGGCCAATAAAGAAACTAGCACCCACTGCACAGGAAAAATGGATCCTTTTACACTCATAAACCAAACGGGTGGCCCATCAGGACCAGCAGCCAGAGCCACCTGAGCAGCCAGATTATGTCCACTTGTCTTCCTCTTAAGCAAACTCTATCTTCTCTGTACTGACACACATCTTCAACAGCTACACAGAATGGGTGCTGAGAAAAAGAGGAGACCTGCTCAGTTGGCACTCAGTGGAATACTTCATGACTGTCCTCTGTAATTGACTGATCCTTAGAATATATTCAGAGGGAGAGATTTATTGGACCACAATGAGAATTAAAAATGCCTTATAATCTTTAGTACTTTCTGAGTATAGGAGAAAACCTCCCTGTTTGTAGGTAAGTGCAACCGTGTGTATCCAGGTACAGGTTTTCGAAACTCCTTTGATTATAAGGGTACCAGTGACCAGACCTGGTTTGCAAGAGCCTTTGTGGTAATTTTATGTTCTTAATTTCTTTATGAAAGAAATAGAAATTTATTAGTGTGAACCTACGGGAATATGGTTTTTGAGGACCACGTTTGTTTACTTCTGGGTTAGGGTTAGGCATTGTATATGTGTGTTTGTGCACTCCAGGTTCCACTTTGATTCTTATATCATCACTGAAATTAACACCGCCCCCCCCACAAGGATTTGTCATGTTCTTCACTCATCATGGAACAAGCAACTGCTTCACCTAAGAGAACATCGGCCATAGAGGAACTCTCAGGGCATTTATATAAACACTGACTGTGTTTGGATTCCTGAGCTTCACAAGTCACTTTCTCCTTTCCATGTTCTCTCATTGCACCTCTGTGTTTGGGTCAGCCATCTGTCACACAGCCCTTAGTGACAGACCTGCCAGATCTTCTAAAGACCTGCTATCACAGGGATCCCACTCTCTAGTTTTTCCCGTTTTGGGGGTGTCAGCCTCTCTCTTCCCTGCAGCAGCAGCCAGCTGTTCTGAGCTCAGCTCTCCTTAGACCTGCTGTTCCAATGTCCTTCCACGTTGGTCCAAGTGCTGCCTCTGGCCTCTGGGTCAGGACAGAATCGAGAGACCCACATTCACATCCAAAGGGGCATCTTGCTGAATTACAAAAATTTGGGACCAAGCTAAGGGAGGGAGCTAGAGCAGGATGCTAGCTGTCTTTTCTGCTCAAGTCTTTAAATTGTTCCTGATTAATACTACATACCTTAATTTGTTGGTTCTGAAATTGCTCTGTGGTTTGCTGCTCTGCAAGCTGCGCTCCCAATTCAGTAGGATTTAATTTACTATATTTAATTATTCAAAGCAGTTTATTTTCCCATGCAGTATTGAATTGAAATTCTGTCTTAAATGCCCTTTGTTCTTACTGAAACTGTCCACAGTAAATGTGTAGCTTAGTGTGTGTACCTTGTATGTGTATGTTGGTTGGAGTATTTTACTTTGTCCATCTGAGTAGTTATGGGCAGGCGAGGACCCTAAAGCTGACCGGAGAGGATTGCCCCAGGCTGAGCCCCTCCCACTCCACAGGTCAGAGTTTTGTTTTTGGTGCATTTCCGCCACTCCCCAATAAGATAGCCAGGCCTCAGTGAGCAGGTCCAGCCGCTGGTGGCGAGTCTGTGAGCCTCTTGTCATGATGGACAAGGGAGGGGTTGTTAACTGGTCCGCTTGACAGATGAGCCCTTAAAAGAGCAGTTTTTCAACTTCAAACATTGCGCTGTAATGACTTGCTGCAGATCAACAGGATATTGTGCTGCACGCTTTGTGAGCCGAGGCCGTTTGTACGGGCTACTGCTACAGTGGGCCCATTAAGGCCTAAACCGCTACCAATGAACCTGTTTCCTGTACAAACCAGCTGCCTCTGAGGGGACTTCAAAAGTTACTGGTATTAATGGTGCAGAATCCCAGTAACGGTGCTTGGATTTATTCAAGGTCCTGTCTTGGTTCCACCGGCCCGATTGGAATGGTTAATTATGCATGATTAATGGAGTATTCTCCCCGCAGTGATATCTGTGACGGGACAAAGCTGTCGCGGGCTTGTCAGGGCGGATTGGAGCTGAATGAGTATTTATGTGATCACATGTGATGGGGCTCCTCTCTGCAGCCCCAGCCCTCATCAATCAAGGCCTGCTGCTCGCACTAGTGGGAAATTGGTCTATCAGCACGGCTGCTCCCACCTCTCTCCCCATTCAATCAGCCCCCAGGCTAAAATGCTTCTTTAGCTCTTACTTCTGACCAGCGCAAGGGTCATCGGGGAAAGTGGGAGCGGGAGCCGAACCCATCCATTACGCCTCTTGTTTCTCTCAGTGGCAGCCGGACGCCAGGATTCTATTAGAGCAGCGTCTATTCAGTGTGGAGATTACACCAGAGCCCGTTCCTCGGGAGCCCCCCCAGCTTGCCCCCACATCCGCTCATTCCCCAAACTCGCTTTCACCTCTGTCCCCTGTCTTTTGGCTATTATACTGCTTGTTTTTGTTTGTTGTTTCTTTTGAAGGCAAACATCCCAACAAACAGAACATCAGCGCTTTGCTGGAATGAGGTGAGAGTGAGGATGACAGCTATTTCTCTTAGACATGTATTATGGCATGTTAGTTAAACTTCATTCTTGCCACCAAAAATACTTTTTTGTGTGGATAATGGCTCATGGTGCTCATGAGCTCTCATCAAGAGCACTATCATTAGGTAGCATATATTGCATCATAACTGTGAGGCAGCGTAAATTGCATCATAAATATGAGTCTACAGAGATTACATTTATGCCTTTCTCTTGTTCAAGAAGCTAATTTGTTTTCCCTCTCAGAAGAGACTCTTAATTTACTTAATGCGTGTTAGCACTTGAGAGAGCGAGCGGGAATTCTGTGAAGGTCGTGACCCGGGGTGAATAGATGGGGGTCTTCCTGACAAAATGAAAGAGAGAGACAGGACTCTTGTCAAACAAACAGAAATTTAATATGTTGCATTCTACATGGATGTCCAGTGTGTGTACGTACTCTCAGGGCTTGATTACGTATAACTTCACTTCTTATAAACAGGCTCGGTGAACAAATTGCTCCCAGATAGAGGGTGAGGGATGCAAGACAGGTGGAATTTTCTCCTTGGCAGCTGACCGAGACAGGTTTTTTATTGTATGAGTGTGAGGTTGTTGGGGGGGGGGGGGGGGGGTGCTGAAAGGTTTCGGATAGTTTCTCATTCCTTGGACTTCTAGCCAGATGACAGGATGGTAAAGCCTGTTTAGGGCTGAGCAAAATTATGACCAATTTCCTGCAATTGGAAGTATGTTACAAAGTGCTCTGTGCATTTTTACTTCAACTGTAATGCTTGTTGTTGAGAGTAAACCAAATCTGTGCTGTATACTATTTTAACTGCAATTGTCTACACTAATAGGCTGCTTTTTTGCACCAAGCTCCATCTAGTTTGAGATCAATTCCAATTTGTTTGTATGTTCTCCTGAAGAGCTAGAGGATTTCTGCAGTCCTCAGTGTCTCAGTGTGAGAGGAGACTCACCCCAGCAGCCAGGATCACTTGCCTCTCAGCATTGTTTTGCTCCAGGGCAGCATGGGCATTAAAAACCTCCGTCAGACATTGTGACTCTGGTCATAGTCCATCGCCGCTCCATCACTCCAGTCCAAGACGCACATCGATCCCTCTGTCTCGCGTGACACGGCAGCATGTCTGATTGATCCCCAGATCAGTCCTTCATATCACACAGTGCCATAAAAACTACAACAGTCATCATAAAACCTGATTTATCTTCAGTTGGCCCCCACCACTGGTTAGAATATTACTCCAAAAGTGTATTACATTAGAATGATTCGTCTAGTATTAGATAAACCCAGATCATGTCATTCAATCAAATCTGACTTTATAAATGTGATTCCGTATGTCCACTTTTAAAAACTCATGATTAGCCTTCCAGATAGCCAGAAGTTCATTTTGCCTTTCAGAGCATCTACGAGTAAGTCCAGACTTAAATCAAAACTCAGAGATAAATACTGTGAAGCATTTGAAACAGTACTTTAGTGGAAGCTGTTGTGAGTATTCTGAGTGCCTGTTACCACTGTTTTTTTGAATTGATAAAACATGGAATTTTCTTTTTTAGATTCCCCCCCTCCCATCTATTTAGCATTTTTTGGATACTGATGATGGTTTTTAATCAGTATACAGTCACTAGAACACTTTCACAGTAGCTGTACTTATACTGGAGTTATATTTTAATTGCCAACTGAATTGTCTACGAAGGAAATATACAGAAATTGTACATATTTGTATTCAAATTCTTATTAACTCTTAACTTCACCTGGGGAGGGGGTCCCAGTGATAACTTTTACTGAGCGATACACTTTTCATTTTTCCGATTGGCCCGCATTCCAATCAGCCTACTGGGAAAATGCCTGGTATGCCAGATGTCCAGTCCAGGCCTGGTAACTTTTGGATAATGGTAGACAGATTTCTACGTAAATGTGCTCCACACGTTCTTTGTTAAATTACTCTTCAATAACCAATAAATCCAGTCTTCTTAGCTAAACGTAACTGGAGGTCAATACTATAACATTATATTATAATGATTATGATGTGCAGCATGGTACCCGGTACTGTTGAATGTCTTCCTATGAAACTTTGTTATTTTATATACGGGGTCAAAGTTCTACACCTGAAGTAGCAGGTCTGGTACAGGTTCCATTGTGTGCCTCCGTGGAACATCCCCATCAGAGAATAGAATAGTGATACTTTGTTCATTCCCATGGGGAGATTTTCTTTTTGGCATCTTACTTTCTATGAGACAAACATGTAGGTGAAAGCAAGCTTGGGGGGATCACAGTGCTGGGTCAGGCAGCATGCAGCGTCCCTGGCGCTGGGGGTTAAGGGCCTTACTCAGGGCCCATGGACATGCAACTGCTGTATTTTAAAAAGGCTCTTCCAGTCACAGACACAGAAGCTTGGCCCGCTTAGCCACGCATCCATAGCCACATTTAGAAGCTACAAGCCCTGCCATCCTGTGGTTACAACGTGGTTATATATAATTCTTACTTCTGAATTACTATATGATATGTTTCAATTTACCGTAAATGTTAAATAATCTTTTAAATATTTCCACCAGACAAGAAATTAAATTTACAGTCTGCATGTTTGTGGAATGTTCACAAGGAACAAATACCGCAATACACACAAATGAAGAGAAATATTACCAGATAAACACTCAGAGTAATCATGGCAATATGTGAAATCAGTGTGGCAATGTAGAGGTGTGACGTAGAGTAGAGCTTTGTGTATGCACCATAAGCACTCTAAAGAACACAATTTTTAGGTTTCTTTTCTGTGCTAAAGGGATAATCCAGCTTTTTGAAACCACACTTAGATTAGGTCTGTTTGGCCCCCACCTCCACCCAACACCAATTTGAATCCAAAAAGTCACACACAAGCCAAACTTTATAAACTCCCATACAACTCAAGCAGCACCTGAGCAGCTCTCACACAACAGCAAAATGTATCCCATCACACCACTGGCAGTATTATACTACTATTGCAATGCAAATCTATTGAGTTTTTATTAATTACAAAGAAGTACATGGAAATCTTGGAAACATTCAATTGTATATGTGTGTCGGAATAAATGAAGGTGTTTCAAGATCATTAAGATTATTTATCTAATCTTACAGCCTGTTATAGGTTGGTATTCAATACACCAGACACACAGCTCCTCAAAGACAGAAAGCTCAGTAATTGTAATACATGTGAAATATTGTGTTCTTATATCTTAGCAGGTGTGTTCCATTCCATTGTTTCTACATGAAAGCTCTCTTAAAGACAATATCTAGGAACATGTAAGAAGCAATTTGTTCACTCTGCTGCAGAAACCAACATGGGCAAATTAACCCCCACTCTCCACCCTTAAAACTCTAGGGGCTTGTTTAAGTTTCCAGCATGTTCCGCATGTAAGCTGGCCGAACTAAATTTATGTTTTTAAAATGTTACCTTTGACTCTCCAGCAGACTGTGTCTCACCCTGTGGCCCCATACACTAGGCCCAGTGTGCCAAGATGGCTGGGAGGAAGTGCTTGTTATGATCAGAGGGGCTCTGTGCTCTCAGGTCAGCCACAGTGGGTTTGCAGCCGTAAGGCTACTATACAAGCACACATACTGTAACAACACAAACCAACAAAATCAGTAAATACCACACTGTCACCAAATAACTTGATTTCCATCTTGAGTATAATTGGCCCTCATATAGGATACTCATGTTTAGTGTTTACTACATAAATAACTGCATATAAAATCCAGTTGAATGAGGGCATCCAACCTTGTGGATCTGTTCTTTTCTCATCTGTAAATATAAATAAATGCTTAGATATCAAATTAAGTTCTCAACATTTTTTCTTTCATACATAGCCTGGATAAGTTTAGTTATAAATTTACTTATATTTGAGGAAACCGGTTGCCTTAAAAAAAACTTGATTTAACTTAAAACTTAACAAGTTGTTTCAACTCAAGTTCTTTTATAATAGTTATTGTACTGCCCAAGTATTCCTCTCAATATACTAAATTCAACACATTAAATTCCCAGTTGACTTAACTTAAAATCATGTGTAATAAATGATTTGCCCAATTATAGGATACCTTTGTTTTTGTCACATTTGTTTCTCACATACTTTGCTATTTGTGACAATTTTATATATGACATCCAAGGCAGGACACTGCCTGCGTCCTCTCTGGCTGATGGAGAAGGAACCGGTTTAGGGCTGGAACAGGGCAAATCTGAGAAGGGAAGGAGTGCGCAGCAGCCGGGACAGAGCAGACAGTGCAGAAATGATGGGGTACTAATTCAGAAAACACACAGAGCCTCTGCTCAAAGGCCGCAGAATTTGTAGGAAATCATCTCTCTCCTGGAATGCCTGGCTGACCTCCGCAAATGAAAATAATCAAAAGTAATTAGAAGTGAGCTGGTCTGGTCCTGAGAGCCCAAGGCAGGGGGGGGGGGGTTAAACATGGCGGGTGTGCTGCACTGCTGGGAAGGACTGGGTGGAGGTAGGGGTGCCCTGACCTTGTCCACATAAAGCTGTGATTTATGAAGTGCAGGGCAAAGCGACGGGGCTTCTGTCTTCTCCCGGAGAACCAAATTACTGAGGTGGAGATTAACATGCTAGCTACAGGCCTACTTCCAGACGAAGGAAATTTTTATTTACATTTTTCCCCTTTCATTTCCTCCCCTTTCTTTTAATGGTAATTGGCCGCAAGGAAACTCTCACTATAACGTGGATTTTTTTTTTTTTTTGAAAGCGAACTAGTTTTGCGTCCCCTCCAAGTTGTTTGCTTTCTCACGGCACACGTTAAGTTTCAGGAAAAAAAAGCTCATATACCGATGTTACACCAACGCAAATGTTTTAAGCAACATTAACTTAATTATCGGCTTTCCAAACAAAGCCGATGTATTAAGAATGCTGTGACCGGTTTCAGTAGTTGTACTATACTTAATGACAGTTATGCTGCTAAAAACACAACATTGTTTTCCCCCAATATATTACTCTGGTTGTGTTAAAAAGGAAATGGAGGTAAACGATCCTAAATTACACCGGTACGCACAGAATACCGTTCATTTCCGGGAGTATTAATATTTGAGAATTGTGGTGTGGCAGTTGCGCATAAATTATAGGCTAGTTGCTGAAATGTATACAGGCCTAAAATAAGATCTTTCACAAACTGTGATCAATATAAGGACAACACGCATCGCCTTTACCAAATAAACAAATGTGAGAAAATGACAAAAACTTAATTTCCATTATATCTTAAATGAAATTCCGTTATAGTTCATTTCCTTTCCTTATTAATTTCTCAAGCAATCGTTCGTGTGGTTTGTCTGTACGAGTAAGCCTATAACCGGTTAAACTGTTTCTTGTCAATTGAACATTTATTTTTAACAGTAGATTAAAACAATGTAGCTTAATTTATGGTTTTATTAATCAGTCACGATGTCAGATAAGGTTGTGGACTAGTCTTTGTAGGAATCCTGTGTTGTGTGTTGAAATGCAAATTTACATCGTACGAACAAAATAGCAAAATATTAAGAGAGGCTTAGAAATCTTCTTTAATAATTGTATTTATTAAAAAACGTATTTTAAATTTAGTGGCATTTATCATTATCCTTATTTGTAACTCTATAGTATTTTTAAAATTGGATATGTTTAGTTTTCACGTAAATTAATATATATATAGGCTTATATATTATGCGACGAAACACTACACTTTTATAAGTGGTGAATAAACGGTTGTTGAAAAGGGTACAGCATAGCATGCTAGAACATTCTTTTCTTCTGCTTTTAAATAGGCCTTCGTCTTTCCAAGAAGATATTTTCATATAAATACAAGTTACTCCTTAGTGTTTTGCTTTGCAAACTTTTAAATATCCATGCATAATGCAGAAAAACGTATGATTTTGATTGTCCATTTGAAAGTTTTAGTCAGTTCAGAACGCCATCTCCTGACAGACGGTTGAAGTGCAGGTACATCTATTGACTGCATAGGTTTCGATCACTTTTGCCCTAATTTACCTCGACTTGGTTCTGATACCACATACACTTTTGTTTATTCACAAACGTTTCCTCCTTTTCAGTAAGGACTCGGGAGTCCATCAAAAACCTCAATCAGATCCACGGAGCCCGAGCAATCACCTTCCCAGATTACTTGTATTTAATACACAATGCATCATAAAACAAATCCCTCATCCTGACAGGAAGAAAATAGAACAGCTCATAGCTCGAGCTTATCCCAATTTATGGCTAAATTAAAAAGGGTTTCAACAATGGACAAGTCCAAGAGAGGCAGGAAATCAATGGCCGGCGAACCGGGGTCTCTTTTTGGTTCTCAAGCAGCGCGGTGTATGGGAATCTCAGACGAGGTCCGTCTTATTTACACATAATTTTTCCTGTCCTTCCTACGTTTGCTCTGCGATTTTGTGAAACAATGGACATTATCTGAACTAGAAGTTCAATGTCATAGATAGCGGGCCACGGAGACATATTAATCATAATCGCATCGCATTAACCCTGCTCTCCCCCTAAGGTTGTGAGAAAGGAACTCACGCTATCCTGCTTACAAATTCCATTCCACATTTAAACAAAGTAACTTAATTTTTAAAATATTTATTTAGCACCAATACCATTGTATGTGTGGTCATGAATCTATAATTAATTTTTTTAACAGCATATATTTAATACGATATTTAACGCTTCGTTTTTAACAGAAAAAATTGATAAAATTCTGACTACAAATGTATAATTGGTCTTTTAAATTTCTCTATATCATTGAATAAAAAAATCCCCAGTGTACAATTTAATGCAAATCTGTGTCCTGAAGCAGCAGAGATATAGTGCTACCCTTCAAAGCAGGTGCAACGTCGGTCACACCAGAACATTTTGAATTGACGCTGGGTGACAACATACGGAATATTAAAGTTGTTTTTTGTCATACAATAAATCCATATTCTTTATGCAAAAAGGTAATGAAAATAATTCACCGTTCTTTCAGATAATTGTTAAGATGAAACTTTTCGTTTATTAATAAATTATTTGATATAGCTCATCAATCCAATAAACAGTTTTGAATGAGCTAGTAAAAAGAAAGAATACAAAAAGTTTAACTTGGGAGTACTGGTTAATTTTATCTGAACAATATTAGGGGCTGGTGCATTTCTTGTCAGTCTAACAGGACCTCGTTTTCCCGACCTTTCTCTGACCTTTCTCCAAACAGGCTGCTGTCGCTTTAAAAAATTACTGAGGGGAGCGTCGTTCAACTTCCGATCGCAGACAGGCGAGATACCCTGACTGCCTTGCATGGTATGGATGAGAGAGCAAGATTCCCTTTAAAGAGACAGTCTGTGAAACAGAAGCGCATCATATAGACGCTGGGAGATTCCGCCATCTCTCTGTCACCTTATCAAAAAGGGAAAGTATAGCTCTCCTGCCCTTCAAGCGGAAACCGGACGATTTTTTTTCGAGGAACAGACAGGGTGGTTCTTTGTATTGAAGTTGGAAAAATTAATAGTGCGATGGATTAACACGATGTCAAACTGACAAAAATAGAGAAGTTGAGGGACAGTATCAGGAGTTTGCAAAGAAAAGATATAAAGATACAGTTTTTAAAAACTTTTTAAGGATATAGGACAATGTACAGTTTGGACGCAATAAACGGGTGTTAGAACAACATTTAATCATTTATGATGTTGGTGATTTTTATCCTTTTCCACCCAAAGTGAAGTTCTCGGAAATTTGACCGATATTCTGTGCATTTTTGTATTTCGATTTTCAAAAAGTATATATTACGGTAGGGCAAACGTTTTTATTGCCTATTCGTTTTAAAAGTTCATAGGCATTGGATACTTTTATGAATACCGCATCGGCTATAATTTTATTGTTGCATTAAGAGCAATAAAATGGCATGACAGTTTTGACTGCTATGTGCGGAGATTCAGGAGTTTTCTCCGCATCAATGTTTTGGTGAGTTTTTTTTCTTTTCTTTTCTTTTTTGCTCGAAAATCATGGCTGTTGATCTTTTAGCTAGCTCATTACTTCCCGATCTAACTTGCTGTAGAATCTTCTTGATTAATCTTATGGGGAAAAGTTAAGACCATGTTAGCCGTTATTTTATAATGTAAACAACCTCGCATAACATTTTTGTATGAATGCGCTGTGTGAATGTTATATCAATGTAATGCTTCTCGTGGAAAAACCAATTCGTTTCCTTTTAAGGTTATAGTCTTTTATGTTACGCGTTCGCTCTAATATATTTAAGTATGGTACATTTACCTTTAAACATTATAAAAAGTAAAACTAAATGCAACAGACGCTTAACTTGTTTTATAGCTTCGTTTGCTGTATTATTCAGGAAAATTTATAAAAGCAAAAATTATTATTTTATAAATTAACTTATATTAATACATTATATATTAAAACCATTTACCTAGAAAACCCATACGTACTTATATTTTATTATTTTATTTTAAAACGTAGGCCTATTGAATATTTAATAATTTAATAACTGAATTTGTTCATAAATTTTTAAATCAACAGAAGTCATAGAAGTTATGGATAATTTATTGGAAAAAATTGCTTAGGCCTACGTAAATCCAAACAGTAAATAAAAATTATGATAAAATAATAAAAAGAAATGTAAGATTTTAACGCAGTAATTCTATGAATTGACTCCTTGAGAAGGACTCGATACCCATGTTATAGTCAGTTCAGCGATTATGTAAACCGTGCCAGCGCTTTTGGCCCTCTATTCCATCCGCGGGTAAGTGCCTTTTTATCCAGCACAATGTCGTAATTATAACTTCCTTTTGGTGGTAAACTTTCTAACACAAGGCTGACAATATCAATGCTTCAGTGAATGTAATTAAAAAATATATGCAGGAAAATACATTTCAAGATTTTCCCTGTCAATTATTTAAACTAAAATACATGTTTTTTCAATAAATTTCAAACTGATCTACAGAAATTTACAGTGAGGTTCTGTCCATTGTAGTACATTGTGCACATTGTTTGTTCAGTGTTTTAAAATAAACTCTTATAATTACTCTTTAGTTTAACAAGAATGCAAGAATTGCAATCTTTTATTTTTAAATATTTGAATGGTTTTGTTTAAAAAATTCTCAGTAAACCATCATAAAATAAAAATTATACATATATACATAAATTACACAGTGTGTGTGTGTGTGTGTGTGTGTGTGTGTGTACAAACTTTCAGAGAGTGAGTTTACATATTTGTCTGGGTGTTTTTCTGTGTTTTCTGCATCTGGATGCAGACTCCTGCCCTGTACCTCCAGTTTCTCCATGGGAGGTACAGGTTCTCTCCATGAATGCTTCAGTTTAAGATAGAGATCAGCAGGGTGATCTTTGCCTCCACCCCTCTCTTCTCTCTCCTGTCTGTGTGTGCAGAATTCGGATGAGTCGGGCCATGTGAAGTTCTGCGTGGATGCCAGCGGCTCTGATACCAGGAGCTGGCTCCAAAACATCCAGTTTGCTCCGCCGGCGCACCAGCACAACCTGAACCTGTGCCAAGTAGATGATCAGGTATGTGGAGCACAGCGCTGTGACCGGAGGCCGTGGCCTGCCGCTTCGTGCCTGCCGCCTCTTGTCTGCCTCAGAGCAGTGCAGAGCTGCTGTTTTGATCTGTCTGCCTGATACCTTCCCCCCTAGCAGACCGCCGTGTGCGTATCGCTCTGTTTGTTTTCGGTAATTGTGTCTTGGCTTCAGTGTGAAGGACCACAGGAGCAGCCTCCGAAGAGCTAGCTATGCTGATACTTACGGCACTCTTCCTACACTTATATAATAAACTCTGAGCTATCCCGGGAATGTTTGATTCCTGAGCGCCTGAGTGCATGGAGGCTTCTCCTTTGGCCGGTGGGCCTGCCTTCAGGAGGCCCCTTTTGGGCTGTCCTCCTGAGGAAGTCACCATCTTATCGACACTTTATGTGGGAATTTTCACAGTCCAGTTGCCAGTGGCCGTTTCTTCTAGAAAAAAAGATTCATTCATTCATTATGGAAGTTTTAGAATCAAATTTAATCAAAGTCTACGATATTTTTGTTATATATAAGAAAATAAGGAAGTGTGACTTTTACATCTTTTAGTAATACTGTATTTTAAAAAATCATGCAGTAATATAAAGCAGGTAAATACCAGTATTGGCTTATTTTCAACTAAAATTATTTTACTAGATGGCAGAAAGTAAAATTTCACCTGAGGCTGTAATTGTAAATTTGTAATTAGGAATGAAATGAACAGTGGCTTCACCAGTGTGGTGGAACATATTATAGTATCTATCACATAACATAATGGCTTAAGCCAGTTTTGCATCTTTTCTATTAATATACATATTTAATAACATTATTAAGTAATAACAATTATTTGGACTATATGTACAATCTCATTATGTATAATACCACATAAATATTTACGTTAATATCAATGCCAATTAAATTATTAATAGCATACTGTATATTACTGAACATTTCTCAATATGGTTTATTATTAAAGATGCCTTACTTGTCAGCAAACTTTTAAAAATATGTACATTAACAGTAATGACAGGTCATAGTAAGTAGCAGCATTTATTACAGAAAGACGGTCAGTTAAACATGATACTTTAGTAGTGATCAGTTTAGCACCTGATCTGTATACTCACAAAGCTTTATGACTATCTACTATATTATTGCTCACCTTTTTTTCGCCATATGTGTTTGCCTAAGATTCAAATATATTTACTTTCTTTGTGCTTGCAAGTCATTCTAACAACCATGTAGTGTAATTCTCTCAATTATACTTCAGATCAAAATTTTAACCAGTTTGCTAATTACTCATAACAAATTTCTTTCCACAGCCATTGTTCTCTACCACTGAGGGCAGGTCATTCTCCATTGATCGGAAGCCACATTAAACATTGTATTATACATATGTTTATCTTAACAATGAGTACAATGCATGTAATGAGTCTGCTTTCCACTGAGTGATAATTTTAAAAAGATCTATAATTTATCTTACAAAATTTACAATGGATTTGGGTTGTTCAGAGAAGAGAGAGAAAGGGGATTAGAAACAAGTAGAGGCCATTTAAAAAGAGAAGAGATTTGTCACCTGTCATTGTCATGGAGCAGCGCAGGGACAGTGCCCAGCAGTCACAGTGTCTGAAAATAAGAACACAGCTTGGTATACATGCTCAGTTCAGTAATAACAAAGGAAATTATTAAATGTTCTAGATAATTATCATTTGCTTTGGATAAGGTTGAATTCTATGTGGAAAAACTCTTTTTGGTTGTTTTCATTTATGCAGTAGTTATATATGTTTATTTGTTTTTTTTGGAGGGCAGTGTGAAGTCATAGTCTGACTGTAATTTCCAGTTGCCATGAATGGTAACATCAGCAGTGTTTATTTATTTTTTTTTTTGTGTCAGCATATCGTACCGTGTCAAACTCATGGCTGGTTCCAGATGAACTCCCAGAAGTTTGCTCTGTTTAATTACTTTGCTTCTTGAGTCAATAAATCCTTGATAAACAGTAAAAGCCATCCTAAAATTATAGTTTTGTTGAAAAAGTTAATTTATACAATACCAGACAAAAGTCTTGAAACACCTACTGAAAATCATTTATTTATCAGTATGATAATGACCCAGAGCACACCTCAAGGCTATGTTAGTACTGTATTATCTTGTGAACAAGATGGAGAGCTGTGACAGGGTCCCATAATCCCTAGACCTGAATCCTGTAGAGCTGCTTTGGGATGAGTTGGATCAATGAGTAAAAGCAAGGTAGCCAACTTGTGCCCAGAACTTGTAGAAACTCCTCCAGCACTGTTGGAGAAACATTCCAGGTCACTATAACTGGAAGCTGTTTGAAAGAATGCGGAGTCTGCAATGCTGTCATAGATGCAATAGGGGACTATTTTGAAGAGTGTAAAATTTGAGATATTGAACACTTAACTTGGTTGTTGCAATATTATGTATTACTTACTACTTCAAGGACTTTTACTATAAGGTGAATACTGAAGGTGAAATAGAGATTGGTACTGTATATTCTGTGAGAGCAGGTGCTCCAGGTAGCACTGCTTCCTTTTGCAAGGAGAAGACAACTCCATTAATTGCCCATAGTATGTAATTATACTTGTGACTATGTTTTATGTGTTTTCCCTACAATGTAGTGGAATCCCATCCAGGGTGT
Organism: Hippopotamyrus pictus; assembly: GCA_026781145.1. Taxonomy (NCBI): domain Eukaryota; kingdom Metazoa; phylum Chordata; class Actinopteri; order Osteoglossiformes; family Mormyridae; genus Hippopotamyrus; species Hippopotamyrus pictus. The sequence continues at coordinate 18,066,154 of JAODLC010000040.1, read as the reverse complement.
TCCCCCAACTCTGTGCTGCCTGGGACATCCAGACATCCCACTACCCTGTACTGGGTAGGAGACTGGAAAAGAGACAGACAGACAGATGGAATATTGACATAGAACCTATTCCCCTCAATTACTTATCATTTGGCAATAGTGGAAATAATGATGAGTAGATGATTAGACTTTGAAGGCAGTGTTACTTTGTGACACATGTTCCACAGTGCTGAGTTGTACTACAGCTCAACTGAGTCTAGCAGTTTATTGCTTAAGATTTACCCTCAAACTGTTGGGGCCATTTTGCCCCACAGCAGAGTTGTGGGATGATACAGTAAGTGTGCCATATATATTCAGACCAGTGATTCTAGAGACTAGTAAAGGAAAAATTAGGAAAGTGGGATATTTAAGAATAAACTATAGGTCAAAAGAAGAAAGATTCCTTACTTTTTAAGCCTTTTTGTACAGGTGAGTATAAATGTCAGTATTCCTGCTGTTAATTGGAAAAGACTGAAGTTTCCAGAAGCAGCATCCTCTTTCTCTCATGGTTTTCTTGTAGCTAATCTTCAGAATTTTACTGTAATCGTGATTTTATACATTAGAGCACCTTTTAAACATCTCAGGTCAATTCACTAATATCAGTGTTAGCAGTGAGGTCATACAGTCCATTCCCAGATCGCTGCCACGCTGTTCTTTTCTAGACTGCTTTCCGAATTACTGCACTTCATTTGCATCAAGCATATATCATACTCTCCAAAGAGGCACTCAGTAACTCCCTGACTTTCCCTCACCTTCTTTTTATTGTTTGATAGTCATATTATTTCAGTGAGTTCATGTAAAAGGTGAAAATGTCTGGGCTATCTGTAATCTGCAGGAAAGAGCTCAGACCTCTGTTCTCAGGTCCTGCTCAGTTCCCTGCATTCTTTCTAAAACAATAGGGCACCATTTTATCCCCAAGACTGCAGTAACTGACGTTTGTGTTCCTGCAGAGATGATGTCATGCAGAGGCATTCAACAGTTCGATTTGAACTGTCTTCAAGGATAATGCCTCTTTAACCTTTGTGTTTCCGAGAAGCCACAGTCATGTTCTAATAACTCACAATCCAAATGTCAGCACTTTGCAGGACAGGAAACTAATAAGTTAAACCTTCAAGCAGTGCCAAAAATCATTGGTTTTCAATTGTTTTAAGAGTACTATTGTGTTTGCAAGGGAAGTTGAGCGATCTCATAGCTGCTGTGTTATTCCACACATATCTGTGGAAGAATAAACATAGTGTGGCTTTGGAGTGTACTTTTGAATGTGCTAATTTCTCACAGAAGCACTGTTATTCAATAAATGTACTCATCACAGTACTGATGAGTTTAATTGAAAATCATCAGTGTTCCTTAACTCATCATGTAGCCATATATGCATCTGTGTGAGGATCAGAGAGTGAAGACAGAGAATTGGCGAGATGGGAAATGTGTTCTGCATTGCTCTCTATAATTGTTTGTGTTGTGTCATGCACCCACGTTGATTGTTTTCTTATTTGCTTCTGATCGGCAGATATTCTATAGAGTTACACGCGACATTCAGGCTGGTGAGGAGCTGCTACTTTTCATGAAGGCAGAGGAATATTCACACGAGGTCATGGCACCTGATATTCATGGTCAGTTTCATTAATCTCAATGACAGAGTAATCATCTTGCATTTAGACACCAAATTCACACACATGTACAGTGTGTTTTACATTGTCTGTTGTCACAGAGGAAAGGCAGTATCGTTGTGAGGACTGTGACCAGAACTTTGAGTCCAGGACAGAGCTGCTGGATCACCAGAAACAGCCGTGTGGGACGCCACTCTCTGGCTTCTCTTTAGCCAACCAGGGGGACGCTTCCTGTAGCCCTCAGGAGTACAGGGACTGTGATCAGGAGTTGCCAGACATGCAGAGGTGAGCAACAATGTCAGTGGATATTTGTCCAAAGGTCTCTTTCATTTTTCAGACAGCATGTATTATTCAGTTTTTATTAATTTGGGAATAATCTCAATGTCTTAGATTTTTGAAATGATGATGTAATAAATGCAGTATCATGACACTAGATGTGGAATGTTATATCAGAATTAATGTTTCCTGTCCTTTAGTCTGGAGACACATGCCCTGGCCAGTGTGGAGGAACGGGAATACAAATGTGACCAGTGCCCTAAAGCCTTTAACTGGAAATCCAATCTGATTCGGCATCAGATGTCACATGATAGCGGCAAGCACTACGAGTGTGAAAACTGCTCAAAGGTACAGTGAAGACTTTAACTGAAATTATCAAGCAGTTTGTCTATATCTGGTGTTTTCTCCAGCGGCAATAGAGATTATTGTTTTATTTTGTGCGCAGTGTGCTTAAGCGCATTTGAATGCTGCTGACGCTGTTGGCATTCTTGCAGGTATGAATGTTTTTGAATGTCTGGAGGTTCAGGAGGGTGACCCTCCCATTTGTTTTCTCGTCCCTCCCCAGCAGGTGTTCACAGACCCCAGTAACCTACAGAGACACATCCGCTCGCAGCATGTGGGGGCGCGCGCTCACGCCTGCCCCGACTGCGGCAAGACTTTCGCCACATCGTCGGGCCTCAAGCAGCACAAGCACATCCACAGTAGTGTCAAGCCCTTCATATGTAAGTCAGTCAGAATCTTCATATGTAAGTCTGCACTCTTTTCTAGCTCCATTGAGAGCAATTTTGTGCAATTTCTGTAGCCTTGTTGTAAACTGTTATTAATAATTGAATTTACTATTTTAAGTAAATTAATTCTTCTTATAAAAATATGTATTTTACAAAATTATGTCCACTGTAATTGTCTTCATCTTAAAGTGATTTGTTATGATGAAGAATAATTAAAAAAATAATTTAGCAAAATGATATTTTGCAGTGGTAATTTGATTCTACTTTGCAGGATTGTGCAGTTACTTCCTAGATGGTTTTAATGTTAAGAATCAGCTTGGATTTTCATCAGTAGAGTATGTGTGAGAGTATTAATTTTTTAAGGAACAAAGGCAGATTGGACATACAATGACTGATACCCAATTCTACCCAGACTCAGCTAGAACCCCAGACTATCCAAACACACAACGATCTCCATGTTGATCTACATACATCACCCTGCTAACCATTCCTCCATAATGCTCTGGGTGATGTTGCTCAGCTTATAAGTATCAGTACCTCCAAATAGCAACCATATGTAAGTCTTCAGTATACTTAAAATAGGACTCAATTGAAGGTAATCAGCAGAAAATATGGAGCCATAACTGCCAACTAATGGCTGAGCTAAGTAGCCACCACACACGGAACAGCTGTGCATGTGCGTTTAAGGGCCTGCAGGAATGTTTGCCCTGCTCCAGCACTACGTTAGCTTGTTGAACACAACCTGCTACCAGATTACGTTGTGTTCACCCAGAAGAAGTTGAATCAAATGCTGAGATATAATCCTTTATTTAAGTTAGAACAGATTTTTATTTGCTACTTCAAGAAATGTGCCGTGATGTAAAGCTGCAGTCTTTGGGAATCTCCAGAGCACATGGGTGCAGCTTGCAGCACGTCTGTCCCTCACTAGTGCTCAGAGATTTACTGCAAGATGTTACAATAAAACACACACATCATACAGTCCGTGGTGTCAGGCCTGTCTCCAGAGACAACAAAACGATAACAGCAATCAATCCCAAAGACGCCTTTTCATATTTCATCTTTCCTAAATATTCCAATGAAAGCAATCATTAATATATATTGCAGTTCATTGGTAAGCCACTTTATTTATGTATTTTTTATCCCTTGTCTTGAACCAGGAGTTATATACAATTATATATTGCATGATTATATAATATTTATGGTGAGCTAAGCTGGTAATTAAAATGCTTGATAAATAGGGTGTGACAGAACGGAGCGTAGAGTGGGGTGATGTATAACGCCCGGCAGGCTGTGCTGTAGGGCACTAAAACAGACTGCGTGACCAGCTGCAGGGGGTGCAGTGCAGTGCAGAATAAAGAGCCAGGCACATTCGTGGGTGTGGGCAGGCTGGGTGGCCCCTTAGGGGTCACGGTGCCACGGGACATGACAGCTACTGTAAAGGGAAGCGCCAGACAGGACTTCAGTCTATGGGAACCAGTCCTGCAGGATAGCATTCATTCAACTCAGCTTCCTCCTCCTTCTTAAAATAGATCCATTGTGCTGCATGTTTTTGTGTCTCCATCTCTGAGAATATCCAGTATCTTGCGGTGCATCACTAGCTCTGTCCATTTCTCACCATGTTAGTCTTTCTAGGCCATAACTGGCAGTCATTTTGAGCAAATCGCTTGATGAACATCATAACACGGACAGGATATTTTAGGTGGCCTTCTAGTGAGACGACATATTAAATGCATGCAAAAAGACAAATAGCAACAAAATGTCCTTGTCTTTTTACATATGTGAATGTTAATGTAGAGATATGCATTATTTGGGGAACTTTTACTGTGATGTATCGGTAGAAAACATGTTGAATCAGGAAAAAAAACATATAAACATATAAAAACATATAACATGAAAATATAGAAAAATTCACTCTATATATCTAAAAGATGTAAATTTGCAGGCACTTTCTTGTCAACTCAAAAAAATTTAGCAGATCTATTTCAAACTTTGCAGAGGCAGGTATGGATGACGAACTGGAAGTAATTAAATTCTGAGACAGATCGCCCCAAAACTGAAGCAGCACCACTTAGTGGCAGCGAAGAGAAGGGTGAAAGCAGATGTCATCTGTCCTTGTAAATGGGATGAATCAAAAAGTATTAGATGGATTTAATTACTGTTTCACAAAAACATCATATGGATGAAGTTATACACCCGATATCATCTTGAGGCAAATTGTCCCAAAATTAAGCCACAGCACTGTGTGTGGCAGCAAAGGATGAAAACAACACCTGTAGAAGACACTTTATCTTGTGAAGACAGTAACTGTGAAAGTATTCTCCAGATGGGTGAAGATTTGGAAGTAGGTCAAATTCTAGGACAAATCACAGTAAAATTGAAGCAATAGCACTTAGTGGCAACAAAGGGAAGGATGACTTAGATAAGATGCTTAACCTTGTGAACAGGATAACTCATTTTGATATTATTACTCTATATACTTTATTTGATATTTGTTGGATTGTATTGCCACTTTAACATTACATTACAAAAACATTACATGGATGAAAATCTACATCTAATAGACCAGAGACAAATTGCCCAAAATTGAAAAAGCAATGAGAGGAGAAGTCAGAGGCTGTAAAGGGAGGTTTGAAGACAAAGTTGGGCTTTTATGGCCTTTCAATAAAGATAAGCCTGTCAGGTAGGTTTGGGTGGTATTACAGCAATATTTTTGTAAGACTGTATATTCATTTGGTGAAACTTATCATGGGATAAGATAGTGAGCATGTCATATGCATACATGCTTATCTTAACTAGTCAAGCATTAAGATAAAAATATGTGAAATTCCAAAGTAAAAATGCCAATATAACAACTATTTTTTGTTTTCTAGTGTTTGGTTTTCGCAACTGAGGGATCTGGTATATGATGCAGGTTTTATATGGGGCCTGAGGAGCAGTTTTTTGCCAGCTAGCTGGAGCTTGTGTGTGCCCCCTGTATATACCATATGTATATGTGTCTGTTACAGTAATTAGTGTTATATCACATCAGTCATAGTGCAAACGAGGAAAAAAATCTAACATAAATATTTAAAAATACAAAAAATATATAGCTATAAATTACATTTTCAGACATGGATATTAAAACATAAACAAAGGAATACAAGGAACCACCTAATTGGTGGGTAAAGATTCTGCAAATTAGCATGCAAAAACACATTCATTGGCTTTCACGTTTCCAGGTGATCTATCGTGCTTCTGAGAGCAATGCTTCTAGAAATAGTAGAGGTTGGGGAGTGTGGGGTGAGTACGGATTAGATGGACAGAGCAGGATACTGGGCAATACAATGCTGTCATTCCAACAGCCCCCTTATTTAGTTATTGTTTAAACTTTAACTCATTACTTTCAACTAAAGTGTGTTTCTGTATTTCTGTCTCTTGGCTCGTGCTGTGTGCTGCTTGTATGATTTATGACAGCTGTAGAACATAGCAAATCCTGATAGGTCAAATAGTGTCATTCCCACAATAAAAACACAACAGGCCTACTGTTAACCCTAACCCTATTTTGTCTTAGACTCAGGGCCATCTATGTACATTACATAGCCCAGTGTTTTTCAATCCGGTCCTCAGGGGCCCACAGACAGTGAGCTGTCTGGGAGAGAGCTGGGAGGGAGCAAAAATGTAGACCATCTGTGGGTCCCAGGACTGGGTTGGGAAATACTTCCATAGTCTGATTTCTTTTAATGAATTGGTTGACCTTAATCAGCTTTATGTGAAAGATGGCTGACAGGACTTGTTGCTCTGGACCAATATCTGTACTGTGTGTGATGGGGATATGTCTGTCTCTGTGTGCACTGCAGGCGAGGTGTGTCACAAGTCCTACACACAGTTCTCCAACCTGTGTCGCCACAAGCGGATGCATGCCGACTGCCGGACACAGATCAAGTGCAAGGACTGCGGGCAGATGTTCAGCACCACATCCTCACTCAACAAGCACCGTCGTTTCTGTGAGGGGAAGAACCATTTTGCCACAGGAGGCCTATTTGCGCAGGGGATGTCACTCCAGGGCGCCGCCGCGCTGGACAAAGCAGGAATTGCTGGGATGACTCACGGCAGCCCTGGATTGACAGACTACTTCGGGACTAACAGACACCACAGCAGCCTGACATTCCCCACGGCTCCCAGCTTTCCCTTTAGCTTCCCTGGCCTTTTCCCCTCTGGACTGTACCACCGACCTCCACTCATTCCCAGCACATCCCCAGTGAAGGGGCCGTCAGGTTTGGAACATCCAGGTAACAACCCCTTAATGCCGTCGCTGCAGCAATGCGCAGGTGACCGGGACCTGATCAAAGCGCTAGATAAAGAGTCCCCTCTTGAGCCATCTAAGGTCACGAAACTCCAGGTGGAGGCATCCTCTGAGCCAAGGTGTGCCGCTAAACTGAGTGACCAATCAGAGAGCAGTGACCTGGATGATGTCAGCACCCCGAGTGGCAGTGATTTGGAGACCACATCTGGCTCAGAACTTGAGAGTGACCTGGAGAGTGACCGAGAAAGGACTCGGGACAATGGCAAAGTGACAAAGAGAAAGTCTGGAATCCCCCAAACCCTGCCCTTAGTTAATAACAACAGCAAGGATTTCATCGGCAACAGCCTCTTTCCACAGACTCTGGATGAGCACACAGCTGTTTCTGGTGCAGTCAATGACTCCATCAAGGCCATTGCTTCAATCGCAGAGAAATACTTTGGATCTACGGGGCTCACTGGACTGCAAGACAAAAAGGTGGGTGCACTGCCATACCCAACCATGTTCCCCCTTCCCTTCTTCCCAGGCTTTTCACCACCCCTCTACCCTTTCCCTGAGAGAGACCTGCAGCCATCCACTCTAAAGGGAGAGTCACAGTCTCCCCCGGCCGAGGCCAAGAAAGGCCAAAGCAGGAACTCTGATTCACCATTTGACCTCACTACCAAACGCAAGGAGGAGAAACTCACTCCCTTTCCATCCTCAAAGCCTGACGTGTCACAAGCAGCCAGTCAGGACCAGCCGCTGGATCTAAGCATGGGCAGCAGGAGTCGCGGCGGACCTGGCCTGACAGACCCAGACTCGAAGAAGAGCCACCTGTTTGGAGAGCAGAAGGCAGAGACGGAATCACAGAAAGCAGACTCCTCATTGCAGCATGCTCGGCCCACACCCTTCTTCATGGACCCCATTTACAGGTAATGTGAATAGTCAGCACCAAGCTACAGAGGCTAATCGAGGCGGTGCTGTGTGGCTCATTCTCTGTGCCTGTGATCGGAAGGTTTCAAACACAGCCTCAGCAGAATAGTCCCATGTCTGTGGGCCCTTGAGAAAGACCCTTAACATAGGTGAATGCCCGTTGCCGTGAAGTTCCCCACAGAGGTCAATAAAGTATACTTATTCTTATTATGTTACACTGAATGAAATGGTTACATTCTGCATTTTTCGCGAAATATCACACTGAAGAGTGTGTCCTTGTGTTGTTCCGTGCCAATAAGAGCTAACAGAATTCTAATATTAGCAGGGTTGAAAAGAGGAAGATCAGTGATCCGTTTGAGGCTCTCAAGGAGAAGTACATGCGGCCAGGTCCCGGATTCCTCTTTCACCCCCAGGTACGTGGCGAGCTCCATCACTGGCATCATTCTTCCCAGACGAAATCAAGTTTCAGTTGCTCCCAAAGACCCTATGCAGATTTCAAGGCAATTGAACTAGATTACACTGAAACAAAAAAAGTTGAGGGAAGGAAGTTTGGACAGTTTAGTTTGGAACTTGGTATTATACCTTTTTCAGTTCTGTCTCCTCAATCACAGAATACTGTGAAGTTTTCAAAAAAGCACCTTTGATGACCTGGTCCTCTCTCATGTGGAATCATCGTAAATTGTGTCCATCCGAACGTGTTTGTGACTGGATTAGAGAATCAGAACATCTACTTTAAAAAAGGAGACGATATGGTGACATATTGGTGGCGTCTCCTGGCGGGCCCAGTCACGTTTCTGTACAGTGATTAATTTGTATAGATGTACAGGTCACTTTAGAACAAGGAGGAAAGATAATTTTAACTTTTAAGATGAAATAGGAGAAGAAGAGAAGAAATTGAGGTAGAGAATTATAGATCAGGGGCCATCATACTGAGCGACCTGCCACTCATTTACGAAGATTTGGTGTGTGGGATGAAATACTGGAACAGCCTTTTGATGGTGGCTCCTAGAAACCATTACGTCAGGTTCCTGTGAGGGAGTTAACATTTTGTCTGTTATCTCTGCATATTCTCACAGAGCATAAGAACAGAAAAATAAACATTTCAGCCTGGGGTGAGTTTTCCAAAGCCTTCTTAATGCTACATCGTTCGTAAGTTCTATGTTAAAGGATAGAACTTACAAATGACGTAGCGTTAAGGAGGCTTTGGGAGACTCACCCCTGATCAGGACAGGTATGGGCTGTTTGCCCCTCTTGAAACTCCACCATATAATATATTTGCTATAAATGCAGGTTAATTCTGACTATTGTTTGTCTTTCTTCTACTTCCAGTTTCGTATGCCCGACCAGAGGACCTGGGTAAGTTGCTTTGAGCACAGAGATCTTGCTCATATGCTTCAGAATTAAAACTCTACAGCCATGTCTGCAAATAAGTAATGCATGATCCCTGTTAGGTTGGTGCAATATTTGATATGTATTACTTCATTGCATCAAGAACGTTTACCATAAGGTGTATAACAGCTAAAACTGAGACCAATGCATTAATAGCAGGTGTGTCCAGTCTTTTGATTGGTACTGTACTTTGAAAATGAGGAATTGTATAGTGAAATATATATGTGTGTGAATCAATTTATATCCAATATATAGTACATGTGCAGTAGAAACCCTTCAGTCCCTTTAAAACAATAGGAGAAAACATAATATAAAGAGGAAGGAGAAAAGCGGAACAAAAAGAGGGGAGAAACAGGGAAGGTTCTACACAGAGGAGAAATGACTGTGGTGGCCACCTGAATGCTGGTGTTCTGTTAGACCTGGCCTGGTGTGCCATACATACATTTATATATACAGACGCTCATCTACTTACGAATGAGATACGTTCCGAACGGCCGTTCGTAACTTGAAATGTTCGTAAGTCGTTATTCAACATCATTTGAAGGTTATACGCCAGTACAAGGAACTGGGATGCTGGGAGTATGCACTTTACGCTGCTGCGTGGCGGGAGTAGCGGCCAGATGTACTAGGCGGAATTGACTCGCAGAAAAAAAAAATTATGTTGCGGACAGGAAATGGGAGCCCAAGGAACACAATTTGGACTTACAGTCCTCTTCATTCGTAAGTTGAAAGTTTGTAAGTAAAGGAGCGTCTGATATATATATATACACACACACACACACACACACACTATACACACAAACACCCGAAAGAAATACGCTTATGTATTGGTAATTAAATCCTGAATGCACTTTAAGTGACCTAGACGAAGAAAAAGCTTTGCAACTTTCATTCATTCCATTGTCCAGTAGGCTTCATGTGCACTTGTCACATAATCAAATGCAACTGAGAATTAAACCACTCTGCAACTGATCCTCATTAGTGTACATGCATATGTTCGCCAATTTGAAAACTGTCCTGTAGTAAAAAGACAAGATCATGAACAAATTTTTGAAAAGGAACATTTCAGAAAAAAAAACTTGATCCTGAACCAACAACCTACTGCAATGGGGAGGAAAAAAATAAAGCAAATGGACAGTACAGTGATGATTATCTGAAATATGGATTCACATTCCTGTTGATTAGCAATTAATCAATGGTGTGCCCTGGGGTAATTACTTTATAAAAGTGTGCCGTGGAAAAAATGACTGGGAAACACTGGTTTAGGCAAGAATATTGTTTCCATACATACACTGCCAGTCAAAGGGTTTTGAATATTTTAACTTTGTCGTGATTTATTGTACTTTAAGAACAATCAGTTCCACTTGCAAAACAAAGGTCCAAGACGGCAAGCAATGCTACAAATGACAAATACTGCAATGTAACAAGCAGCCCAAGACTTCTTCAGATAGGCACCTTTCACACTCAGTGTATTATTCTCAGTGTATTTTTCTGAAACACTGCTGAAGAAGGGCCCCCAAATAATCCGAACTAGTTGGTCCTGTAGCCTTGACCTTTCAATCCTTTTATCCCAGACTAGCCCAAAGGGGTTAAGGTCAGGTGACTGTGCAAACCTGGCCGTCACTTTCACAGGTCACTGTGCCGGCCTGGCTGTCACTTTCACAGGTCACTGTGCCGGCCTGGCCGTCACTTTCACAGGTCACCGTGCAGGCCTGGCCATCACTTTCCCTGTTCCTTCATCTTCCTTCTTCAAGGATATTTCAATGAGCACATGCTAAAATATGGGTTTTTGAAAAGCATTTCCCCATCAGTGTAGATTTGTAAATAAGTATAGTATAATAACCCGTTTTAATGGAGACGCTGAGGCCAATCACCTCGCATGGTGGAGGAACAGAGGGGTCAAACTCATTATGTTTATCAGTGTCACAGACATGGCACTGAAGAATGACGGAATGAGCCCTCTGATGACTGCTGTAGATAATGGAGCCTGCTGATAACATTAATAGTATTTGCTTTTTTGGGAGGGAAGCTAAACGAAAGGGTGGAAATGTGGCCCTGCTCCGCATCACTTCCATGGTAATGGCCTCTCAAGACAGGAGTGGGAGGTGGAGTGCTGTGTTCTAATTGTCTCTTTGGAAATTAAGGGGTAATGGTGTTTTTGCAGTGAAGGGGGTTCCTATTTCAGACATCTGGTTCCAGATAAAATCAACAATGCATCTTGCTAATTTCCCAACACTCAGCCTCACTGTCATTTAAAGAAAGCCAATCAGCAGCTCAGTCTGCTGAGACACTGGAACATAAACCTGCAGTTAGCCAGAGTGCCTGGACATATACTTGTGCAAATGCTTATTTGTGTCTCAATCCCTACCTGGCTATTACTGCATGGCCCTAAGTAAAAACCCTATATTTTAAAACAAGTTGGTTATCGTGAAGGCTTACGAAAGGCAAAATATGCAAAAAAAAAATGCACATTGATGGAAATTGTGGCCTATCAACTGGAACTCACAGAAAGGTAAAGCCACGTTTACAAGGTTTAATGCATCAACATTAAGCATATCACAGCATATCCTACACCAGCAATGTATAGATAAATTGATTCTTTATTTTAGTGGCATGTGGAACAGTAGGAGTAACATCACTATTTTGTAAAGATGAACAGAACAACCAGCAGAAGTTTGCTAGTCACAGAACTTAATCAAGGAGCTGAACAGTGAACACGTGAAAGGCTCATTGCTTCGGCCTGGAGTTACAGTGTCAGGTCTGCAGCAGACTGAGGACAGCTGACAGGTTTAATACTGCTAATGTTTGCATGAATAATGGCATATACCGAAAAGCAGAAACAAACTGTATTTTACTCAAGTCCATAAAGAGGGCAATGAAACATATATTGCATGTTTTTAAGAAATATGAAAGCTTTTCATTTTGATCTAGATAGCTATAGTGCTCCAATGCAGAAACAGTCTGATTCATGGTCCTGGCACCAGCTTAATCACCGCCTCACAATCAAATGGAGTCGACACACCACATCCTCTGTGGGCACTAGTGCAAGCTCTCGGCTGCTGGGTTTTGACCGTCAAGGCAGTCAGGAACTTTACACTCCACTGTCATTTCTAATCAGCTTCTCCTCGCTGGGGTTATCAGTCATGGATCAGATTTCCTTCCCAGCCTCTTGCGTGGCCCGTGGAGGAGCACAGGGGGCTGGGGGTGGGGGGGGCGGTGATGGAGTGCCGTGCCGGAAGCGACGGCCCGGATCACTGCTGATTTGTGACTGTATTAAACAAGAAAATACAGAAAAAAAATTCAATACACACAAAGTAATGCAAATTTGTATCCTCTAGAAAAGAATGTAGGTAGAGCTGAGTAGAGCTGATGGGGGACTGGCAGGCAGGGGCCTTCAGGGAGCCTCCGCTCTCCGCCCAGTGATATCATTATTACCCGTGTCTGGCCCTTGATCAGTAATGTCAACATCTTTCATATTGACGAATGTGCTGTCCGCTCGCATTGTGCAGGGAATGGTTTACAGCCCGCCAGTGATTATGAATCACACTGCAGCTCAGCCACTCTCCACCCAGCACCGGGCACATTCCCCCTTGACAACTATATGCATCTACACTTTCCTCAGAGGACTCTCACCATATTGGATGAAAGACTTTTAGCAAATTGGCAGTGCTTTCTGTGGGAGCGTGTGCACGAACGTGCCGCTTGTGAATAGAAGGGCTCCAATAGTAGCTTCGCTGGGCTGTATCAGGCATCGGCCGTACCAAAAAAGGCTTTCTTCTTACCCCAAAATTTATGAAAATTAATTAACATTTAATGCAGATTTTATTTCACAGTATCTACAAAGGTTACATGTGCAGAGCTATTATGGTGTGCTGTAAAGGCTATAACCACCTTGAGTCAAATTAAAAAAAAAAAATAATTAAAAAAAAGTTTACCCTCTGAGAGGGCACCAGGCCACAGATTAGTGTCTGCAAGAATAACAGGGTTTATATGTAGTGCCTATCTAAGTCAGAACAGAAGAAAAACAGACAATGACGGCATTCTAGTGTATAAAACAACAAATACACATACGTGAGTATAACTGCACAGGTTAAACAACATAATCATAAACACAGCCGTAAAAAGAAGCACAATAGGACCATTTTCCTGCAGAGTATGATTTTCTTGTTTGTAGCAACCAATTGGACTCTCTTTTCCTTCCAGATGTCAGCCATAGAGAACATGGCAGAGAAACTGGAGACGTTTAACTCCCTCAAACCAGAAGCCGGTGACCTCATGCGTTCTGTCCCATCCGTTTTTGACTTCAGGGCCCCCCCAAGTACTATCCCAGACACCCTGTTGCGTAAGGGCAAGGAACGCTACACATGCAGGTAATGACAGGGTTAATAAAAGACTTAATTAGTGACTTAATTACTTGGGGGCTAAATGGGAACTGTACTCCAGTCGTGCATAACTCAAGTATTTACACACTGACGTTTTCCTGATCACATGATTGATATGGTTCATGAGCTTGGGGGCTGCACGTTCATGTGTTTCTGACTGATTTCTGATGAAGTTCCCCACTCATGATCCAGTCGGTCTTTATTCTTCTAAGTCTTTTCCTTCTGGACAATAGGAGTCTAACATGGTGTAGAATACTCATATTCTTTCAATGGGAGCACAACAGAAAAGGTGCAAGTAACTTCATGCATGATTGAAGAATAGTTCACAATTACCCAGAAAAAAAAACTAAATTTGTTCATATTTGCATGTATTAATTTCCTGCCATAGCCTTATTATAATAGTATATTATGGCAACTGAATGCATTTTGGAAAATCTCCAAGACAATTATGTTCATTATGATTGATCAAACATAATTCTAACACTTAGAATGGATTGTATATATTAATTAAAGTGGATCTTCTGAGTACTTTTATAGTAATTTGTCTGTTAGCATGGATGCCCAATATATTCATGATTGAAAGTGCTGTCTATCTTGCAAATTTGTTCATGCCATAAAATTTGCCCTAACTATCAGATACTGCGGAAAGATATTCCCACGCTCTGCAAACTTGACGCGACATCTGAGGACACACACAGGGGAGCAACCATACAGGTACGGTGCTCACAGACAAACACATTCAGACATCATCAATGGCTTTACTTTCATCGGGGATAAACAGTAGGAAAAATGAAAATCAATACTGAAAATATTGGTAGGAATATGCTCGCACATTGCCCAACCATTAAAAATATATACTTATTGTAAGCAATGGTATTATCTTCTGTCAAAGCAGTAAAACCACAAAATCTCAAAGCAGATTGAGGCCATGTCTATGTGATGCTGGGGAGAAGGGCAGCTTCCTGAACATTCCCCACCTTAAAAGGAGAAATTCAAGCCAGTCCAGCTGCAGTGGAAATCAAGTTTGGGGCTCCCAGTTCACACGTTCAAGGGTTGCACCCCCATGACAGGGCCTCATGCCTCACTCCATAAGCACAAATAAGTTCCTTTTTTTAGTAGTAGAGTAAACCATTAGTATCTACTCTGCACAGAGATTGTCCCAGAGCATGTTGTCTTTGCCTAGGAGAGCATTCTCAAACTATTCTGTGTGTTTTTCTATACGGTTAAAAAGCCTGAAACAATTATCATTCTGTTAAATAATTTGCACAATGAAAAATGGTTGTCATAGTCAGGGTGGCTAGAGGGGTTTTGAAGTCTGGGGAAGGAAGTTGGGTGAAAAATTGGGGTGATGAGGGCTGTGGGCAATAATCCAGGACCAGCAGTTGGAATAATTATTTTCTGTTTGAGAGAAATCTAAAAGACAAGTACAGTATAATCCCAGGGGAGCCCCATTGACCACAGGGCATAAACATGGATACCTCTGTTGCTGGTGTGATAGACTAAACTGCACATGCTGGCAAGGAATTAAAGATCTCTGCTGTTTATTGCAATTTTTGGGGAGATAGCGGAGGTTCCTAAGGGAAAGTCAATTGTGCAAGTTAATTCCAGAAGAAGAAAAGATGTAATCATGGTGTATAATTTTGCATGAAGAAACTTGGCTTTGTGTCTAATTTCAGAGAGTTAGAACAAAATTTGTTGCATGCTTGTTTTGAAAGCAAAGAATGTAATTTCTTTGTCCTGGCTAAAGATGAGAGAAGCCAGTTTTTTTTTACCTTCAGTAGATTTTCCATCATATCTTGAGAAAGCCAAGGAATAAGTCTGTGTCTGTGCTCATTTGTGTGCATACGTGTTGACATGCGGCCATGCATCTGCATTAGCGCTATGATGTCACACCTTGACCTCATATCTGTCTGCACAGGTGCAAATACTGCGACCGGTCCTTCAGCATTTCATCCAACCTGCAGCGACACATCCGCAACATCCACAACAAAGAGAAACCTTTTAAATGTCACCTGTGTGACCGATGCTTTGGCCAGCAAACCAACCTGGATCGCCATCTGAAGAAGCATGAGAACGGGAACCTCTCAGGTGAACGCTGCACTCTGGTGCAACTGCATAATATCTGCAACCTTGCATACTCATAGACTATTCACCATTTCATTAATATTTCATTGTAAAGTCACCCTTCAACAGTATGTATGTTTGTAATGTGCTACATGCCTCACAAAAGTATTTGCTAAATAAAGGTAAATGTAAATGTATCACTAGTGTTTGATGGGTAAGATCATTTGTATTGCTGCAGATCGGAGCTCAATTTAATTGGATGTGCTAAGTGTATGCAGAGTATGTTAGAAATATATGTCGTACTAAGTCAATCGAATGGTCGAAATGGTGTAGCACATTGTCTCTATATTGCAGTAAAAGAGTCAACCATTTAGTATATTCATTCAGATACATGTGAACACCCACTGTGCAAATTCAAAGGTGAAAATGTGCTACAGCCAGTATCCTGTTTCTTGAAAAACATTTCAGACCCTAGATTTAATATCCTTTTCATTTTGCCAGGCACGGCCATGTCGTCTCCCCAGTCTGAGCTGGACAGTAGCAGTGCTATCCTGGATGACAAAGAGGACTCGTACTTCACTGAAATACGAAACTTCATTGGCAACACGGGCCAAAACCAGCCATCCCCCGAGCAATCAGAGGAAGGGTGAATATCTTCACCTTAGTGCTTTACAAGAATAAGCAGGCACATACTCTACAATGCTCTGCAAGAGTTTTAATGTTTTTTTGTGAAAAATTATAGCAATACACTCCTCATATTATTGAAACTCTCATGCAGGGGTGGAGTGGTGGCTCTGAGGCTAGGGATCTGTGGCAGCAATCGGAAGGTTGCTGGTCTGAATGCCAGGAGTGACACTATTCTGTTTGACCCTTAAGCAAGACCCTTAACCTACAGTTGCTTCATCCAGGGTATGATGTTAATCTACATCCAGCCCTGCAAGCAGGTCCTCCAACTTCCAAGGAAAATCTGGGGGCTGATTGCAGGATTGGCACTCCAGCCACCATTCAGAATAGTGTGGTGCTGAGGTATCAGCTGCCACATGGCTGCGCTCAGGTTCTCATCCCCTAAGGTGGATTGTCCTGTGGTGCGTGCGGCAACACTGTAATCAGCCTATGCTCCTTATCGCTCTCTCTCACGCTATTCTGTACTATGTGGAACCAGAACGAGTGAGCGAGGAAGCAGAGAAGGGCAAGAGTTCCCATCTCTACTGTTATACAACCTGGGTCAGCCCGTGTAGAATAGATTCACAGTTTTCAAACGGCAAGCTCACAGTTGACACAGGCCAGATTTACTGTATTAGTCTGTCGTTTCATTTTGTTTTTGACAGCAGGACACAAACAAATAGATGAGTCTGTAGGATGTGACAAAAATGTTGAGTGCTGAATGAAACTGAATACTCACAGCGTAAGTACTACAACTAACAACATTTCCAAAGAAACATACACTGACAAACAAAGGGGTAAAAAAGCAAACATATGTGTAATCACACTTAGACGGCTCCCACCTCACGGTACCAACACGGCAAGGACACTCACACATGCAAAAACACATCAAACCAACTTCTCCATTGCAAGTATGCAGGGCTGCAGGCTGAATGAGGAGACGATTATTCTCAAACATCACAGAGTCACGCAGCTTGAACATTATTCTGCAGCCTTTATTAATTAGCCTGTTGCCTGGGGAGGTTTGGTGTAAATACAAGGCAGTCATTGCTTATGACATTCGGGATAATTACCACATATGGATACATCCAGAAATATTGACTTTAGGCCATGCATACATATATTTTATTAGTATTATATATTTTATTTATGTGTATTTTCATTATTACACACTAATGAAACAGTGATGAACTTAGCAGGCCAAATTTTTACCTTGTTGCATAGTTTAATTCTGAAGAGTGAAAAATGATAAAAATCGTTTCTTTTGATTAAAAAAAATGTCCGAATTGAGAAATCATGCAAGAAAAGCAAGTGCCAGAAGTGCCTAAAATGAAATGGTTATGGAGGAGGGTGCAGCCCTGGTCTCCACTGCTGAAGCAGCAGCTCTGTCTGCCCACATCTGGCTACAACATGTCTCTCAACAGGAAGTGGGCAGAGCACCTGGGTCGCGGGGGTGTCGTGTTTCCTCTCACAGCCCTGCTCTCTTGATGACTTTTGATAGATATTTTATCCCCAGCAAATTACCACATTTGAAAGCATAATTAGCAAATCTGTTTTCTTAATCATGGAATGCTCAGATGGTCCAGCCCCCATCTTCAGCATCTTCTGCTCAAAAAATTACCATACTGGCAGCCCTTAACTTCTGCCAGTCCGTTTCTCAAGTCTCTCCAAGTACTGAAACAACTGTGTTTTGATAAAAAAGGTGATAGAGATTACAAATGTGCCACTTTATTCCTTCACTGTGTTGGCGAGTCATTGCAAGCTCAGCTTTTCTTTTACAAATAGATCATTTCCTGGTTTGATGGCTTCTCTAATCTGAGGGAGGACTTTGTTGATATTTTGATTTTATTCTCCCGTGGCGGGGGTGTGTTGGGGCTGGGGCAGGACTCTTTGTGTTAGCAATGGCATTTTTGGGAGCTGACGAGAGACGCCATGGACCATAATTAGTGAATCAGTTTTAGTGTGGTTCCAGATGATTTAACAAATGGTGGTTTCCTGCGGTGCTGAGACACTGGACAGATTAAGTCACTGTGAGTTTTGATAGCTGGCCTTTTTCCCTCCGGGACTGAGAAAGGGCCGCTTGGCAGCACCCTCATAACTCTTCAACCAAATGGGGCTGTCAGCTAAATATTTTGCCTATTAGATGACTACAAGATAGTAGGAAAATAAACAAGACAAAAACCCAAGCGAAGGGGCTAAGTGCTGGAGCACAGGGTGTACTGTATGGGTCCGGTGCCCAGAAGGCCTTTGAATCTTAATGACAAATGGGATTACCGCTTCTCTACAGCTGCCGTGTTTTTCTCTTCCTCTTCTCGTTGTTTTTGGCGGGGCGAGACACACTAAGTGTTTCAAGGAAAGCATGGACAACTGAATTAAACAGGGGTCACACAGAGAATTAGGATATTACACGATGTGCTTGAGATGCATGTTAAAAGTTGATATGATATTACTTATTACATTTTAAAACTTTTCTTATTTGCTCTGTTTATTGGAGGATGAACAGTAGTCAGTTTGAGGAAGAGAAGGCCCTGCTGCCCCGCCAGGAGTCACATGACCTGGAGGAAGAGGAAGGACAAGAGCTGGACATCAATGAAGAGGAGAGGCGACATGATGATGCTGTGGGCAAGTCTGCGAATGAAGCCTTCCCCAGCCGCCTGGAAGATGACATCATTCACAGCGAGACTGAATTTGAAGACGCAAATGAAAATGACCTGAGTTTCAAGGCCTTCCCAAGAAGGTACCTGATAAATATCTAAGGCAGAGCATAAAACACACACGCAATTAGTTTTTCATTTGCACTCCTGAACATCCATCAGTCCACCCATATCCAATATGGGGAGCCCGTCCCAGGCAGCATAGGACACAAGGCAGGGCACCACTTCTGATGGGATTTCAGCCCTTTTTAGGGCACACAATGCATTATGTAATATTACTATTCAACAAAAGTAAACTAATTTTCATTACATAGTGCGGTGTTATTATATAATGTGTTGTTACACACTCTGCCCTACAGTCATAAGACTTACTTACATTGTAGCAGTTTGAAATGAGTCATGATGGATCTTCCAGGTTTGAGGATGATGAAGACCAGAGCGGGTTCTCAGCACTGGAGCATATTCGCCACATTTCTAACATGCGCAAGATAGAGGAGAGTGAGTTCAGCGACAGTGACGCTGGCTTCATGGGCAGCCACCTCCCAGATGCCATTAAACCGCCGCTCTACAGGAAATCCAAGTCCCAGGTAATCCGTTGCCTTCCTTCGGACATCTCAAGCTCTGTTATCATCATCTGTGTGCCTCTGTGCCAAGCATAGTCACAAAGACCTGTGTAACGACCATGATGCATGGTCATTCTATGTCTATGTCTGCGCATATTTGTGTCTTGTTGCCTGAACGTCTGCACCTCTGTTGCTTTTCTGCTCACGGCCACTCTCTCCTCCGCCTTCTGCTCAGGCGTACGCCATGATGCTGTCTCTGGCCGACAAGGACGCCCTCCATGCAGCCTCTCATGCTTCATCCAACGTGTGGCACAACCTGGCCAGGGCAGCAGCGGAGTCCAGCCAAGTATGATAGAGCCACATGCCGACCCGACCCAACCAGCTGCACTGGAGCGAACCGTCTAACAGACCACTGAACAGAAAGCCTTACACACTCGTGCGGTGACCTCTCCCTCTGTAAACTGAAATCGAATAAAAAACGAAAGAACGAAATATATTGTGACATTAAATGATTGCATAAAAAATGGTGAAGGTAATCGTGAAAAATGATAATAATAAGTAATTATTATTTATTGTGTTTAGTTTTAATGTTTTGCACAGCAAAGGCAGCTGGTGATTCAAAAGACCAATGTGATGTTAATGTAACATTGACATAACATTGCTAATTAGTACAAGTGCAAAGATAGGGTCTGTCAAGCTGAGAGAGTCTGCTTCAAAACAGAAATTTTAACGTTAACCTGAGCACTCCTTCTACTATTTGTGTATATTTCCCCCTACATAAGGGCAGGGGTCCAGGGGGATCCATTACTGTGTAGCTTTTAAAATGCATTAGAGTGCAGCCCCCTTTAACGTCAGCAGAAGTACAGCTTTTGTAACGTATTTGCAAAAGCTCAGTTAGCAGAATGAATGAAATAAACAAACAAGCAAATAAATAAATAAAACTAAATAATAAATACATTTAAAACAACTTTATCAGAACACCAATTTTAAAAATCCTTTAAACTCATTCCACTGTATGTTGTAATAATAAGAGCCAGTACCACCGGTATCTGCACAATCAAATCATTGTCTGAAATTGTCTAGAAATTGTTCAGTACTGCACTCTTTCCCAGCATACTTAACTTTCTGTGAACTGAAAAAACTTTTTAGTGGAATCAACTTTTTTAAAGAAAAAGTAGCAAGTACTAATGTTTGTTACCATTTAGTGAATGGCACCTATAAATCCAACCTCCTCCTATTCAGTCAATGCAACCACTAGATAACCTGAATGCTAGTCGTTGGCCACCCCATCTTCGTGTCTCGTCATTTTTAGACAATCATGTTTTACTTTCATTGTTGTTGATGTTATTGTTGTGTATGTTGGGAATTGTATTTATTTCTTGCTGACCTGTAGTTTGTTTACGGAATAGCACTGCTCTTATCCCAGTGGACAGGAGATTCCTCACTGGATTTGATTCAGAAATTAATGGGTTTGTAGATTTACAGTACAATACCATGAAAGCTGGGTAGTGTTACATATGGCATTCCCTCTGTATTCCTCTAATGAAAATGGTTGATGAAATAGATATTACTTAGGTTTTTTTGTAAGACAATTTATTGATTCAACTGTAAAAGAAAAAGAGTTAAAAATAGTAGGTATTATTTCCTCATAACCGCATGATTGGTCTGGATATAACTGTATCTGATATTTTTTACGGTTGTCTGCAAGCTTGTGTGATGTTCAGTCCATGTTAATCCTTTGTGCCAAACCTATTATAAATAACAGATTATATTCACAGATTTTCTTTCCCATGTTGAGGGACCAGATTTTTTCCTGTTTTGTTGTTGTTTATAATATCATTTTAAAAGTAATCAGCAAGTTGAGGTACTTTGTGTTAATGCTTTCTACAATGTAACTGTATGCATTTCAATACAATACTATGGCAGGAGCAACTAAAAAAATAAAGGACTACATTGTGGGAAGAATGGACATGCCGCCTCACTGCTACACGGCTCTCTGTTCTTCGACTGCCTTGCTGTCTTTTCCACGACCGCATCATTCAGCTTCTTTGTGAAATCGACGAAGTGCCGCTTGGTATTTAGCATAATCCCACAAGTTGGAGAGGGAGACTCAATGTGACATTTGGAGTGGGGGCAGGAATATGCCTTTATTCAAGGCCGGCCACAGCTCCGCTGGGCCATGATGGATGAGGTAGGGAGGCACGATGACCCAGCTCATCGCTCATGGGCTCAATAAGGTTCAGATCTTGTGGGCCTCTCTGCCAAAGCCTCCTTCTTATCATTGCTCATGCATGTGGGCAGACATTGTCCTAAAAAACTGAATCTATTGTCAGTAAGATTTTGGGGGGAGGCGTAGTGGGGGGGGGGTGGGTTCAGAAATTTACCCATACTGCTACTGTTTTAAAATTCTTATTGATGTTTCAGTTCTCACCAGCACTACTGTCACACTGCCCACTTTTGCTCAACTCTGCAGGGAGCTCAGCTTTGATGAGGTCAGCAAAGGTCACACTATACTGATGAGGTCACCCAGACTAAGCAGCACTTGATTAGGGCTATCTATAAACAATGTGCTTTCTTACAGTGAAATCCACAACTTAAGGTCGCTGCCTCTTACAGGTGTAAGGTCTCCTATAAGTATGCCCTGTGTATGTGGGCAGGCTTGGCATTTTCATTATCAAACTCCGTACTGGCAGACGTGTAAATCTGTAAATCTTTTACCGTTTTTTCTAAAAGTGACAGCCCGCCTGTATTGTGCTGGATATAATTCATATTACTTTATTGGAAAACCTAAGATGCAAATAATTTTAGTTCCACCAAGGATAATGTACAAAGCAAGTTTCTGGTTACTTTATAGGCGAGTATCAGAGACTGGGGGCTTACATGGGGAGGGATCAGGATCCCATATCTGCCATTGTGTCAATTACATTACAAAATTATAATCAATAACATTCAGGAGCTGGCAGCAGAATCTGTGCGTTCATGTACAGCGGAATCAATTAGCCTCATTACCTCTGTGACACCCCACGGGGCTTCAGAGCTCGGCCCATAAGTGTTAACAGTGAATTTTAGATTTGTGGAACTGATTATTTTAATAGCAGGGTGTTGTAGAGGCAGTCAAAGAGACAGAGCACAAAGCCCTTTGAGGGGGCCAGAGTCCCTTAGCATGGTGGCACTCAGCAAATACGGCATCTGGCAGGGACTCACCACAGCGCATGTTACACTGTTCCAGCTTCTATGGTGCAGCCTGCACTAGAGCATACATCACAGCCTGCCACACCACTGCCCTGTTAATCAGAAAGAAGTGCTCCAGCAGCTGCCACTGCACACAATTGGCTTGGCACACATTCACAGTCAGATGTCAAGAGACCTAGGCTAAGGCAGCTGGGGGGGGCTGCTGGGACACTGCAGAAATGCATCTTGTCACTTCAACAGACCAATGGAGGGGATAGGGGTATTGCAACATGGTTTTCAATACATTTTCTCCTGATTTTAACTTCTTAGCTGAAATTCCTAGTTATGTAATCACAGTCCAATCAGGGCTCCAATCAAAGTTAAATCTGGGCAAAGTGAAACTGGAGGCATCTATGAACAGTACTTCAGACAAGGTATTATTATCTACTCTGAGGACATTCTTATTAAGTTTTATGCCACAGTATAATAACTATAAGTAACTAACCTAACAGTTTCAGTCGGGACTGAAAAATAACATTTCATACATAATGTTGCCTGGTTAATAAAGGACATTTTAAGATTACAAATATAGCTAAACAGAAAATCAGGCAGACATCACCAGATAAGCTCATTATACCAATATTAATAACGTATTGTATTATAAATTGTAATTAACCTATCCAGAGTTGCACTGACATGGGATGTGATATTTCATCAATACTACTTCAAAACAAACATGGATTTCAGCAAGATTTTAATTAATGTAAAAATGTAGTGTTTGCAGTATTTTCCATTAAACTGTATGCTGGTTTTCAAATTAAGTTTCTGGAAGCGCTGGCAGGTGTACTACGTAGAAATGTATTGTGAATTGCCTGTTAAAAAACACTAAACTTTCAAGTTTTAAATGGAGATAATGTAGTCTTGGTTTATTGTTGTTAAATATATATTTTTCTATTTAAAATAATACTTATTCGGGACATGCTCACACTTCCCTTCTGTATCGGCGCCATCTAATGGAGGAAAAGAAACGAATCCAGCTTGATCAGAATAACTTAATAAAAGACAAGTCAAAAGCCTTTGTATGTCTGTTAAGTGGTGCACGTTGGTTTACATCGAAACCACAAAAGCACTACAATCACAGTGGTGTTCCAAGATTCACACAATGCAAAGAAGACTAATGCTAAATATCAAATGTAGAGCTGAATATATTAAAGGAAATAATTTCAAAGCCCACTCTCAAAAAAACCCTCTGTTCTACATTTGTAGCTAAAAGCCCTTAAAGTTTACAAAAACAGAGTGTGGGAGAGTTCCTAGATACTTATCTGTTTGCAGGATCGGTATTTCAATTTGTTTTCCAAGGCAACAACCTAACCAATGGTGCGAGACTCGTAAAATGATTTTCCTGTGTTTTATCGGATCAACACTCACTGTCTGTGTGAGTTCAAAAGGCTCTCTTGTCAGATCAGAGTTAACTGAGAGGGTAAAAGTTGCTAATTTGAGGTATGACACTGAGGTGATAGAAATGCTTGGCTGAAAGCACACGACTAATTACACCCAAAACTCCCAGATTGAATCTGTCTTCTCTGTTAGCACCATATTCTGGTACCTCCCACTAACCCAAGGCTGTGTGATCACACAAATATACAGCATTGTGCAAAAGACATAGGCAGTCAGAGGAAATGTTTAAAGCTATTTATCTGAGTGGTAAATGTATGTTTGCTCAAAGACACCGTTTAACATTAAAGCACATTAAAGCACATGCAGGTTAACAGTAAGACAATAAAAACTAAAAGGAATATCTTCTGTTCTCCAAAAAACACCTCTTCAGTTCCCAAATCTGTCCTTAGGAGTACCTCAGCCATACCATATATTTCTTAAATTTCACCACCAGCTCACTTAATTCATTTTTTTATTTAGTTCAAAAAAAGTCAGCCAATGACATACATTCATTAGCCTCATGAGGGGCGCTAGAGATCAAATCAAAAAATAAATTGGTGTATTGGGTGGTTGTCAAAAACACTGAGGTGACTTTAGGAGAGGTTTTGAAATGGTTAAGCTGACATGCTTTGACAGACATCGTTGTACACCAACATGAATTACTTAAACATCATTTTCTTTGACTGTCTAAGACTTTTGCACAGTACTGTACCTCTTACTCTCCCATACTGTTAGAAGTCTGTATGAAAGTTTTTGATGACACAGACATGAGGAAGAATGGTTTGACCACCCAGCACTGTGGGATAGATGGCTTCTCTGGAGTTGTTTGACTAGAAACAGGTGTGTGTTGTCTAAGGATGAAGGCCTTAGTGATAAACATTATTGCAGAACATCTGTTGCTTGTCACAATACAAGGCTGGTGTGTAAGGCTGCCATCTATCAGCCCTGCCCTGTGTGCTCATTTCAGCTCAGTCATCAGTCACCGAGAATCCTGTCACCAGACAGGCCGAACCCAGGCACCTGTACGGAGGCCTGGCCACACTTAGCAACACAAGAGTAATACCTCAGAGATGGCCTGTCTAGTGCAAGTACCAATCACCAGCTTGACAGGTGTCCCTGGATAACTGCTTCTTTCCGTCTTGACCTCGCTTTCAGTTCTTGTTCTACTACGGACCCTGATTCTTCATTCTTCCATCAAAGCTCTGTGACTGGCTGCTTTTGCCCCCACTTTCTCCCATAACCCCATACCCTTAGCCAGGTACATTGTACATTGACCTTCTGCTAATGAAAGTTCCTCAGTTTGGAGTGTTTGTGCTCCTGCTATGATAAAACGCAGCGCCACCAATAAAGATCTTTCTTCTGCCCCTTTGTTTAACCATCGGGTATGTTAGAATGACAAAGAAACTTATTTTCAAAACACATTTTGTTTTTTTTTTAATAATAGCACATCTTTTTCTTTTTTTACATACTGAAAAGACGTACATTTACTATATAGTTCCATAAAAAAAAAAAAAAAAAACACAAAATTTTTGAAATATCAATTCTCCAGCATTTCGGTCATTTGCATCAGTGGAAACAGCCTTCATCAAAAAAGGAAATTTACATGATCAAAATGCATTATACACACAAGGACATGGATTTTATGCATAAACTTGGCAAGAGAGGTCATCTCCACACTGCATTCGTACTATGTGTATATGAATGTTGCAGCCATTGGAGCACTTTGACTGGATGTGTGAACTGTCTTGTGAATCCTATGGTAACATATCTATATCTTTTTTGCGGTAGCTTGCATATTGTGTTGTTCTCTGGGTCGACATATTCTTCTGCATCCCCCCCATGACTCCATTTGGTTTAGCGCTGAGAGTTGATCCCATGAGCTCTTGCAACAGAACTGCAAACGTAAGAGTCTGGGTCAAACAGTCTTTTACTGCATGGAGCTCTGGGCACGTATGGGTTCAGGAGTGGGTTTTCCCTCTAGGAGAGAGCAGAAAAACACACTCACATTCAGATAGAAAGCACATGTGCTGGGCTGCAGAGTCTCTTGTGAGTTCAGCATTGAGAAACTGAGCTCCCTTCAGCCTTGACACCCTACGGTGTTACAGTTAAAATAACCGTCAGCAACTGGACTTATAATTGAGAAAGACATGAAGACTGACACAAAAATAAACAAAACCTGCCTCGACATTTTGAACCTGCGGCTGTCAATCAGAAACAGCCTGGGCTGGAGCAGAGGTATCTGTTCTGCTGACAAGCTGAACCGGGTTACCTTCTGTACAGGTGGGACCTATCCAGGGATGAGGGCACACGCAGTGGCCAGTCGAGGAATGACAATGGGCCTGGCGGCTACACTGGCACTGCAAAGAGCAGTCGGGTCCGAAGCGACCCTCTCCACAGTCTGTGGGAAATACGACCAATTTGAAGTCCTTTTTTCACAGAAGATTAATTCGGCCAAGCCTGAATTAAGCCTGAATGAATTTGAGAATTTTCAAAATCACCCTGTTTTAAATTAAGAATACATTTGAATGTAGGATTACACAACAATGGGTGGCACCTTTTTCACACTGATTTCCGGTCTTCCCAGGAGGACAGAGACACTGTCCAGTAGCTGGATGGCAAGGGGCCCTACCCTCACAGTCGCAGTGGTGTTGACAACCCTGTCCAAATGTACCATTTTTGCACACTGTAGAAACAGGGGTTAGCAGAGCACCTTCCGCACATTGTCTCCTGATGCATATGACATAAGGGGGCACTAAGCATACAAGAGGGCTTGTATACGTGACTCTGGAAATGTCTGTTTCTGATCAATTGGCAGAGTATGGTCTCTGTGCAAGACTGGAGAAGAAAACCTATTACACACCTTAGAAACCACCCAGTCTAAGTGCATATATGGAATAGTGCTTTCTTTGTGTTCCATACCATGAAATGCCATCTCTTAACTGTATATGAAGTGTTTTACTGTATAGTGTTATTCAATATAATGCAGATTTGAAACCAACTCACCTGTCTGACAGAAGGATCCAGTGAAGCCTGGCTGGCACAAACAATGTCCAGTCACATGATCACATGATTGACTGTTTGTGCAGTTGCATTGTTGGATGCAATTTTGTCCAAAAAATCCAGGTGGACACCCTGGGAAATGACCCCAGCATTGGGAAAAGGGGAAAATAATCAGAACAAACAGGGTCATTTCATAGAACAATATTTCACAGATAACTGTCCGTAAGATCCAAGGACTGTTGAAGGGTATGGGTCTGAAATGCACGCACTATGTTGACAGGAGTTGCCATAGTAGCCAGCTTTGCAGTGGCAGAGCCCGGTAAAGCGGTCACAATCTGCATCGTTTTGGCACTGGCAGTCCAGTTCACAGGTGGGCCCATATTTCCCAGGGACGCAACCTAAAACATAGAAACATTCTGTAACACACATGGAAACATACTAAAATATGTCATGCTGAAAAAGAAAGGCCTATCTACACTGTTACCTATCCATCCATCCCTCAGCAGCACCC
Source organism: Hippopotamyrus pictus (assembly GCA_026781145.1). Lineage (NCBI taxonomy): Eukaryota > Metazoa > Chordata > Actinopteri > Osteoglossiformes > Mormyridae > Hippopotamyrus > Hippopotamyrus pictus. The sequence goes on along the minus strand of JAODLC010000040.1, from coordinate 18,038,500 downwards.
ACCTTTCTCACAGCGATTCCCAGTCCATCCCAGCCCACACCTGCATGTCCCATCATGTGGGTCACAGGCAGCACCATTCCGACATGCACACGTATTCAAGCACTGTGCTCCATACCGCCCCCTGGGACAAGCTATGGCAATGAGAAGGCACAGTCAGGTATTTCAGATTAACATTCATTTACATGTTTCCATGCAAATCACACCTGCACATAAGCCCACATAGATGAAAAACGTTCAGAACTGCAATGCAAAGTGGACCAACTATAAAGAAGACTGTCAGAACGATGGCATTGTATTCCCCGGACAGCCCAGTCACTCGTTCCACCCATCTAATCTGTATTCACCAACCTATACTGGATGGATCACCTGGAAATGTTAAAGCTAATAAATGTGTTTTTTACCCGTATGTTCTGAGCCCTTGTTGTGAAATGTAGGTTTCATTACACTTATATGACACATCTTGAACCAAGATGGCAGGGTGTTAGGTTACGGTGGCCATACTGAATCCTAAATATCATTCAGTATATGTATGTTTGGAATGTGTGTCATCTTATGTTTTTGTGTTTACCAGAAAAACTGGTAAACATGTTAACATCCGACAATTGATTAAAATTTCAGCGCATCCAGATGGAGACACACTGGAGCAACCGCACCGCTTAGGGATTCTTTCGGTCTTGCACTGCAAGCCCTCAATATCGCCTAGGAGGAGCGACCACCTGAAAGCTTTTTAAAAGCGCTGCACTGGAAAGTTGAAGCGCTGCAAGCGAGCCAGTATCTATGCTAGGTTCAGGCTAATCCTAGCCGGCCACCGCTTCCATCCATCCTCCTCCTCTGCGTGCGTTCCATCGACAATAGTGTGACCCTTATAAATGGAAAAAAATTTAATTCATAAAAGTTAACTCTCACCCTCTAGAATGTTGCTACACTACTGAAGACATTTTTCTGTGAAATATTTTTGGATTTGGATAATATTTAGGCTATGCTCAAGTCATTTGCATTTTATAATGACTTCAAGCTTACCAACCGTGAACAAAAAGGCTTGGCAGAACTCTGCATATTTGACGTTCAGGTCTACCTGAAATCGTGGTTCTTGTCTCGGCTGCCAACCCTTGCTCCAGCAAATTATCTGAATCTACTCAAAATACTGTTTTCACTCGACTCACAAGCAGCAAAAGGTGCCCTAAAGAAGCTCTGTGTCCACCTCTGGTACCTTAGTGAAGAGTTGATTGTGATTCTTTGACAGAGATGTTCATGTCCTGGAGAAAAAGTTGATGGTTTCAGCGCTTCAAAAACCAGCATCTGAAGATC
>JAODLC010000040.1:18026065-18037092 GCA_026781145.1 Hippopotamyrus pictus | reverse complement strand
GATCCTGAGACTTTGATAACCAACGATGACTATTTGAAGGCTGAGGAAACTGTATGGGCGCTGCGGGTGACAAATGAGGCATCGCTATGATACAGGAATACAGTGGTTTACTGACAAATAGTAAAGAACAAACACAAGTTGTTGCTGAGCATCGAAAGCTTTTCCCTGACAGTAACAAGATGACTGTACTTCATGGACTTTTTGCATCTACGAGTCAACCATCAACCCTTGCATGAATGACCATTATGACATTGATTATTTTAGTTAACACTAGTTAATACTACCTCAGATTTCTGGTTTTTACCTGAATAGAAAAGTAGCCTGACGTGTAATAAGTTGTACAATGTAGCAATGATGTTACAGAACAGTTGTTTGTTAGTGACATTTGAATTTACTGCTTAATGCCTATCATTGCCTACTCATCGGGTATTCGAGAAAATTTGAATATTTCAGAATGCTCGACGACCCCCTAAATGTCAACTAAACTCAATAAATTTTTGCACATTTCTTTTTTTTGAGTGGAGACTTGATTGAGAGGGAGAGAGGTTGAAAAATCCAAGGTTGAAAAATAAGGGTCACCCTAATTGACAATAAACTGGACTGCATAAAAATCATCATTGCTGTTTATGTCCCCCCTAAAGCTAATGCTAATGCTAATGCTGGCAGAACCCAGGGTGACCCCCATGGGATTATCAGCGAGCTTCATACAGCTCACCTCGCTAGCTGGGGACTGACTTAATGCATTGTTAAAATCAGTTTTGCCCAAATTTCACTAGAACATTGACTTTATCACATGAAGGGAAAACATGTTAGACCTTGTATATATAGATGCTCCTCCACTTATGAGCTTTCAACTTACGAACTTTCAGACATATGAATGAAGAGGACTGTAAGCCCAAATTGTGTTTGTTGGGTGCCAATTCTGCTTATATAACTTCTGTCCGCTACTCCCGCTGTGCCAGCAGTGTAGCGTGTGCACTCCCAACATCCTAATTCTTTGTACGAACATTACGAACATTTCAAGTTACAAACGGCCATTCCGAACGTATCTTGTTCACAAGTAGACAGAGGTGGAAATTTCAGATGCAGAAAGTACAAATCCAGACCAGGATTTAGTTTCAACCAACCAGTTGAGCATAAAGAGTCACAGTTACAGAGTACTCCACTGGTTGGTTGAAACAAAATCCTGGTCTGGATTTGTACTTTCTGCACCTGAAATTTCCACCTCTGCAAGTAGAGGACCGTCTCTACAAACATCCACCATGCATACAACGCTGCACCTCCTCCACCTTGGACACTCAGACCATATCTCCATCCTCCTAGCTTCAGCCATCAGATCCATGCCAAAATGAATCAGACCAGTCCTGTGCAAGGTGAACACCTGGTCTCTGGGTGTTGCAACTGCATTTAAGACTGCTTTGACCGCACAGACTGAGACATCTTCAGGGAAGATGTCACCTACGGCAGCTCAGCAGACCTGGAGAAGTACATAACCTCAGTCACTTGCTACATTGGCAAATACATTTAGGATGTTACTGCCTTCAAAACCATCGTCACACACAGAAACTGCAAACCCTGGTTCTCTGCAGAGCTGAGCACACTGGTGGAAATCAGAGATATTGTCTACAGGTCCAGAGACAGAGAGGTTTATATTATAGCCAGACCCAAACCATTCCAGAAAATCAATAGCCACTTCATGGACTGAAAGGACACATGGCGCATGTGGCAGGGCATTCAGTACATCACTGACTTCAAGCCAACACTTCAGGCTTGCAGCAGAGAGCCCACCTTGCTAGATGCACTGCATACAACATCTGCACATAGTTTGAAAAAGATCCACCAAATGGTTTTTGAGTTATTGTCTTAACAAGCAAAGCATTTGCGGGGGTGGCAGCAGACCGATAATAAAATCATATGTATCCACTATAGAGTCCGGGGAATACAATGATCATACGTTTTTTTTGTAATTTAGGAATTCTGTTTGTTTATTTGTTATAGTGCCAAGTCCTTTGACACAGAACCTGAAAAATGGAGCTACTTATAGTTTTCTATAAATACAGAAACATAAGCAACAGCAGGTCCACAGTTTGTGGCTGACTAGGACTCATAAAGAGCTCTGCAATGGAAAATCAGACTTGTACTCAGTGGAACTGCAGATAAACAGCAAGATTATGGATGCAAACTTCGTTTCTGCCTTCCATGCAAATAAATCTAAAATGATAAGCCTTCACTGAGGATATTGAGGCTAAATCAAAACTTAAAAAGAAATGAGTTCCTAGCTGACTGAGTAAATTTCAGTTTCTCAAATAATATAACAATATTTTACAAAAGTTAGGTTTCCTTCTTGTTTGATTTACAATGTCCTGTTTTTTTTCAGTACCATGTTGGCAATGTCGTCCTGCCCGGCCTGGAGCACAGGTACATTTTCCAGTCACTGGGTGGCACTGTTCTCCATTCCCACAAAAACAAATCAGGCCACAGTCCTGCCCATACCGCCCAGGTGGACAAGCTGTGAAACACACATACAGACCAAGAATGCAATGAGGTTGAATATAGTCGCCTGAATAACACAGTGCTTGGCAGGTATTGATCCCTGTGGCATGCTGACGCTCTCACCAATACTGCAGTTGGCTCCAAGGAATCCTGGCAGGCACTCACAGGTGCCTGTGATGGTGTCACAGCGCCCCCCGTTGGAACATTTACATCTCTCCTTGCAGTGTCGTCCATAAGTTCCTTCATGACAGGCTAATTGGGAAACATAAATTGCCAGGTGCAATCACTTCTGCTGTCCATCCACTGTAAAATAACCGTATACTGCCAAGGACATATAAGACAAAGTTCCCAGCAGATTCCATAGTAATCAGCAAGGGCGGACTGGTAGGCGGGGCCTGGGTCCCCCAGCGACATTGAGGGGCCCCTCCGACTGCAATCCTCACATGTATGCAAAGCATTTGTTAAGCTTAAGGCACTGATGTCATGCATATTATATGGGCTGATGACATGCTACTTTTATATCTCTCATTTTTATGTATAGAATTCCATTATAGTGGGAGTCATAACACAAAAAATATTTGGTACAATACTTAACTTTGAAATGTAATAATTTGTAATGTTCTCTAGTGTGATTACCTGGAGCGTGGACTGTGGACTAATTGCCATCTAGTGTTGCCAATTCACACTGTGATGACTCTGAGCGCTGACGCTATACCTGCGAGCCGGTTACACCTGATACTCGTTAAGGCTATAGCTGATTTACTCCCTTTTAAAAAGGCTAGGCTTTGGGGAAAATGCACGTTGGCATTTGTTTTGGTTTTGTTATGGTTTTGTTTTGTATTTGACTTTCTTTCCCTGCATTTATTTTACACTACACTAACATGGCATGCCTGCACTGCCTACACTACTGATTACTGACAACCATGTATTATATATATATATGTTGCATAGCATTTTCATTATTCTAATTAAATTCTTTAATTATTTGGTAATCTTGGGTCCCATATCCTCCCTTAGATTTCTTTTGTTTTTCCTTTTTGTTACGATTCTGACCAAGTCGTCACACTAGTCTTGCATAAAGTCACTGGTGGAGAACGGACACAGTGCAATTATTAATAAATACATTTAAAAACACACAATATTAAATGTACGATATACATTGATCTCCATAGTTTTATGTTTAAAGCACACTTTACAGGACATGTCTGTATTATTCAGGTTTCTCCTTGCCATCACGTTGCAGCAAATAGTAAGTGGGCAAGTGTAGTGGGATTGCAAAACTATTGCGATGGAACGTGAAAGTCTTGCAAGGGAACACAGAAGTATTTCAAAAAATATTTTCCTACCCTGACCTTTTAGGGGCTCCATAGACGGAAAACAGCAAAATAACAACAAACAGTCTAGTGCGCTTATAAGCTACAGTGACCCTTTAAAATTCAAATCAGTTGTTTATAGTTTGAATATGAATTTTCTTCATGAATCATGTTCAAACACATGTTCAGTTAAAAAGTGACAGCCCTACTGAAAAGTAGATATTAGTACTATATACTGACCTTGTTATATACAAGTGAGTGAAGTAATTTATATTTACATAATTGTAAGAGAAAAAAATGAGTGTAAGTTTTATGAATGGATGAATGGATGTTGCATTTATTGTGCTTTACAAAAGCAATGGGGAGTCACTTCAACCACCACCACTGTGTAGCCCCCACCTGAATGATGCAGCTGCAACTTTTAGCCTGTTCTAATCATTTATCATTTATTTGTTTTATGATTACCTTTTTATGGGCACAAATTTATTGTTTTTGAATATTTCAATATTATGTGGTAGCATTTTTGGGAACTTCAAACGCACCCGGGAACCCTCTAGAAGTGGAAGATTTCTGAATGAGGACAATAAATACATCTGAGGTCAAAGGTACAAAGGATCAGTGGCCAGGAAGTGTAAAATTTGGTCAATTGTCTATTTGCATGTCCCTTCCTGTGGGGCCAGGTGGGGGTGAAGGAAATTATTCTATCAATATACATTTGGTTTATGTTAGCCTTGTAACCAGAGTCTGTGTGTGTGTAAAGTTTGCATGTTTCCCCCATGTTGCCATGGAGTTTCCTCAAGTTTCCCCCCATAGCCTAAAGACATGCTCAGGTGAACTGTGTGTGTGTGTGTGTGTGTGTGTGTGTGTGTGTGTGTGTGCATGAATAGCATGTATGAGTGCCCTGTAGTGGGTTGGTACCTCATCTTGGTTTATTCTCTGTCCCCACAACCCTGCATAGGACAGGCGGGTATAGAAAATGGATGGATGATATAGCATATGCTGTGTATGTTAACATGTTTATGTGTCATTCATATTGAAATATTAAACTGAATTCTTAAAGCTGTACCTAAACTATGTATATGAATTTATTCAATGTATTCAATTCCATATTAATTCTACTTCCTCTAATTCACATTTGAATTGCAATACTGCATCTTGTTTTCAACCGCAACTCAAATTCAATTCGAATTCAGGATTCAAATTACAACTTCAGAGTCATTCTGAATTCAGTTCTGAATGATGCACAACCCTGATTCAGTGAAATGTAGCAGAAGGGAAAGTGGCCAAGGATGTCAGTATAGCAGTCGTAAGTAATGAAGGTAGAGAGACAAACACAACAAGCCTGCCTGCTCCTCATTTATACACATACATGTTTGCACAAAATACTAATAGACTTTTGTTTCTAATAAAAACGATAAGCATTTCTGGAAATTTGACACACACAGAAATGCTCTGACATGCACATATACACCATTTCAGAAATACACATTTGTTTCAAATTTAAGATAAAACAAGGAACAAGCTGGTTTTCATGTAGCCACAGCATTTAGTCAAGCAGTGTGCAACCCAGATAAGAAACTGCACTAGACTATGTGGGTAATTATGTAACTGTCATTAACTGTGTCTGTGTTCCAAATCATTATTTGTTTGGGAGGCACAACAATGCCTGTTATTTTACTTGGCAATTTCACATAGCATTTATTAGATGGTAGGTAAGACTAAGAAAATAAATGTTTTAGCAGAACAGCTGCTGGTCCATGCTTTCTGGTCACATAATGGCATGGCAGAGTCCTACTAAGCCCTAGGCAAGCCTCACTGTCAGTGCCCACCTCATCCCCCCCACCCGGCAAACTTTACTGCCTTGACTGACTTTGTCTCGGATGGTGCACCACACGTGGCTCTCTGCGTGCTACTTCCATCAAGGGAAGGCGGGTTGATGCCAGAGGTTCACAGAGTTGCCATCCTGTCAGAAGAGGCCGTCCCAGCTGGCCCCCTATATCGTTGACTAGCACTACTCCTACCCAAAACACCCCAGAAGAACGATCAGAGACCAATGTCACACCCCCCAAAACTCCCCCTACAACTCCCAAGACAACCCATCAGGGTAACAGTACATTGAAGGGAATAAGCCAACATGAGCGGAGGCGTCACCCAAGCTGCTCATGCAGTGTCTGAATGGCAGTTGGGCGACCTGAGCTTCATCATCACTAAGGAGAGCTGCGTGCTGTTCAGCTGACCTGCTGGTGATACCTCACTCAACTGTCTATGTAAAAATGCCTTGAAAGAATGCAGAAATTACAACAGGCAGCACTGGGTCCCTCTATTCCTCTGACTTACAGCCATTGCTAACGATTACCTGCAGACTGGCTCCCACTCAGTTCCTCACCAGCCTAAGCGGCTGGAGCGCCACCCTGTCACAAGAGTCACCGTGATGACAGGCTGCACACAGAGACTGAGTCAGACATCCTGTTAGGGCTATGTGATATATAACGGACAAGATAAAGTTTTATTTTGACCTGTCAATTTCACCAGTAATTGAAAACACTACCTGGGCTTTCAGCTGGCCTTGAATATCGGACAAAGTAACAGTCGCTTTGTAGTGTACAGTCATTCTGGGAACTAATTCAGGTCCACCCAGCTGTGCCTCTGCATAGGCCGCTAACACGGTCACAGACGCCCCCATGGTGCAGCTGCAAGAGCTGCTACAGTTGTGCCCAACGTGCCCACTGGGGCAGGCTGGGAAAGACAGAGTACATGTGCAAGAAGGAGCGCAATAAACGGGTCACTGGCAAAGAGAAGATTTTAGAGAAATTAAACATTAAAGTACGCAATAGGAATAAAGTTTTTCAGAGAAACCCGAAGCAATGGAACCTATTTCAAGCGTTTAAAAGAGACTTCAGACAAATCATTTTTATTCTAAAAATGTTTCAAACAGCATTAAACTTTAATTTTAAAACTACAGTAAATATATGGATGCATTTATCATGAATTTAACCCAATTAACTATGTGTTCTTCAAAGTTAGTAACCCACTACCTCTACTCCAAGCATTCCAAAAAAAGACATTCAATATTTCATTACTCAGTTAATTGTTTGCAAACACATTTGAAACATGTTTAAGCAGATGATGCTGCGATAGGCTGAAAGAAGTTGCCTCACACCCATTTTTAATGATGTGGGATCTGTCCATACCCAGAATGCACTGGGCTCCTGTCCAGGCAGGCAGACAAGCTTCTGTGATGTGGTTGCAGCGGGCACCATTCCTGCAATCACACATCTGGCCACAGTCAAGGCCGTAAAAACCGTCCGGGCATGTTGCAAGCCAAGATAAAACATCCTCTGGTTAGGACTGAATGCCTCACAAAAGAGAGGGAAAAGAAGCCAAGTTCCTCTAGCATGTCTACCACCTACCAGAAATAAAATATTAAACTGCACTCCGCTTCACTGTTCGTTTTGCGACGCGTCAGCATTCATTAAGTGATCTCATATCCCACATCTGCGCAGTGTCCGCACCACATGAAAGCTGCAAGACAAAAGGCCAGCCCCTTCAGGGAGAGAGGGGTACCAGCAGTAATTGGAACACCTGCTGAGTCCACAGAGCTGTCGTCAGAGTCCAGGAACATGCCTCAAAACAAAGCCAGGTTACTGTGTAAATGGCATCTGTTTCAGCTGTGCTGCACTCCCAACACCCAAATCTGTTTTCTATTTGTCTCGGATAGAATCTGGTGGCAAAAATGCTTTTTCAGTATCTTGCTGTATACAGTACAGATTATGCAGAGTCTGCACAGGAGCCGGCACTGGCTGATGTTAATGTGAATTTTCTTCCAAATGATGAAGGTAAACATGTGGTTCTCAGCAACTCACTCAGGGTGCTTGTTTTCATAAGTGATGAAAAAGATCTGAAATTCCAAGAGTGAAACAAAAATAGTGGTTAAAGTGTATGGAAAATATTGACCACATCCCTGTTTACAGTTGGGAATATAAAGTATAGACTCTTTCCGGTCCTTGGATGAGAGCGGTAATGGCCTTGATTTTGGTAGAATGACCGCAGAATGCAAAAGTCTGGCCCAAGACTTCTGTCTAAGACAGGGCCTATGAAACATGCTGCTCGTCTCCCGTACCGCGTGCAGGCCGATCTGCATATGCAGCCCCTCTTTTCTCCAGAATCCCTTTGGATCTCACTAGTAATGGCAAAAGGAAATTGTTTTTTCTATTAAAAAGAAAGATGCTGCAATACTTCCAGCTGTTCCCACTATCGTGTGGCAGTAAAATGTATAATCCTTATTATTATATACAGTGTATATGTAAATGTATGCATTCCTAAGTGAATGTATGTGTAACAATATATGCCTTTATGCATATGTATATATTGTCATATATATCTTTACATATTTGTCCTCTGGCTGGCTGACTGTCACCTGCAGCAAGTCTTTCAATAACATCAGTGGATGGGTGTAATCTGGAGATGGTAAAGGTTACAATTTATCTAAGTATTTGAGCGACCCAGTTTTACCTTTTTAGTAATCGATAAACAGTAGATTTCATATACTAATATCACTCTGCTGCGTTTTACATATTCAGGCATATCATATTCAACATAAAGTACTATTACTTGGATGATATGTTATGTTGAATAATATTCTATTCTGTGTTTATTTTTTCTTTTGTCAAATATAAATCATGTCTTAAATTTAAATGTAACTGAAATGACTTATGGCACTATATCAGTTAAGAAATAATACCACAACCATTTAAATAATTCACTCAAAAGCTGTTCAGTTCATCTAGTATGCATCTAAAATTACTTTCCCCGACATGTATTTATAATTATTCAGTTCTGACTTCCTCATATATAGTAGAAGTTCTGCATTACAGAACTTAGCAAAGAACAACGTAGCACAGAAAAACTGTAAAATGCTGTAAAGCTAGTCTTAGCATCGGCAACCATGTAACCTAAAACTCATTCAGGGTTACATTTAAACAATGTATCCAATAAAAATGTTCATAAAAGAGATTATAAATTAAGAAATAATAAATCAATACAGCTTAAAATGTACATATGACGTTTTACAGTGGCATCTTATTTTTTAATCTGAAATGCCTTAACAGTGATAGCCTTAAAGTGCATGTCTATAAGCTAAAGCAACTCTTGAAATCGTCACTAGAGGGAATACAGGGTTAGCATTTATATTCATCTCTTGGATCTCTGCAAATATTAGTCAAACCTTCTGATAAACACTTAGCTTTATGCAACAATTATTTCATGCTGCATTATGGTACATATCATAGCTCAGGAAAGATGTGGCAGTCCTATATTATCACCTGTAACTGTAAGGTGACTTTAAAACCAAATTCTTTCTTTAGTTAACATAAGCAGTGCAAAGATCAGCATACCCTGGCGGTCTTGAGCATTAGGGCCCAGGGTGTAGCTGGCAATTCTGAGCCCCCTGACAATATGTCAACTTGCGGCCCCTACTAGGGTCACCACGATATATCTTTGCGGGTGTGGGTGGGGCCTAACTGTAGACTTTCGGACCTCCATAAAGTGCTGGACTCCCTGAATCTGTCAGGGTATCCACGCTCCTTTGACTGGCCACTTTCACTGGACTTTGTATTAAAAAAATAGATTCACAGGACAAATGCATCACCTAAAAGTTGCGTAGTGGCTCATAAGTAGTTCTGCTTCCTCAGACTTCCAGGATTGGAGGCTAAAAAATCTATGCATAGCTTTCTGTGTACAGTGACAGATGAAGCTCTGACTACGGTGCCAATGAATATACTGGCTTGGATTTAGATTGCTACATAAACACTGCTGATTAAAACAATAAAATGGTCAGGACTATCTAAATCTATATACACTTCTGAAAAAACAAAATTCATTTCCCAGAATGCTCTTCCTTCCCCATCCAAAGTCCACAAAAGTGTTATGCAACGTTTATGTAAATTAATACCCCTAATTATAATATCAGAATATGAAAAAGAACTTTTAGATTGTCCCATTGGGCTTCAAACAATAAAACTAGTTTATAACCTCAACAAAATGCCGAAAATTTGCTAAATATTATTTACATGCTTAAATATATGTTAATAAATAAGGTGCACATAAATTAATTTTTATTTAGTGTAAACTAGTCACTTCCTTCTCCCTATATATATATATATATATATATATACCCTATTAGTACAAATTACATATGAACCTTCCACTTATTTATTTATATAAATGTAAACATACAATAGGGGCGCGCTTATTCCAATGTAGAACCACTATAGTTTTCCTCTAGATGGCAGACTTTCCACAGAAACAGAAATGAAACTTCATATAATAATGACTTTTTACTATAAATGGCATATGCCCATTCTCCTCTATCTGCTAGGGCTGTGCAGCACTCAGAATTGAATTCAGAATGGCTATGAAATTTCAATTGAATTTGCAAATTTGAAATAGAATACCCATCCATCCATTCATCCATCCATTAACTTCCGCTTGTCTGGGGTTCGGGTTGCGGGGGTAGCAGCTTCAGGAGAGATACCCAGACCTCCCGCTCCCCAGCTACCTCTACCAGCTCCTCGGGGAGGACGCCGAGGTGTTCCCAGGCCAGCCGAGAGAGATAATCCCTCCAGCGAGTCCTGGGTCTGCCCCGGGGTCTCCTCATTGTCGGACATGCACGGAAAACCTCTCCAGGAGGCATCCGGGCCAGGTGTCCAAACCACCTCAACTGGCTCCTTTCGACGTGGAGAAGCAGCGGAGAAACCTCATTTCGGCCGCCTGTATCCACGATCTCATTCTTTCAGTCATTACCCACAGCTCATGACAATAGGTGAGGGTAGGGACAAAGATGGGCCAATAGATTGAGAGCTTTGCTTTTCGGCTCAGTTCTTTCTTAGCCACGACAAACTGGTTAAGCACCTGCAAAACTGCAGATGCTGCTCAAATCTGTCTGTCCAGCTCTCTATCTCGCCTACTCTCACTCGTGAACGAGACCCCGAAATACTTGAACTTCTCCACTTGAGACAGTACCTCCTCCCTGACCTGAAGAGGGCAATCCACCCATTTCCAGTTGAGAACCATGGTCTCAGACTTGGAGGTGCAAATTAGGGTGACCACTTAATCCATGTCAGGAGGGACGCTATGAGCTACTTCGGCTTTTACGAATTACTTTAAAGTTGAAAGGGTTCTGTGCTCGGCTAAAATGTTTGGTTAGTTCCTAGATTGAAAGAC
>JAODLC010000040.1:18013740-18025965 GCA_026781145.1 Hippopotamyrus pictus | reverse complement strand
ATTTATAAAGGGAATGTGCGTAGATCTGTGCTTACGTACAGTTTTATGCATCTGGATTTTTTCTTGCTTACGCACATCCCTAGTTTTGTCCGTACGCCATGTTTTAGTGTGAATTCTACGCACGTCGTTATACATGAGGCCCCTGATGAGAAAGAATACTACCAAGGTTTTGTTTCCCTCGCCTGGATTAGGGTCACCGGGGCCCCACCCTGGAGCCAGGCCTGGGGGAGGGGTCCGTTGGCGAGTGCCTGATGGCCGGGCCTTGGCCTGTGGGGCCCGGCTGGGCCCAGGTCGAAAGAGGCACGTGGGACTGTGCCCAGGTGGGCCCTTCACCCGCAAGGGGAATGTCAGTGGTTTGGTGCATTGTGGATCGGGTGGCAGCCAAGGGAGGCCCTGACTTTTGGGACAAAAACAGAACACTGTTATTTTTTTATTTAATTTTTTTTTTAAATAATATTTTTCATATTATTCTCAATAGGTTGGCCCCCTGTCCAGGGTTGTTCCCTGCCTCGTGCCCGTTGCTTCCGGGACAGGCTCCGGACCTACAGCATATACTGTAAAATCTACAGTATATGCTGTAGTAGAAAACAAATGTGTGGATCTACAAAATACCTCACTGGGAACCCAAAATGTTCCCAAACTGCTGATTATAACTGACTTGTAACCTGCATTATTCATTCAACCAACTGAAGGCCATAATTAGCAATGTTTTCCATGTTGAATATCTACTAGTGAATTTAGGTTCCTTCCATGTCAATAAATGTATTAATTAGTTTCACTGGGCCTCATTCCATTTCTTCTTAAAACCCATTTAAACAGTTTTCACAAAGATTCTGACATTGATCGATGTTTTCTTATTTGGGATTTGTTTTTAGGTAAGAACAGAATCTACATTTACTCAAGAACATGTACATTACGTACATTTGAGTGCTTATAAGTTCAAAAACTGATCTCAAGACCAAGACTGATCTCAAGTACTACAACACTATTTTTCACCACCTTGTCCATCTGATACCCCATGAACACTGACAAGAAAAACTGCTACAGAGTCCCCACAAACACCAACACATATAAACACTTAAATATGCACAAATAATAGATGTGTTAATTACAGGGCCTACATAAACCAAATGTATATTGAGAGTAATTTCCTTCACCCCTCCTAGCCAGCTGATCAAATGACACACATCCTGGCCCCTGATCCTTTGTACTTTTCTATTTATTGTCCTCACTTCTTTGTCACCTTCTTTAAGTCCAGTAAAATTGAGTCATTAATAAAAGATACCTGATTCAACCATTTCCTCACCAGAAGTGATTTTTCTTTCACACCAGCACATATATAGGCTGTAGTACTGAAGTTACCCAGAGTTCACAGGGGAAAGTCACATAACACAAGAAGGACATGCAAGTGTTACAGAGCAGAGGGGCTCAAACCCCCAACTTTTGAGGTGTGAGGAAGAAGTACTACCCACTGAGCCACCTTGAAGTCCCACGTTCACATACAAAGGTAGAGCTGGACCCTCAAACACACAGATTTCACTGTTTTAACCTAGAATGAGCTTGGTTCTGTTGCACCTACTGTAGCAATGCTGCAAAGATACACATTACAGCAGCGACATAAAAATGAAACACAATGAAACAGAAAAATGCCTGATATGATGGGAATTCTCTCACTAAACCAGACTTCCTGAGTGATAGACACACTGGCCTGCCTGTGGTTTGCAAGGAGAATCCCCACAGTCACATTCCTATTGACAGTTCACCCCAAATTGTCCATCACCTCAAGCTGCCAAAAAACATACTGCAATAGTACATTTTAAAAGTACCGTGGGGATCTGAACGGGTTGGTGGAACATGGCACTGGTAATTACACCATATTGGTAACCACACAAGCCAGGTCATGTGATCCACCAGGAAGTTATAAAAGGCTGCCAAGGTGGACTCTCACTCTCTTGCTGTTGTGTTTTACGACTGGACATGGAGGTGATTGCTAGCAGCGTGTAACTCTTCATTGAGGACAGAGGCGACCTTTGGAATTTTATCGTTTGACGTGATCCCCTACGAGCTGCTGGGCTACAGACATTGAGGTTCTGCATTGGAACGCTTCCTCTTGGTGTTACCGTGCTGCGAGGGCATTAGGCATTCCTGCAAAGACCAGACCAGCCACTGTTTTATGGTTATTTGACAGGGTTTTTGGTTTGTTTTTCTTTTATTAGTTGCCCTGGTTGCTGCTGTGGGCTAAGTTGTAAGATAAGTAACTTAATCCTGTACCTTGGGTGGTGGATACCGGTTGCTCCCCTCCCCTTATGTTTGTACATGAGATCTTTCTGTACAAGGCCAGATCCGCACAGGCTTTTGCTCTTCGCTGCTGGGGCGCCACACTGAGGGGGCACTGTATTCGTGGGTGTCTGAAGTCACGTTGAGTTGTACAGTATATTGCAGTGGTATTAGTGCTGGTTGTGCTTCATGCTGTGTGCTGTTGGGCTTTGCTGTTTTCTTTGTCACCAGGGGCCTCCTGAGCTGAGAGCTGTGCGCCGATCTGACCTCACTGTCTGGAGGAGAGTCAGCCGGCCCCAGGCAGCATTTTTTTCTTTTTATTTGTCTAATTGATTTTAATTGTTTGTAATAAAGTGGATTGGGTTTTACTTTCATCTGCCTCTTTGTTATTGTCCCTTTTCAAACTTAATCACATTACAGGGAGGAACATTAGGGGTTTCTCCTGCCCTTATCGGGAGGTGGTGCAGTCAGAGAGCAGTGTGGGTATTCTGTGCTTTGGGCACCACAGTGCATTCAGAAGCTATCTAAGATGAGACTAACTGGAAATATGCCATGACTGTTCTTTAGTTTCAAGCAAAATAATATCCAGAAGAGACAGATGAACATTATTTGAAATGTTCTTTGTGGTAATAAAAGTTACAGTTAAATCTTATAAAATGTGTGCCAGCAAATATATTCAGCCCTTTTGAGAACAGAATCCTGAAGCTGTGCAAAATGAGCATGGACAAAAGAAAGCAATGAAAGTGAAGATGCATGCTTAAGACAAGAAGCTGGGACTTTGATTAAAAGGATGACAGAAACACTGCATCACATGAAGCACATGGTGGTAACATTTAGTTTCCGTCTGTAGAGTGTTTATAGACTTGGGAGGCCTACTCACCCAGCTGACACCTCTCCCCATGAAATCCTGCTGGACAGTTCTGGACACACTGGCCACTCTTGTGGTCACATCTAACACCAGCAGGACAGTCACACTGCTCTGTGCAGCCATCTCCATAAAAGCCAGGGTCACACTCTGGATAAGAGCAGCAGACATGGACATGATGACCACCCCGACGCCAGGCCCATGACTGTCCACACCCTCACTGCTGCCAGCTCAGCTGCAGCGTACCTGACTGACATGCAGTTCCTTGGTAGCCTGGCTTGCACACACATGAGCCATTGTTAGCTCTGCACCCTGAGGACTTCTCCAGCACACAGGCGCACTCCTTAGAGCATCCTGCTCCATATGTCCAGCTTGGACATGCTAAAGAAAGTACATAAAGAGAACATTTCAGTGAACAGGGCAAGACCTCATGGGCTAATCACAGGTAACACACTAACCTAGAGTTTATCATTCCATAGTAGATTAAATTGTGAGTTGAAATAATTCAAATAGTAAAAATTACTCAGACTTCCTTATACTGACTCATTTTAGCTGTACTAATGGTACTGTCTACTGATAGTATGATAGTAGTACTGATAGATGGTATAATTCTATAGCTGTAATACTTTGAGGGACTCAACTTGAACCACTGCAGGAATGGTGTTGATAACATACTCTTAAAGGCCTATTAGTTGGGGAAAAACTTTTGCGACATTCACCTAGATGACAGAAGCGCCCATACAGCCCTGGGGCACACAAGCAAGTCCCATACAAGCGGTGACAATGCACATTCCTGGGGCAGTTACACCGGCTTTGGCAGTTTTTCCCAAAATACCCCTTTGGGCAACCTGTCAGCAATAAAAACCACAGAAGTCTGGTTGGTCTTTGGTTTTCTACCTGAAGCATATCTATGTAAACAATCATTCTTAGAAAGTAAAAAGTATCAGATAAACAAAAAAGTAAATAATAGTACAATTGTGAGCACTAGAGGACTTAGAGTGACCTAATTTCAGCTTTCTAAGCATCATTTATGGGGCAATGCTCTCACCATCTTCACAAAATTCCCCCTTCACCCCAGGGGGACAGTGGCACGTCCCAGTTACTGGATCACAGGATCCGCCATTCTGACACTGGCAGATACTTTGACAAGCTGGACCAAAAGTTCCCTGTGGACACGCTGAGGAGCAAATACAGAACAGAATGTGACCTCTAAAAATATGCACACAGCTACAACGCAAGGAGTATCCTCTTCTTAAGCCATACCCTGATGAATCTACTTACACTTTATAAAGTAGAATACTTATAGTTAAAATTCACAACATTAAGCTTTATGAAATAATTTTCTTAGATTTATTTTGATATTTGTTAAATCAAAAAAGGTTGACAATAATACTTATGGGTGACACTCTACATTAAGTGGACCTTCATATACTTACATACTGCTTATGAATATTCTACAGTATATATGCACTATAAATGCATATGAAGGCACACTTAATGTAACGTGTCACGACATGTTCAGTGTTAAACTGATGGCTTTCCTTTCCGAATGGCAGATCAGTGTAAAAGCTTCCAAGTGCTGTTGCTGTTCAAGGCTGTGGACACCTACATAGGAAGAGAACATTTGTTCCCCTACATGATTCTCATTTGTTCTTTAAACTGCTCAAAAAAATGAAAGGAACACTTTTTAATCAGGTCAGTTAAGTATCAGAGGGGGTTGTTGATCAGTTTCAGCTGCTTTGGTGTTAATGAAATTAAGAACAGGTGCATTAGAAGGGCAACAATGAGACGACCCCCAAAATAGGAATGGTTTAACAGGTGGGGGCCACTGACATTTTTCCCTCCTCATCTTTTCTGACTGTTTTTTCACTAGTTTCATTTGGCTACAGTCAGTGTCACTACTGGTAGCATGAGGTGATATCAGGACCCTACAGAGGTTGCACAGGTAGTCCAACTCCTGCAGGATGGTGCATCAATACATGCCAGTGCTAGAAGGTTTGCCGGTATCGTGGAGCTCGATTGGCATTTGCCATAGAATACCAGAATGGGCAGGTCTGCCACTGGCGCCCTGTGGTTTTCACAGATGACAGCTGGTTCACCCTGAGCACACGTGACAGATGTGAAAGGGTCTGGAGAAGCCATGGAGAACATTATGCTGCCTGAGTATGATTTTGAGTTGTTGCAATGACATTTCGGCAAAATGGACTAGCCTGCCGCATCATTTTTTCACTTTGATCGGGTGTCTTTGAATTCAGCCCTTTGTAGGTTGATAATTTTCATTTCCATCAAACAATGTAGCATCCTTTCATTCACAGATTACCATGTCCATATCAGTATAGATATCCAGCATGATTGTTTTTCCCATTGAGATCTGATGTGTTTTCAAAGTGTTCCTTTAATTTTTTTGAGCAGTGTATAATTAGTCATGCTGATAATGTAAGATATGCAAATTCAAGGGACAAAGGCAAACCACTGGCCTTTCCAATGGATAACCTGTGTCAAAATACCTACCATGAGAACTGGTTGGAATTTTTAAACCCAGTTATGCACTTACTCTCGTTACAGATGATTCCAATCCACCCCGGAAGGCAGTCGCATTTATTGTTCTCCTTAGCACACATTGCGCCATTTTCACAGTTTTCACAACTGAGACTGCAGTCATCTCCAAAAGTGTCATCCAGACACACTGAAATGGATAATGAGAGACACATATGCTCATCTGACACACTCTTCCTGTGTGAGACCATCCTGATCTCCATGGGCTGCAGGGCACATTAATGAGCCCAGAATGTGGAGTGTCTCCCTGCTGTTACCGGTCCTGCTAATGAGAGTGAGTTCCGCCCAGACGTCATCCCCACTCTCCTCTTCATCTTCATAGGCTTCATAAGCTGAGTCTGCATCATAGTGTAGGAGCTCTGGAAGCTGCCGGAATAGCAGGCCTGGCAGCTGGCGTACAGCCGCGTCCTCATCGTCACTCTCCTCAAATTCACTCTTCTGCTGAGCTGCAATGAAACAAGGCAGGTGGGACCATGACCCCAGCTCTCCAGATTCAGCATGAATGTAGACCGCAGATCCACCTTGTGACTTTCTAGAGCATCGTCTTCATAATGTTCTCACTGTAAAAGCCGTGCTTATCACCTCGGATCGAAAGGTATCCTTCCACTGCTCTCCTAAAGTCACATCAAAACTTTGAAAGCTTTCAAAGCTTATCAAAACTTTACTTCCCAGATTACCACAGGAGCAATAAAGTATGTATGTATGCATATATTTATGTATGTATGTATGTACTGTATGTAACATATGTACTGTATGTGTGTATGTATGTATGTATGTATGTACTAGTGTATCTATCTGTCTATCTATCTGTTTGTTAATCCAGTTTCGAAGGTGAGAAGAGAGAGCAGATAAGGGTTAGGGTTAACATCTTATGTAAAATTAATAATGTGCTTATATCAGGGGCGGGGCCAGGGAGGGGCTTGGGGATCATAGGGGCATAGCACCCTTAGCCCCCCAAGACATTTCTGTGGTTTATTTAGATAGTTCTTTATTTTTAATGTGCAAATACTATAATTTAATATCTCACCTTGTGTTTATCACTGAATGTCACTGTAACTGTCACGCGGTGGGCACTGCGTATGGGCACAGGTGTTTGTGTACATGTCTCGGGGTGTTACAGTAGACATTGAACTGTGGTGACCAGCACGTTAAGGGAAAACCCTAAATTTCAGAGCATCCTCGCTAAAAACTCAAGCAACCCCATAGCACCAGAAAATCTCTGGAGCTGCTCCTGGCTAGTGATGGTAGAGTTTGACAGTGTGTATGCAAAGTAGCTCAGAATGCTGCCTCTTAGGAACAGGGACTCAACAACAAAATATTGAGCAGAGGGTAGCTCATGTCATCTCTCCCCATTCATGACCCTGCATGCTACAATTTTTTTGCACAGTGCAAATGACAGGTATGGAAAACCCTGCTGAAAACAACAGCATAGACCAGCATGATTTCCATGCTGGTCTGTGCTGGTTAGTGCTGGTTTCCTGCTGGTGTAGGTAGTGGACAAGCATAGCTGTGCTGGTCTACCTGCACATGAAGCTCGTCCACCAGCAATATTTCATTAACGATGCTGGTCCACCACCAAAACATAACAGATGCTGGTATAACCAGCACACATTATGCTGGTCATGATGGTCTGATTTTCTTCAGCAGGTTAACATTTCCCATTCCAGATTTATTCTCCAATATTTTTAATGGATAAAAATAATGCTTTGTGGTCATTTAGTTACCATTTACATATTTACTTATCAAGTAGGTTTTAATGAATTTGCCTTTTATTTTAATTCAGTAATAATTTATTTACAAATAGTACTTGCATCCCATCAAACTAAGGTGGTGCAGTGTTTAGTACTGCTGCCTCACAGCAAGAAGGTGCTGGGTTTGGTCCTTGTCTTTTCTGTGTGTAGTTCCTATGCTCTCCCCAAGTTTGTGTGGGTTCTCTCTGGGGGCTTCAGTTTCCTCCCACAGTGCAAAAATGTGCAGGATAGGTTGATTGGTGTGTCTAAATGTGCCCTGTGGTGTGTTGGTGACTGTCCAGGGTTAGTTCCTGGGTAGGGTCTGGTGACCATAGTTGGGATTAAGCAGTTTCAGAAAATGGATAGACACCAACAAACTATGTAAGGATGGATTCACCACAGCTCCAATATATTGAGCATCTCTATATATTGTTTGTTTCATTTTCATAAAGGCAACATGTAATGCAAAATATTAATGACAGAAATATACTGCTCAAGAATCATGAACAAAATCATGATTCATATCTTCCTGTCCTACGTCAAGTGCATATTTTTTTTTTAATTGGGTAGCGATGGTCAAACAGAATGAATTGGAGTAAATAGTCTTTATTTAGCTCAGAAACGTAGTGAAGTGAAAGTAAAAATTGCAACAACTTAAAATATTTCATTAAAGTACAAATAAGGAAAATAAATCTACTTAAGCACAGTAAAAAATTACTTGTACTTCGTTACTTTACACCTCTGGCAAATGGCGCCCCTAACAGGAAAAGCAAGGCACCCCTCCAAATAAATATAAGACATGCTCTTAGTTTTAAAAGGATGGTTCCCCTTACCCTCACAGTTACACCCATCAGCATGCAGTCTGTCGCCGGCCTCGCAGTGGCACTCATAGTCCCCAGGGTAGTTCTTGCAGAAATGACTGCAGCAGGCTTTGCCAGTCTCACACTCATCAAAGTCTATGGAGACAGGCAGGAACCAGAATGTCACTGTCATATAGGCTGTGTCACACATAGGACAGGATAAATGATACCTTTGCACAGAAGGAGAACAAAAGGGTGTGGTAGCATGGCTGAGCGGTCTACGGTGCTGGATTAAGGCTCCAGTCTCCTTGAGGGTGTGGGTTTGAATCCTGGGTAGTGTCAGTCCTTTTGGCGCAGTGTGTGGCTCAGTGGGCTAAGCCTGTTCAAACCCAGCCTTAGCATGTCTGTGGGTCTTTGACCAAGGCACTTAACCCCTGGGTGCCACTATGGGTGGCTGCCCTTCACAGACAGGTTACTCTACAAAGAGCAAGTTGAGAGAGGCATACAGACAATTTCCCTACGAGGATCAATAAAGTATCGATGATTATTATTAAAATCACATATGCCAGTGTTTCTCAAACCAGTCCACGGAAATCCCATGATGGTCCATGATTTTGCTCTCTGCTAATTCCCTGGGAGTTTGGAGGGAGCAAAAACGTGGACCATCTGGAGGTCCCTGAGGACTGTTTTGAGAAACAATGACATATGCAAAAGTCACAAGTCCTAACCTATCAGTAAAGTCAGAGACTTGGTCAAACAAGTCATGTCAAGTCATCATCAATCCTTAGGTAATTTCACCATGAGTAACTATGATAAATGTAATAGTGATCAATGTAGTTATTATTATTTAATACAATTAATAGTGAATAATGCCTAGAAATATTACATCTTTTTAGTTTGAAATTAGCATATTTGCCAGTGCATTTAATTATGCTCAACTTACATCTTCAGAAAAGCAATGTCATCTGTAATATAATGCCAATAAGAGCACTGGGCCTCTTAACATTAAAGGAAAATGTTCATTTGGATGTTGGATAAGTTATTTCTGGTTTACCAACCTGTTTTTATGGGCCTTGAAATGTACAATGAAATTTGAAGTTCTTGTTAACATGTCTGATATTTATTCCCATTTTTTGAAGACTGCTGTCTTTTTTTTTTTTTTCTTTTGTCATCTGCGGAAAACTTTGTAATCAAATTTTATTGTTTTTGATATTGATGCTGCTGTGGTTACTTCATGCTAATGCACTGAACTGCATTCACTAACTAATCACTTGTGTTGCACGTCTTGCAGGCGTTTCGTGGTTTCTGTAGTTTGTTAGCTTGATGGGGCAAATGGCTTCCTCTCGTTTGTAAATTTCTTATGTTCTTGTGGAGTCAGTGACAACAGGAGAAACATCAAGGTGGAGACTAATATTAATTATAATGATAGAATGTTAGATAGAATTTTACAAATCATTTATGATAATTTTTATTCAAGTCTCAAGTCAACAATATCCAAGTTTAAGTCAAGTCGAGCCTTATTTGAAAGCAAGTCTCAAGTTATAAAAACTGATAGTTGAGTCCGCAGTTCTAGTAATACTTCTTACTACAAGTCTCAAGTCATAAAAACTGATAGTTGAGTCCGACTGGGGTCAAGTCATAGAGCTCATGTCGTCCATCTCTGCCTATACGTTTGAAGGTATGAAATGGGAAATACTAACCTACACAGGTTTTATTATCATCAGCTAGTTGGTAACCTTGACTGCAGGAGCAGAGGGGTCCGTTAGCAGTGTGTTGGCAGGTATCAGAGCAGCCTCCGTTGTTCTTCTGACAGCTGTTAACAATCTCCATCTCAATTCCTGAGAAGGTTTTGAGTAAAAAATAAGGAGAGCACTACCTACCCAAATATTTACCTTAGAGAGCTTATGTAAATGCCATACTCACGGTAGCAGTGCTTCCCGTTGATTCCCAGCTCAAACCCAGCGCTGCACATACATTTGAATGACCCGAGGGTATTGATGCAGCGATGGCTACATTTTGCCTGCCCTGAGCTGCACTCATCTATATCTGTAACAGAAGACGATTATAACAGCAGCTAAGCACTGTGACTGTGGTATGCAGTCAAGGAAGCAATGGGGTGGATACTTTTCATTGCTATGCATTAAGTGATATGAGCTGAGGTGATTTTTCTGAGGGTTTTATTCTCAGGGTTTTTATGCTGCGGCTTTGTCTGTAGGAACATACCCATGCAGCTTTTACTATCGGCAGCCAGACTGTAGCCCAAACGGCAGCCGCAGCGCATCTGATCTTCTTCACTGCTGCAGAGCTGGGCACAGCCACCATTTTGATCCATGCAGGGATCTTCCACTGCACCATTCCAGGGACCATGACAAAAGAAACCATACAAAGTAAGGCAAAAGCCTAAATTTATGGTGTGTACTGTTGCAGTAGACTATGTGCACTTTCAATTTGTTTTGAGGTATATGTTGGATGTGTGCACTTTATGTATCTCACTGCTGTATCGAAGAAAACTTTATTCCGGGATCAATGAAGTATTTCTGTTATTTTCTTATCTTTATAGAGTACAGTAAGCCCTCGTGCATTCGCGCGTCGTGATTCGCGACTTCACAGATCCGCAAAAATTTAATTGGAACCGAACTTATTTGCATCCGCGATTTTTTTCGCACAAAAAAAAATCCTACGGAAGTGTTTATGTTTAATTTTCATAGTAATTTATACATTTTCATGCTTTTTAAGTGTAAAATTGGTAAGAAAATTTTAGTTAATGAAGATTCTACTATGTTTTGATGAAGGTTCAAGACAATATTAATCAGTTTAAAAATCCCTTAAAAAACTGTAGCTTTCTTATGGAAACATTCCCTTTTATGTACATACTGTACTGTACCTTTACAAGATGTGAATCCCATTCGCAAAGCTTATTCCCTTTGGAACTGTCATGACCTGCTCGTCCGATCCTCCCATGTGCCACACCCCCTCATCTACCTCGTGTGGAATCCCCGTGTGATCAGCGCTGTTTCGAGTTGCTGTCATTAGTCCTGTGTATTTAAGTCTGTGTTTAAGTATGTTTCCCGAGTCCGGTCATTAACGTCATTTTGAGTTTGCTGCCTGTTCCGTTGTCCTGCTTGTCTTTACCTTTTGATTAAACTCCGTGTTCCTTGATTCCTTGCGTCCTAGCTGTCCCTGCCTCCCCAGTCCGCAAGCTCTTAAGAGTGATGACTTTATTACATTTTTTAATGGTAAAATAACTAAGATTAGACAGACCATCCAGTGCACGTCCTTAGGTACCTACAGCTGCCAACCTCCTGCTAGTCTTATGCCTATCAATAATCAGACCTTTGAATCTTTCATTCCTATAAAACACTCAGAATTCTGGAGCTTAATTTCCTCCTGTAAATCCTAGCCTTGTAGACCCAATTCCTACAAAATTCTTCAAGGAATTTGCACCGCAGATTAGCAATACCCTATTAAATGTGTTAAACTCATCTCTTAAGCTTGGATATGTTCCAAAACCTTTTAAAATGGCTGTTATTAGACCCATCCTAAAGAAACCAAATCTTGAACCTAGTGTTTTAGGAAACTATAGACCTATCTCAAATCTTCCTTTCATTTCAAAGATCATGGAAAGGTTGTAGTTCGTCAGTTGTCTTCTTTCCTACTAAAAAATAATACGAATGAATTATATCAGTCTGGCTTTAGATCAAACTATAGCACAGAAACTGCTCTAGTCAAAGTAATGAATGATTTACTTATGGCTTCTGACTGTGGCTGGATATCTCTGTTGGTATTACTAGATTTAACTGCAGCATTCGATACTATCCTCTTGGACCGGTTAGAAGGTATAGTTAGAATTACGGAGACAGCACTCTCTTGGTTCCGCTCATATTTAACTGATCGCTATCAGTATGCCCATGTGAACAAAAAATCATCCAAGGCCACCAAAGTCACATATGGTGTCCCACAGGGATCAGTACTGGGCCCACTACTGTTTACCCTATAC
>JAODLC010000040.1:17989430-18002455 GCA_026781145.1 Hippopotamyrus pictus | reverse complement strand
ATATGTATCTGGGGTAATAAGGTAGTTAGTTTTTAACTGTTGCAAATCAGCAACGCCTGCCTTGAGAGGGTTAAGAACATACGAACATAAGAAATTTACAAACGAGAGGGGGCCATTCGGCCCATCAAGCTCGTTTGGAGAGAACTTAATTAATAGCTTAATTTCTTAATTTTCCTATTGCTCTATGAATATAAAACATAAACAATGTGAAGGAGTTCTGGATTATGTTCAACCCCAGCTGTTTTTCTCCAGACACAAATAATGGATGGATAGATCTTCTGTTGTAATCAGGGCCTTGTTACAACTCATGCAATAACACCACATTTTATAATAACTCAACAAAATGTAACAAATTTTCATCACATAATGCAATGTTATTATATAATGCATTGTCACACACCATGTAACAACACATTATGTAAAAACACCACCTCATGTAAAAATTCGACAAAATGTTACAAATTTATAGACTACATTATAATTTTTGATCGGAGCATTACCCTATTATTATTATTATCATTATTATTATTATCCTCATCATTATTATCACTATCATTCAATTTGTTATGTCGTGTTATTACATAGTGTGGCATAATTACATAAAGTATTGTCACAGGGCAAGACTGGGATAGAAAATTCAGCCCAGGACTTTGTGGTCCCTCATGGCCCCATGGTCAAGGATGGGGGGAGGGGGGTGAATAACTTCTGCTGAGTGAGATATTTTGTCAACTGGGGAGGGGGCACAGTCATTGGCCTAATGGGAAAATGGCCAGTATGCCAAATGGACAGGCCAGCCCTGGTGGTAATGTACATTTATTCTAATGGATATCTTCTGTCGTAATACCTGCGTGAGCTGTACCTTTGACTTAATGGACACAGAATGCTGAGTTATAAGGCACAATACAATGCATGAACAATCAGTTTTACTTACGATGCAAGCATCCATATTCCTCAGCATGTTGTAACCACCCTGGACAGCACCGATACACAGTGTGAACATCCATGCTGTACATCTGTTTATAGGTCATGTAGTACCCTGTCCTATAGCAACAAAATGTTACATTACATATGAGTGCTCCGCGTTCATGGTCCTGTGCATGTACATACAGTGAACTGGAAAATGTGACGCACATGTATGAGAAATTGTCTTAAAATGTCTCTCACCTCCGTTCATAGCTGAAACACCAGCGGTGCCCAGGGCAGCCCTGCTTCCAGACCTTTGCCATGCGTGTAAATGCCTGTATGCATGGCTGGTGCAGGGCAATCAGGGAGAGCTCCTGTTCTGCACACACATTAGGCCTACAGGAATACCAGGGAAAGTCAGGGCAAAACCAGCATGATACAAATACGATCAAAAATCCACAATCGCAAACTCAAAGTTAATTTTCAAATAATAACACATTATTATTTTTAATCGTGTTAACACAAACTCCAACAGCTATTGTAGAGCCTTGTTTGGGGTCAGGACACTTTGTTAATTGCTTCTGTCATTTTTTTGGACTTTTGAGTTTTCCGTACTCACTTCCATATATTTCTGACCAGAAGCCCGATTTGGACAACGCGTGCGCGAGAACACTTATTTTATACTTATTTTATACTGTGATTTATGACACTTGATAACGTCAGAAAATAAGAAGAAAGCAACAAACATTTTAATGACAAAATGAAGTTCTTTGCTTTTTATGGCTCATTACATGACATGTTACAAATGTATCTTTTAAATGTTGAATTTGATTCCAGTGATGGGAATAGCGTGCACGGAAAAATCACGAGTCTTGAAATTTCATGGAATTTCTTGGAATTCAGGAAGTAGGATGTACTGTAGAATAAAAAAACTTACATAGAAACATTATGCCACTTTTTAAATTGTTTTAAATGTAAATTATACAGAAATTTTGGTCTAATCCATAAAATCTTTATATAAGTCTCATTGTGACGATCGGTGGTGTGTCGTTGTGGGAGCGGGGAGCAGGGAAGCAGGTTTATGCAGGACAGAAGGCAACGAACGCACAACACTGGGGTCAATGACAGATATAACAAGACTGACTGAACGCAGACTTAAATACAGGACATGACATCAGAATGCACGCAGGACAGCTGGAACATTGGGAATACACACGCGGGTAACGAGGTGGGCGTGGCACATGAGAGGGCTGGACGGAGGGACGTGTCACTCATTAACAATTATTCTGACCATTTTATCCAAAAATGCAAACTCTTAGAATATAATGCTGCCTGACTGCATTAAAAAAATTAACTGCAATTATTGTTCAACTTCTTGATGTATAAGTAATGAAGAAATGCATGTGTCTCTATCACTATCAATGTAATGAAACATCTATAGTGTTTTTTCCCCCATCCTGTTTCCACCTGTTATTTCACTTTTTCACTTTGTACAATAACTTGCTCAGCCTTCTTGTCCTTGAACAATTATGTTTTTGTACTTGAAGAATTATTTTAATAATAGCAAGCTGCTGCCTTATTATGTAACTTTACTACTCATGTGGGAAATGACAATGAAACCTAGAAGGGTGTGATTGGAAGGAACAACCTGCCTGATCTGGACCTGGGCAGTGCTCTGTTATTGGACTTCTGTGCTAACCACAGTTTGTCCATAACGAACACCATGTTTGAACATAAGGGTATTCATAAATGCACATGGCTCAACAGCACCCTAGGCTGCAGCTTGATGACCTTGATGGCCACATGTTTTGGATACTCAGGTGAAGAGAGGAGCTGAGCTGTCAACTGATCACCACCTGGTGGTGACCTGGATCAGATGGTGGGGGAAGATGCCATATAGACATGATACACCAAAATGCATAGTGGAGGTGTGCTGGGAGCGTCTGGCAAAAACTGCTGTCCATGTTCGAACTTCCCTTGCATCGTGAGGGAAGCCGGGTACACTGAGTCTGAATGAGCCATGTTCCAGGCCTCTGTTGCTGAGGTGTCTGTGTGGAGATATGGCCATATTGTTGTTGGTGCCAGTCGCGGTGGACACCAGCCTTAAAGGGAGCTGTCAGCCTGAAGAAAGAGACCTTCTAAGCTGGCTTAGCTTGTTGGACTCCTGAAGCAGCTGACAGGTACCAACAGGCTATGGAGAATTTGGCTCTGGCAGTCACTGAAGCAAAAACTCGGGTGTTAGGATTGGTGAGGCCATGGAAAACTTTCGGTCAACCTTGAAGAAATTTCGGCAAACCTTCAGGTGACTCAGGAAGGGGAAGCAGGACTTTACCCATGCTGCTTACAGTTGGGATGGGACCCTGTTGGGGGTCTAGTGGGGGATGCTTTGGGAGTATGGAGTACGGGGTCCATTGTTACATGCCATTAGGTCCCTGTGTAACTAGAGCAAGAATACGGTTCACATTGCCAGCAGTAAGCCAGACTCCTTCCCAGTGGGTGTTAGACTCTACCAGGGCTGCCCACTATCACTGATTCTGTTCATAACTTTTATGGACAGAATTTCTAGGCGTAGCCAAGAGGAGGAGGGGGTCAAGTTAGAGGGCTTCAGAATGATGTCTTTGATTTTATGGTGATGATGTGGTCCTGTTGGCGTCGTTAGGCTGTGACTTCCAGCGTGCACTGAGACAGTTTGCAGCTGAGTGTGAAGTGGTCAGGATGAGAATCAGCACCTCCAAGTCTGAGATCAAGGTTCTCAAATGGCAAAATGTGGATCGCCCTGTCTTGGTGAGGGATGACTTACTGCCTCAAGTAGAGGAGTTTACAGTTTTTCTTGACTGCGTAAATGTACTTCTCAAAACACTAACCTCATTCCTATAAAATAGCCTCAAAGCCCCTCAACCGTAATGACACTGGTCAGAGAACTGTTTCATTTCTTAATGAGTTTGTGGCAAGTGGCACATTTTGCAAATCACTTAGTACATGCATCATTGCATAGACACAACTTGCATTGTATAGACACAGTTCTATATTGTCTCTAATAAACCAGTCAGAACAGATGATCCTTTTATCAATTAGGCAGTAGTGGTTCTACACTGAATTGCTCCCCGGGCGAGACTCCCTCCCTCAATTTGATATGATATGCTGATTTCTCCTTTGCAGTGATGGAGCTGGAAGCGAGCGACACCGCATACATGTTTGTGTACGGGGATGATGCAGGATTTAACCGGAACAAAGTCAGGCGACGTGGCAGAAACATAGCAGGCCACCCGGGTCATAATGCTGAACACATGCTTATATTACCACCACGATCCCACCATTGAACCTTATTACACAGCTCGTCTCTTGACTTCCTGGGAGGGCTTTACAATGCTCTCATTCCTGAGAGGAGTGGTGAGACCTGATTTGCCACATTATGTAGTAATTTGGGACAATGATGGTGGTGCAGGAGGTAATGCTATCGTTTGGCAACCAGAGGGTTATAGGTTCAAGCCCTGGTTCCTCCTGACCCTATCAAAATGTCCTTGAACAAGACACCGAACCCCAAATTGCTCCTGGTGAGCAGGTTGGTGCCTTGCATGGCAGCCTCTGCCACTGGTGTATGGATGGGTGAATGTGAGGTATGAATTGTAAAGTGCTTTGAATACTTGTAGGAGTAGAAAAGCGCTATATAAATGCAGTCCATTTACAATGTCAGTTTTCACCACTCCAATCTTGTCAGGGAATGTTTTACTGCCCATGACCGCATGTTAGTGGTGTTCTTACCACCTTACTCACCCTTCCTCAAATCAATAGAGGAATTCTTCTCAGCATGGAGGTGTATATAACCATCAGCCCTACGACCAGTTGTCTCTACTGGGGGCAATGGGTGCTGCTTGTGAGGACATCACTGTGGAAGCATGCCGAGGGTGGATTCAAGTAGATTGTTCCACCTCTGTCTTGAATGACATCAGACGTGATGTTAAAGTGTTGTGGCCAAACAGAGAAGACAGGCTGAATTCTGAGCTGGCTTGAAATGTTAGTATTATAATGCATTTCATAATTGCGATTTTTTTTTTTCTATTGTAAAAAATAATTTTGTTTCATGTCATGAAAATTTGTTTTTGGACTTAATTTTTTGCAAATAACTGTATATATACTATAATGACTAGAAAATAAATCGTGCACCTGGTTTTGGTTCAAGTATGTAAATTTTTTTGTGTAGTTATCTATTCATTGGTTGAGTGTGCTTTCTTTATGGGGACAATACAGTGGTACCTCAGAACTCGAATTTAATCCGTTCAGAACTCTGGATCGAATCCTAAAAAGTTCGAGTTGTGATCGAATTTGCCCCATAAGAAATAATGGAAAATCAATTAACCCTGGGAGGGGTTTCGGACATATCCAACTGGAAGGAGACCCAGGGGAAGACCCAGGACATGCTGGAGAGATTATATCTATCAGCTGGCCTGGCAATGCCTTGGTATTTCCCTAGAGGTGGCTGGGGAGAGCTGCTGCCTTATTTGTTCTGACCAGTCATAATTATTTTTTGCTGAAGCTAAATATGATCACAATGTTTTTCCAGCAAGTTATAACGCGATTGAATATGTGATTAATCCAATACATCAATTATGTTTAGCTAATCCATACCCATTTAGTTATTTAAATAAATTAATGAATAAATGAAACTGGTTGCGAAGTTTTACACCCAAAACTATATATGCATGCGATCATCATTTTAGCCACCACATGCAAAACAGTTAACCAAGCTGTCAAAACTATATATTCCATAAATTGTAGAGATATGACATTTCTATGTACGGTGGCCGAGAAAGCCCGATGCAATTCAAAATAAAGAAATGCACGTCGAATTGAAACACGCGCTGCAAAGCAACAGAGCATATTATTGAAGTTCATAATGAACACAATTTGCTTTTAATTGCTTACGTTAAAAAACTTTATTACAAGCATGTGACGAACCGGAAAAAGTGTCCTCCGGAAGCACTTCCGTTGTGTTGCGGCTATTTGCAGCGCATTTCCGAAGTTGCAGTTGTTTTCCGTCTTTGCAGCGAGTCTGTGAATGTGCATTGTAAAATGTGGTTCGCATGTCTTGTCATTTTGATGAAAGTGTCTTCTGAATTTATGTAGCATCTGCGAATTTGCAATGTGTTTGCATATGCGTTATGAACTTGAATACAGTTTTTCTCACTTGCTTTGATGCATTTCTCACAACAGAATTGAAGTTCTCAAAACTGCTTGTTCAATTTCCACAACCTCTAGTCAGTTGTGCAGATCATGACAGCAATTTCTGGTTATTTTCGTCATTTTACAGTTGCTTGCGCACTCAGGCATATGCTTATGTGCAATTCACAGCTATATCATACATCAGTGGTTGCTAATGTGAATATGATCAAAATGCATTATGTAGCCCTCTTTTGCATAGTCTTTCACTCCAGACAAACTTGTAATTTTGTCATTGTGTAAGTCATAGCAGTCAAAAGTGTTCAACAAGATATCATTGGCTGTCAAGTGTATTTTAAAGGTTTCTACAACACTTTTTTGGTATGTATTCACAATACTGATGATTCCTGCAGCATTTTAATATACATGGATGAGACTGACTTCAACTTGGCCAAAGGAAGGAGACGTGGGCGTAATTTGACTGGACAGAGAGCTACTGTTGACGTGCCAGGTTTTGGGGTGGGAACATCATCATGTGTGCGGCTATTTCGGACAATGGGGTCCACACTCACATCCCTCTTATGGGGCCATCCAATACCTAACATCTGCTTACCTTCTTGAACACCCTCTACAGGGATCTCATTCCTAAAAAGGAGATTGGTCAAGAAAATGTACCAAAGTATATGATCATTTGTGGTAATGTGAGTTTCCATCACTCCAGCCCAAACAGGCAATGGTTTGCCAACCACCTCAGGATGCTGATGGAATTCCTACCACCATATTCCCCATTCCTCAACCCAGCTGAGGAGTTCTTCTCAGCTTGGATGTGGAAGGTATATGACCGTAACCCACATACACAAATGACACTGCTTGTTGCCATGGAAGCTGTGTGTCGTGGTATAACAGCAGGTGCCCGCAGAGGCTGGATAAGACATTCTAGGAGGTTCTTTCCATGCTGCATTGCAAAGGAAGATATCCGTCGTGATGTGGATGAGAACATGTGACCCAATATACAGGATTGGCTGCAATTGTATAAAGCATTTAGTGTTTCAGTATGTATATATTGTTTCCCTTTTTGATTTTGTAATTGTTTTTTTTTTCCAATTCATATGTTATGCATGAGGCATTGAAATGCATTTTTTGCTAGACTGCAGTTGCAGTGCATGGTATGTCACCATATACCAGTGCAATCAATAAAATATTCTTCTTGAATCAATCTCCCACAGTCAGTATTTTTTATTTTTATGTTTCCTGCCCTTGTCATTCAGATGTTTTGTGCATCAGAAAATGTTTAGATTGTGCCAATTTTATATTGATGACTTTACATTTTGGCTGTCATGTCCATGGAGGATGATTCATGGACTTGGGATTTTCATGGCGCTGACATGTTCAATGACATAAGTACTTGCTTTTGAGGCATGGACTAAGGATTTTGAAGAGGTTACCTGCTTTTGTCGGTCATCCATGATGTTTTGCCATTTGCACTAAGTTTTGAGAACTGCACTCGCTGTTATGCAACTGTTAAGTCCGTCGTGAGAAATGCACCAAAGCAACTGAGAAAAACTGTAATATCCTTTGTTGCTTTGCAGTGTGTTTTTCTGTTAGACGTGCATTTTTTAAATTTTATTTTCATTGGGCTTTCTGATTTTTATTTTGAATTTCACTGGGCTTTCTCAGCCACCGTGGGGCTATGGTTTTGGTTCCCTCAGTATATGATTCTGTTGTCATTTTATTGTGGTTGTATTGCCATTTTGCTGTTTTTGTGTTATACAGAGCTGTGTGACTTTTTTTGTTTTCTGTTGTACCATGTCTTGAGATCTGAAGTTAATGAAGTTAAATGTGCATGCGAGTGTTTTCTCTTGCCAG
Source organism: Hippopotamyrus pictus (assembly GCA_026781145.1). Lineage (NCBI taxonomy): Eukaryota > Metazoa > Chordata > Actinopteri > Osteoglossiformes > Mormyridae > Hippopotamyrus > Hippopotamyrus pictus. The sequence continues at coordinate 17,994,529 of JAODLC010000040.1, read as the reverse complement.
TGAACTTTATATACTGTAATATAGAGCCTTGCAATGTTGACACTGCAGTCTTTGACATGAATAAGTAAAAGTTTGCTAAAGAAAAATGATCAGTCAGTGACAATTTCAAAGTTGTAACTGACTATCACTCAGAATTTTGGAGCTTAGGAGCATACTTAGACTGACACACTTACACTGAGCATTTTGGTGCTCGTGCTTAAAGAAGTGCTGATTGTACTTTTCATTTTGGTGGCACTGACTAATTCACTGGTGGAATTATTTGGTTTTGAGACGAGTTAATTGTTTTGGGTAAGTTATAGGCTTTTGCAGCTAAGCCATAGTGTTGCGCTATATGCATGAACTGTTTAGGTCTTGATGCTGTTCAGTGAAATGGCTACTTCAATATTAGTTTAAATACTAGAACTCGTGGCCATAAGTGGAAATTAGCGGTAGAACATTTTACATTGAATTTGAGAAAACGCTTCTTCACACAGCGTGTAGTTAGAGTATGGAATAGTCTTCCTGCTAGTGTAGCGCAACCTAAAACCCTGGGTTCCTTTAAATCAGAGGTAGATAAGATTTTAACAACTCTGAGCTATTAGATAAGTTCTCCCCAAACGAGCTTGATGGGCCGAATGGCCTCCTGTCGTTTGTAAGTTTCTTATGCTCTGAGAAATGCCGTTACAGTCTTCAGAATGTTAAGCATGTTTCATGAAATGTGCTAATTGATTCGAGAAAAACTGTAATATATAATGATGTGTTTCATTCGTATTAGAAGAAAAATAAAGTGAACACAACTTCTTCATCAAAAAAACCTCAATATGACACATTTAGTTTTAATACACAGCTTCTATTTATTTGCTGCTTCTCAGTTGCATCCAAAATCAGGACGTTCAAAGAAAAACAAAGGTAATTCACTCTACTGCACTGTAAAGTTTAGTTCTGTTTTCTTAATGTATATAACCTACTTGAGTGTGTGTGTGTGTGTGTGTGTGTGTGTGTGTGTGTGTAATGTATATATTACATTGTGGGGACCAAATGTTCCCACAACATGATAAAAATTTGTTATTTTGATGTCGTGACTACTTTTTTGTTCCCCAGTAGGGGCAACTAATTTTTATAGAAATCTGTGACTGCAATCAAAAAACAAAATATCATCGTAAAATATATAATAACTTTTAAAAAGTCTTTAAAACAATAAGGGTTTGTCCTTGTACTCAACAACCATGGATTCCTCTAAGGAGCTTTCTGTGAATCAGAAATATCTTCTATAAAGCAGGAAATAGACATAAAGAGATACTTAAATGCACCCAGCTTGCAATTTTGACTGCATGAAATATCATTAAGAAATGGAAGTTAAGGGGAACTCAAGGTGAGCTTTGGAATACTAAGAAAAATCTCAGATAGAGCCACTCTGAGACTAATCAGGAATTCAAAGCAAAACCCCACAGTAAAGGCACTGCTGAAAGATTTAGTTGCTCCACTGCCCGGCATCACTTACACAAACACGGTCTGCATGGAAGAGTCATTAGAAGGAAACCTAACCTACAATGTCATCAGAAAAGATGATGACTGAAGTGAGAACAGCAACATGAAAATAATCCAGAGCCATAAGTGCTGTGAAATAAGTGCTGTGGTCTGATGATGTTACGAACAACGAAGGCACATTTGAAGAAAAAAAGAGAAGCATGAAGAAAAGAAGCACCTGGGGCTGGATCTGTTATGCTGTGGGGCTGTTTGCCAGGGCCAGCCTGCTGACTGCTCATTCCCCACATACAGTGCTCACAGAACGTCTGGGGACGCTCCCTTAATTCAGTAAAAATGTTGCAAATGTATGGCTTTTATAACAGAAGACCATTGACAAGCAGTGTTTACTATATCTGCACATCTTCGGCAAAGATATTTATTGTTACGATTTTTTTGACTGACTCATTCAGTACTATTCTTGCCATTTTGCTATTATTTGTAACTATAGTCACTGGCTCTCAAAGGAATACTAAACGCAAATGTTTGATGTTTCATGTTATTGCAAAGGTGTTACTAATTAAAAAGCACCCAGTGAGACTGCTTGTCAGTTAACTTTTTAACTCGGAACAGCTAATTTAGAACCATAATTTCAATTCAATGTATCTTTATGTTTTTCACATGAAGCTGCAAGCTGGGTGCCTGTAGGGTGTCTTTCTCACACTAGGCCCTGGGACCCACATATACTTGTCCCCATGTGCAGTTGTTCATCTGGGCCTTTACTTCTTCTTTTTCCATTCTGGTTACTTTCAGTTTTTGCTCTTACAGTAATGCACACCTTTGTATTAAATCTTCAGTTTCTTGGCACGGTCACATGGACTAGCCTCAGCCTCTCAGAACAACAATAGATTTAAGAGTTTCTAGGGAAAGCTGCCTTCTTTTTGGCTAATATTGAAACCAACATTAGACTTTTACATGCCAGCTACTTCAACAATTTAAATAAAGACATTTTCACATTTTATTGAACAACACAGTCATTTTCTGCTGCTCTAAAATAATATGCATGTATTTCCACAAAAATTACCACATCTCCATGGTCACCTATGGTTTGGGCAACACACTCTGTAGATTAGGGAAAGATGCTTGAAATGTGGCTTTGCAAACATATGTTTTCAAGATTGCATTTTAAACGCTTATTTCAGCGTGCAATAGTAATTGTATGATTTTTACAGTTTTTTAATTGCCAACACACTGCCAACTGATACTCCAAACACGATTCTTCAAAACCTTACTTCAGTTGTCAAATTGATAGCTTTTTGCAGAACTTTAGACACAATTTCCTGAAATGCACATACTTGCAGATTTGTTAAACACTCTTTTAATTTCTCTAAACACACTGTTACCACGAAGCACACTTATCCTCATGCTATCTTACAAAAAGCATTGCCACTCAAAATACCGAACCCCTGCACCTTCATTGCAACAATAACAGCACGCAGCTGTCATTGCCTAAACATAAGCTTAATTGTCTAATTGTTTAATCAACCAATGAGGGAACTGATATAAAAAGTGAATGCGTGAGGGGCCTCAAGTAAACTGTTTGGTAAAATGGAGCTCAACAACCAGCCAAGAAATCAAGGAAGAGAGTGAGGAAAAGGTGGTGAGAGGAGAGGAATGGGTCAAGGGGTAAGAAGAAGAGGAGGAGGAGGACAAGGACAACACAAATTTACAGATGACATATTATTGACTATGTACTAGTTGATGGCATGAACATGAGAGTTAATGGCCGGAAGGTCCAGTCAAATTTAAGTCGCTTCTCAGTTGCATCCTTAATCAGGACATTCAGAGAAGAACAAAGGTAATTCACTTTACTGCACTGTAAAATTGTTTATTTTTTCCCTCTATGTAATATAACCTACTTGTGTGCACATCTGTGCATGTGCTTTCAATAAGATTTTGGGGTGTGTCTGTGGGAATTTTTGCCCATTCATCCAAAACAGCATTTGTGAAGTCAGGCATTGATGTTGTGACTCTAGTTCATCCCAAATGTGTTTCATGGGGTTATACTGGAACAGAAAGGGGCATTCTCCAAACTGTTACAGCAAAGGTGGAAGCTCAGAATTGTCCAAAATGTCTTGGGCTGCTGAAGCATTAAGAGTTCTCTTCACTGGAGCCAAGGGTCCTAGCCCAACCACTGAAAAATAACCCCAGGAAATGTTCTCCTGGCATCCACCAAACCCAGACTCGTCCATTCCCTGCCAGACAGATAAGCATGATTTGTCACTCCACGGTGACATTGTTACACTGGTCCAGAGTCATGGCAGTGTTTTATACTGTACCACTCCATCCGATGCTTGGCATTGGTGATATGATACTTACATGCAGCTTTTCGGCTATGGAAGCCCATTCCACAAAGCTCCCGGTGCATAGATTTTGTGCAGTAGTTAATGCCAGAGGGAATTTGCAACTGTATTATTGAGTCAACAGAGTGCTGGCGACTTTTACACATCATGCACCTTAGCACTCAGTGACCCTGCTGTGTTACTTTACATGGTTTCTGTCGTTTCTAAACGCTTGTGCTACAGTTGACCATGGAATGTCTAGCAGGGAAGAAATTTCACAAACTGACCTATTGCAAAGGTGGCATCCTATGCTGGAATTCACTGAGCTGAGCTCTTCAGGATAACCCAAGTGTCTGTAAGCCTGACTGCATGGCTATGGCAATGTCAGGAAAATCCTGCTAGCACCACTGAACTTTATTTGGGGTTAGTCAGTCACTTTATTTGATGGCAGGTGTGTATCAACAAAGTATTAGTTTAAGGGGGTGCACGCTTATGCAACCAGCTTATTGTACTTTTAAATTTTTAATATTTTTCCCACTAACAGATATGTTTGTGTTTCAATTGAATTGTACTGGGTATAGGTAACATTAAAGGTGATTTATTGTGGTCTCACAAAAACCTACTGTAATAACAGGAGTGTATACACTTCTTATATCCACTGTACAGGCAATGCGGCAACTGCAGTTAACCTCTGCATGTTTTTAGATAGGGGGGGCACAGTACCTGGAGGAAACCCCACAATGACACAGGGAAGACATGCAGACTCCACACACACAGAACCATGGTGGAGACTTGAACCCATCTCCCAGGAGTGTGAGGCTACAGTGCTAACCACTGCACCACCATGCTGCCCCACAATGCATATAGTACAGCATTTTTTCCAGTACTCTGGACTATACCGTATTGACTGCTTATTTTGTTTGTTTTTAGAGAGTACTGGAAATGGATGCTAATTTGAGCCCACACTAGTTTCTTTTCACTGATGCGGCTGGCTTCAACCTCACAGACCAGGAGAACAGGAAGAAATATCAGTGGTCACAGAATCATTGTAGGTTTAGATTAGTGATTTTTAGATTTTCATTTTAGATTTGTGATTAGGGTTTTTGAAAAAGGTGATGTAACTTCAGGAAATCAGGAAAAAAAAAAAAAAACTACAATAGCGCACTGCTATAGACAACATGCACTGGCTCCGGACAGAGCAAGCCGGTGTTCTGACGAGATGAACTACCCATCGAGATGTACTATCGAGCCTTTTAGCGCATGTGCAGTTCCACCGTTTTGGGATTAGGGTTAGGTTTTAGGGGTTTGGGTTAG
>JAODLC010000040.1:17888981-17922114 GCA_026781145.1 Hippopotamyrus pictus | reverse complement strand
AAGCGGGATAATGTACAGGCAGCCGGTAGTTATCGCGAAATAAGCCCCTTCAGTGTGATACAAGGGCCTCCGCTTCGTGCCGGGTCCTGATCACACTGCCGGGGCTTATTTTTGCGATAACTACCGGCTGCCTGTACATTATCCCTTACGTAAATGATGTTAAAAAATGCATAAATGACTCATTCTTGACAAAAGGCAAAAGAGCTGTGTGCATGCATACATTTGAATAATGCCGGGTTGAAAAACGGGTTCAGGCTTTTAAAAAGCTGTCAATCAAAATGTACTTGTCGGGCTCGGGACAAATTCTGTCTGGCTCGGACCTTGTCGGACCTAACATTTAAGGCCCAATTACAGCTCTAGTATCTATGGCTAACTTCACATTGTTGGGTGAGTCTGTCAAATCAGAATGTCTTCATTTAACATGTAATTGCATGTTGTGATATTTAAGTTCTGCCTTGCAATACTGAAAGACTGCATTTTGATTCATTTTTAATGTGAAGTGCTTTCACACAACTTGAGGCACTTGTTCTTTATTTGGACCTTCATCCACCTTGCACAGTCTTTCTTCTGCCAAATTTTTGAGTAATTGAAAATGTAAAATCAAGTTTTAAAATCAAGGTTAACTGAGTAATCATAACAGCTCTGGATTAGAGTTTACACCCAGTTCATATCATGCAATCATATTGAAAGTGAAGTGATTAATTGTTGACACCTCGGCACACAACAACGAAATGTCCTCTGCATTTAACCCATATTATAGCAGTGGGCAGCTATTATTTAGAGCCCAGGAAGCAGTGTGTGGAGAGTGGTGGTCCCCTGCTGATCGGGGATTCAAACCAGTAGTAGTTTGTAGTTTGGGGCCACATTATCGACCTTCCCTTCCACTGCAGATTTTATCATTGCGGACCTGGAGAGGTGGGGGTGGCTTCCCTTATTTCCTAACATTGAAAGTGGCAAACTTAGTGAGGATTGATCAATGAAGATAACTTGGTGAGGACTGATTGATGAAAGCATGTGTCTCTCGTTAGCTAGATACACCAGCACAGTAAGGAAAAACCTTGGGGCAAATGCCAGGTCATGACAAATCTAGTGTATCGGTTACAGAAATTTGTTCATAGTGCAAATGAGAAATAAATAGAATATTTAGGCATATAAAATATGAATAATAAATGACACTTTAAGACATGGACATTGACATGCATAAAGAAATTCAGGTAAAAACATTATTGGTGGGGAAAGATTTGGCAAATTGGTATGTACAGTACTGTACAAAGTTTTAGGCAATCAGTAGAGATGATGGTTAAATCTTCATATTGGTCTTAAACAATAATATGTCAGTAAAAGTGTGCCAAGTTCAAAACCTATTCTAAAGTCACCTACTTAGTACAGTAATCTTCCGGTACACCCATGTATTTTTTTGACTCGATCACTAGCATACCATATTTGGTGAATCAATACCTCATAAAAAGTTTTAACTAAGTAAGTTAATTAATTGAGCTGATAGTGAAATTTAATGACTATATGGAACGGCTGGGGTATGCCTGAGGAGAGGTTTGTGAACTTTCTTTTAGCTATCCAGTAAGACATCAGTAACATTTTGGAGAACAGAATAAATTCTTACTCATTTTTTATTGTGTTACTCTTAATTTGCGTACGTTCTGATGTTAGACTGTGTTTTATATTTCTGAGCAAATATACATTTACTACCCAGATAAACAGCCATAAACATTTTCTGAGTACCTAAGACTTTTGTCCAGTACTGTAGGTGGAATGTGTAAAAAATTAGGTGTAGTTTGAGTTACATGTCACAACTAGAAGTCAAAGTATTCACATAAAATAAATGAATAAATAAAAATAAAAATTACTGATCTTGACCAGCATTCACAGATCACTGGGGAGCCTAGTTTGCCAGAAGCTATTTGGCAAGAGCAGTTGTCATGGCTACTGAATGACCATGTAACTTTTAAAATCATGGTCTAAATTTCTTTTCTTTCACAATTTGTTACTCTTGAATAATTATTGATTGAATGATATCCCTGCTTTCTTGTGATTTTCTGTGATCCTGTTTTTTATATCTTTTTTTGTGCTTAATTTGGTCTCTAAAATGGACAATCTTGTCTAAACAAGGCACTGTGCATTTAGCAGTTCAGCCCCTTTTTGTTGGCAATTTCGCGAGGTCAGTAAAGCTGGCGTTCCAGCAACACTGAACTATTAAACACTTATCAAAAAGTTAACTTGGCCAGCGCACACCTTAACATTAGCCGTTTATTTTATTTATCCTTTATTTTACCAGGAAGATTCCATTGAGATACAATATCTCTTCATCCAGGATGAAGATGGCAACAAATAAGAAAAATAAGACAAAAGTTTCATATACATACAGTACACAGGGATGACTAGGGTTCTAGGTGTTTGTGCCCTAACCATAGCCTTTTCTGAGATTGACACTTTGCCCTTTTGGCCCACTCAGGTGAAAGAGACTTTCTGTTTAGTTTACTTTATTATTCTGTCCAGATAGTAATCGATAAGGTATTTTTTATTTTTTTTTAGTTACAAATATTACTTTTCCCCATCATCTGGTTCCCATTCTCTTATAGGTGTGCAAACAAATATGGCTAGGCCTTTATGATGACAGGACCTCTGCAGTTCCAGACTTCCGTGAACCACAAAAAGTAAAAGAATTTCTTCAAGAAAAGTATGAGAAGAAAAGATGGTAAGCTGGTACTGTATGCGTTGTGTATATCCATCTCTGCCTGTTGCATGCCTCCTATTGCCTCATCTGTCATTTCCTCTCAAACTTTGCAGGTTTGTCCCCCCAGAGCAGGCCAAGGTCGTGGCCTCTGTCCATGCCTCCATCTCAGGATCTTCAGCTAGCAGCACCAGCAGCACCCCTGAGGTTCGACCCCTCAAGTCACTGCTTGGGGAATCTGCCCCCACACTGCACCTCAACAAGACTACACCTAGTCAGGTGAGCATTCCTTTCCCAGATGAACAGTATGGTGTACTGTTCTTTAAAATGGAAGATTTATTGATGCTTGATTTTTGTTGAAATTTCAGTTGTGTCCTGTGTGTACATGCGGAAATGATTTGCAGGGTCATCTTGTGTGATTATAGCAGAATTGAAAAATGTAGCTTTGAAGCAACATACATTACATTGCACTAGGGCTGCACAATTCTAAAAGAAAATGTAAATCATGGTTTTTTTTTTCCTTAGAGTTGAGACCTTGATTCTCTTAGCATTTTTTTCCCTCAAATTTAAATACTTATTGTACTAAATAAACTACAAAAGGAAACACAACAAAATGTGATAGTGCCAAATATATGATTGATCCAAGACTAGCATATCAACATCTGACAGCAGAAACTAAATGCTCAATTAAACCCTAAATATGCTCCCAAAACACTTTAATTTCATTTTAAATGTTACCTTAATACATTACCTTTAAAAAAGCCAATGTCTGATGTAAAAATAGAGTACGGTATTACCGAACGGTTATTTGTCACACTGGCACATTTACTGTACAGTATACTAATGTTCCCCCTACTAATTCATAGAACACAGCATTGGCTGCCCTTCTCGTTTGCCTTCACACTAAGCTAAAATGAGTAAACAAACAGGACTAAACTTATTGACGGAAGTTATATACATAACCAAGGTATAATTTAATAAAAATGCATAAAGGATACATATACTGTATGTACAGGGTACAGGTATTCAATAGATTCGAAATTACGTAAAGACGTACAGAAATAATGTGTAAAAATACTAGGTGTGCACTAACCACGAAAAAGAGAGAGAACAAAAATACATACAAACATTAAAAAATATTACATAAAAAACAGTGTTAGGTACTCACAAATGATGAATATTGATTTAATGAATTAACTGTGCAGTACGGTGAAAATATGAAAATGTTATGTAATTCCGGGGCACGGAGCGGGAAAGCAGCACAGGAGCCAGGTAGTCAAGTGAACATGGGATTTAATATGGGTAAAGCACTCAGGAATATCTAACTACAACACAACGTCAATGACCGGCCGGGGAAACATACTCGAACGCAGATTTAAATATACAGGACCAATGACAGCAACTCCTATAGTTTAAACCAGGGCTATTCAATTCAGGCCCTCGATTCCAAATCCTGAGACACACCCATGAATCGCTCTCTACCTCTCGACCAGGAACGTGCAAAAGCTGTGTTCCTGTGTTCAGTATGAATTTTTTTGTGTCTATCTACATTACGTTTAGTTATGCAGTAATCATGGCCCGTAAAAAGTGAGCAGTGATTGCAGTAAAATGAATTCTAGAACTTAAAAAGGAAATTATAACGAGACTTGAAGGTGGTGCACTTGTGTCTGCTCTCACTTCAGAGTCTGGGATTGTAATTTATTTCATGTTTATCGTTTTGTATGTGTGCTTTTTCATGCGCTTATTAGTTTTAGAACAACTTTCTAACCCTTTTTATCATTAGTTAGATAACTAGGTAGATAAGTTTTAAATAGGCAGTCATTTGGGGGGTCTAGAACAGATTGAATTCATTTACATTATTTCTTATGGGGAAATTCGACTTGGAACTCGACCAAATCAACAACTCGATCAGCCATCTGGGATGAATTAAGTTTGTGTTCCAAGGTACCACTGTGATTATTTAAATAGCAAGTTTTTTTTCCTATGCCAGAGTAAAAATGATTCAGTGAAACCTAAACTCCCCGCACAAGTCCGTACTGTAACAAAAAAATAATTTAGCCGACTGCTGAAGTAAGAATTGCATGTACGCAGCATGCAATGTTGGTATTAATATCACAAATTGTCCAGTTTTATAATATACTACAGCCATGTTTTCGAATTCAGTACAAAATATCCCACCTTTCGCTTTGATGTTACTCAGTGCGGGTACCGGTTCTTACGCCAGTGGAAACCCAACAACTTGAAGTATCAAAAGTAAGGTACCTGGTGCGGTGGATAAGTGCCCTTTAAAGATAATACAGAATAATGGAACTCTTGAGACACTCTGGGGAAAAGTAGGAGCACTTCTTTTGATCCAGCTGACAATACAATGCAGAAGAACCATTGTATTTTAGAATTGAGATTGCATAGAGGTGTGAATCAAGATCGCTGTTTTTTTTACGAGTAATTGTGCAGCTCTACATTGCATCCCCGTTATGTAACAGGTGTTTTGTTAAGTGCTTCTCTATTTGCTCTTAGTCCCCAGTGGTGAGCCGTGCACAGGCACAACAGATGGGTCAGCAGTTCCAGGAGAAGAAGTTTGACCTCCTCAGTGACCTGGGCGGTGACATCTTTGCTGCCTCAACTTCTCAGACTGCAGGCTCTGCCAACTTCGCAAACTTTGCACATTTCAACAGCCACCCAGGTAAGAAGAGCATAGCTGGGGCGTAATCTGGAACGGACTGCTGCCCTGTTAGGATACTCTGTGCCTTGATGTCAAGGTACTCCCCACCTCCTGCGTGTGCCTCTCATGTGTATCTAAGTACCACAGTGCTGTAAACGTTAGCTCCTGTTAGACCAAGTACAGCTCTTAAATCATGCTAATGAGTGTTCGTAAGTTTCTATTTTGCACATTAAAACACACGCGTATATATTCAAACCAATGTTATAGAGAGAAGGGTGTTTGCATACTATATCATTGTTTCATATTGTGGTTATATTTTTTATGTATATCCAAGCTATTGCAAATGTAGTTAGGAATCACTTTTTCACTATTACCAAGTAATGGTATTTAAAAAGGTAATGAAAATATGGTATGAATAGACACATTCAGAGATGCACAGCTCCCATGCGAGTTCTGGATTTAAGATGGCAAAGATTGGCCTTTTCCCATCCAAATCTCACATGAATTATGGGTCAAGAGGTCTATTCTTTAGTCCTGTGTATGGGAGCAGATTGCTGGCCAGGAGAGTGAACAGCTGTCACAAGGAGGAGGAGACCCTAGGGCAGGGGTCTCCAACTCCGGTCCTGGAGAGCTACTATCCAGTGGGTTTTCTATCCTACCTGGCTTCTGATGAGCCACACCTGTTCTCAGGTAAATAACAGGGCCAGGTGTGGCTCATCAGAATCCAGGTAGGATAGAAAACCTACTGGATAGTAGCTCTCCAGGACCGGAGTTGGAGACCCCTGCCCTAGGCCATACCGCTGCATGCTTTTCACATCTTATGTGCACTCACTGTCCTTTTTGGCTCATGTTTAAGTTTACCATTCCTATGTTGGCATAACCATCAATTTTCTGTTTGTTTCCCTATGACCTGCAGCTCAGAATACTGCTAATGCAGACTTTGCAAACTTTGATGCGTTTGGACAGGCTGGTGCAACGGCTCAATTCCCATCAGCACCACAGGCTGCTTTTCAGCCCTCACACACAGGTAGCGCCCCCTGCAGCCCTCTCTTCACTTACACTCACCTATGCATACTCTCTCGCACATACATGCACATGCAGCACACTTTAGGTGCTTCAGTATATGCATGCACTCAGAGAAGAGGTCATTCTTGACAGTTATCTTTTTATATACACACACACACACACACACACACACACATTTTCTTTAACACTAGGAATTATACATGCCAGCAGCTACCATCCCCCCCACCCCCCCCCTTTTTTCCAGGAGTTTATGGCCTACTGCGGGAATAGCCAACCTTTTCCGCAAAGGGCCGGTGTGTGTGCAGGTTTTTGGGATAACCTGTAGGTCAGCTGTTCAAACCCAGGTGTGAGGACTGATTCTCCCAATCAGTCCTCTAATTAGTAATCTAATTAGGGAGTTGCAGCGAAAACCCACATACACATCGGCCCTTTGCGGATAAGATTGGGCACCCCTGGCCTACTGATTTTTGTCTCAATTCATTTGTTTGTTTGTTTGTTTGTTTGTTTTTCTATAAATGGGAAGAACCCCTACCTCACGTGTATTTCTGTTGTATCAGAAACCTGTGGGTTTTTACCGACCATTTTGTCAGACTATTCCCTGCTTTGTTTCTCTGTTTTCCTCTTTTAGAGTTTGTCTGAAACTGTTGCACTGCTTGCTTTCTCACACTATGAAAGTTTTCTTTTGTGTTGAGGAAAGGTTGTTCACACCAAAAAAGTCAATTTTATTGGATTTCCTTTTCACCGAAGTGTTTTGTCTGACATTATGACCACAGCCAATGATTGTGGATCGACTGAATGTCCTGTATTGGTGCTGAACAGCCCTTTTGTTGTTTTGGCAGGTGGTCTAACCGCTGCTTGGCCTGTGCTTTTGGTTCCCATTTGCTCTGTTTCTTTAAATTTACTTCACACTTTTGTTTGTTTCTTTTCTGCTTTCTGTTCTGTTCTGTCACTTTCCTGTCCCTCCTGTTGGCTGCCAGTTTTCACTGCTCTCTCATCCCGCCACAGTGTGGGTGAGTTTGCCACTGTTCTGCTACCTCTGACCTCACACAGTAAGTCTGCTGGGCCCCCAGGAGCTCTCAGCCCTGTCTGTTTCCATCACTGTCTCTTTGCTCGTCCACTTTGTCTTTCTGTATCTAATACTATACCACCTTTATCTAACTAGAAGCTGTTGATGAAAAGAGAGAGGCCATAATCATAAATTAAATTTTACCAAAGAAATATAGGATCTAGGACATGTTTCCGCCCCTATCTTTATGACCAAAGTCTTTAATTGGACTGGTCAGTATATAATAGCTTGTCGTGTATATGTACCTGAGTGCGTTTGATTTTAAATGCTATAAATAAATGTTTCCCATTTATCTTTGAACTGCAGCATATCTGAAGATATCTAAAAACATTTGTTGTGGCAATTTGGTGTTCCATGAGATAGACTGACACCCTATTCAGGGTGTGCCATGCTTCAAGACCTTTGTTTTCTGGGTTAGGCTCCAGGCTCATTGTGACCATGTTTTAAGTTGCATAGAAGATGGATGGGTGAAATATGCTGGATAGTTTTCAGCAATAAGCTAATATTATCCAAGTATATTTTCTTCCTAATCTCCTAAGAGCTCCGTAGTTGCCATTAAGTTTTATGGGCTCTAATTAAAAATATAGTATGTTACTTTCTAATTAGAATTTTTTATTGTCTGTAAGACATAGCAGCTAACAATTCCTCGATTGTCCTGACTCCAGCATAGCTCTATTCTATGCCACAGCCCTACCATTCTCTGAATATCATACATTTGGTCCTCATTGTGCTGCCAGTAGATGAAATGAAGCGTTTGAACTTTGTGTGGTGTGGACTGCAGCCAGGAGAGGGCTGTTATCACCTACCCAGTATTATACTTCTCTAAAATGAAATGCAAAGTGACGTTTTTTGGCCTATATTCTGTCACCTTTCTTTATAATTGAGCTAGGCCTTTTTCCCAAGTCTAGCTGGGACTATAGTTATGAAACAGCACAGCCTCTGCATTTATGCCATGATTGCCTATTATTCAATTTTGTTTATCATGGTATGACCTATGACCTCATACATACAATATGCAACATTTTCTCAGCTACTGATTTGTGTTAGACCCAGTGCTTACAGTAATTGAACCAAGGTTCGTACCAAGTAAGACGCCACCTACATATGTACAGCGCAACTGTAATTCATCATGACTTCTTTAGCCTTCTGTAACCTATCACACGTTTGTATTCAAAAATGGATACGTTACAGCATTGCGCTATATTTATCATGGAAGTGCCCAAGGTAGTGCTCAGTGTCAAGGTGCAGTTGTTCACAGCTACTCCAAAGTGGCGGTTGTGTTGGTATCCGGTGCAGTGCTGTGCCACTTGTGAATGCCGCGTATGCGAAGGAGCGCTGTAAAAAGTGGACAGACACAGTACACGGAAGCCTTGCAGCTTCAAGCTCTCTCTTGATACCTGTGTCATTTTTCTCCTCCATACAGGTAGCAGCTCTGGATTAGCTAATGCCAGTTTTGCAAATTTTGACAACTTCCCCAAATCCTGTAGCGCTGACTTTGGATCCTTCAGTTCCTCCCAGAGTAACTCCGCAGGAGGCCCCAAAGCGGCTGTAGACAGCACTAGCGTCCCAGCTGATAGATACGCAGCTCTGGCTGACCTGGATAACGTCTTTAGCTCTGCCAAACCTGAGCAAGGTAACTTTTTTTGCAGCCCTCCCTGTTTTGCAGAATTAAAGATGCCCACCCTGCTTGGGTTTATCCTGATGCCAAAGGGCAGAGTAGAGAAGCCACAGTGGCCTTCTGCCTGAAATCTATCTGGCCACTGTAAATCAGAGGGCGCTCCTTGGCTTTATTATTTTGTGAGTTTAGAAGGTTTTGGGTGGGGAGAGTGTAGGAGAATTGATAGGTCATGTCATTCATTCTAAAACCAAAGCACTCCTGTAGACTTTTTTGGGCCCACTTCTGCAGAACTTTCCCCACAGGAAGTTTCTTTTGCCACAATTCATCTTTACATAAACAGAGTCTTAATTGTTGTGCAGCAGACACTGTCGGCAGTGTCCATTTGGGCTGTGTTTGTACCTGTGATAAAAGAGCACTGTGTTTGTCAGGAGGGACGTGCTGTTCAATACTAATTTGACCGTGTCGTGTTAGTTGTAGATCCTCTTGGCAGCACATTTGTGTTTAACCGGAATCTTCTGTAGCGATACACTAGGTTCCTGCTGTCAGGGTTGGGTCCAGGTGCACAGTTTTCATCGTGTTAAGGTGTTTGCCAGAGAATGTGTAAAGTCGCTGCTGCCGTCTGTACAGGGCGAGAAGGCCGACGCTCTGACCCGCTATCTGTGTCCTGTCTTGCACCAGGAGGTAGTATACTTAGTGGGATAAGTTCTGCCCCGGCTTCAGCAGGAGTAGTGCCGCCTCAGTCCCAATCTGCTGGGGGTGGAGGCGACCGCTATGCTGCCTTGGCTGAGCTGGACAATGTCTTCAGTTCTTCTGCCCCAACTAGTAGTGTGTACAGCACGAGCAGCTCTGCCCCAGGGTAAGTCAGAGATTGGATCTCTTACACATAATTGCTCTGTGATGTGAGAAAAACACATATCCAAACAGTGTGCTGTTCTCACTTATACCCGCCCCCTGCCAGTTCCTGTTTGTCTGAACTCCGGTCTGTTTGTCTGAACAAACAGTCACTGTGCTCTCCTCTGCCTCAGCAGTGTCTATGGTGCTGCGACAGGGGTTACTCCAGCCCAGGTACAGCAGGTGATACCCAGCATGCCCCAGGGTTTTGGAGGTGAGTAAATGCCCCCTTTTATTTTTGTCTTTTTCTTTGGATTAGTAGATGGAAGGCAGGTGTACTGAAGTCACTTGACATCTACATAACTGCATTAATAATTACATGCTAATTTTTTTTCTTCTATAGTTTGTCACTTTCAAAACTGATTACTGCTTTTCTTGTATTGTTTTAGCAGCTCCATCAACAAATCCCTTTGTTGCTGCTCCGGTTGCCCCAGCAACCGCCCCAACCAATCCGTTCCAGACCAATGGCAGAGCAGCAGCTGTGGCAGCCACAGGTGGAGTCGGTGGGAATGAAAGTGTGGTTGAGGGGGTTGTGTGGGGTGTGATGGGATAGTAGGAGCTTGTGCCATTGAAGCACTACTTAACTATGGAACCATATTGGTGCAAATCTCAAGAAACAGCTTTTAGTCAATTTTTGCCTATATCGATTAATATTGGCAGACCGAATTGACCTAGAAGAGTCATTCAACCAGTGCTTTCATTTTGAAACTCTTCACAACTGCGTTGCTGTGTTTCCCATAAACTCTGTGGTATAGGGTACTCAATGACAAAAAAGTGAAACAAATTCTGAATTTTACACAATTATTATGATATAATATTCTGTCTGCTGATGGTACTTATTGTCACAAGGAAGTATCAGAAAAGTGGTTGCCTTTTAAATTTCACCATAATTGATGACAGGTCACAGTGTGTCAGTGTGTGTGCTTGAAAAGTAGAGGGAGTCTGTCTTAGACTGACAGTTCTATCTGGTTGTTCTCGTCATGCTGGACAAGGCTTGTTTGGAACCCTGCACGGGCAGGCCTTCCCTCAGGCCCATTTTGGTAGGTTACTCCTTGGCCCCATCTTTTTCCTGTTTTTGCCTCTTTGTGGCTTGGTGTCGCACTGCTTCTTGAACTCATTTCGACCTCTCATTTCCTTGATTGCAAACGATGTGTGTTTTGACTTCTGAGCCCGGTACAGCTACCTTGAGCATGGATGTTCTTTTCAGACACTTGTTTCAATGCACTTTTTATTTAAGGTTGAAAATAAGATTAGAATTTGGGTTATTGCAAGGTGTTGCAGTTAAGTACAGGTTAACAGTAATATTTCAAATGCTGAGCCGCTGTTTGAGTCAACACTTCTAAGTAATAGTAACAAGGCTACATTAATAAGAGCTAAATAAATCCACCACTGAAAGATAATATCTAACTTATCATTGAACTGAAAAATAAGAGAAGTAAATATAAAAATATCTGTTTAAACAAAATTTAGGCTGTGGAGCAGTGTAACAGTAATGATATTTCAACAGTAAAAGTTACTTATTGTTGAGCCCAATGGAGAGCAGCTTGCACACATAAAGACCATCAGGCAGAAAACAGGCTTATTTAAAATCAACAAATGATTCTAAAAGAATTTCATATTGACAGAATTCCTTTATACTGGAAGCCCTACCTCTCTGTGCACTTCAGTACTCCCATGCTCATGTGCAGCTGTCCCTGAAAGAAGACGACCACATCCTCACTCCTTGTGACTGTGCTTATATTCCACCAGGGGAGAGTAATAGATCTATTAGACAGTAAGGCTTGATCATTATTCTATTGCTGCTCTGTCACCGTTAAAAACAACTTGGATACAAAGCAATAAATAATTGCACTCTGACAAGGACATTTTTACCTGCTTGCAAGACATGGGGTAGTAGTGTTTCCTTTACATTTAAAAAATGTTTCTTTTTTTCTTCAACTTTTTAGTGTTCCAGTTGTGGTTGTATGCTTCTTGTAATCATGATGCCAGTGTAGATGCTGCATCTTTGTGCTGCCTGTTTTTCATCAGTTTAGCGGTGTCCTGTAATCTACTAAAACATTACTGGTGCAGCAGTGTTGTTCAGACAAAGTAATAGTAAACTGGTTAAGTAGGTGTAGTGTAGCTGGTACAGCATTCTTGTGGGTACAGGTACTACATCTGCTCGCTATAGAGCAATACCAGTGCCCTAGAAACCACTCCACTGGGACTGCAGGGACTATGTAGGCCACTTCCACCCTACAGGCTCAGGCTCACAAGGGTTCTTCTTTTATTTGTCCCTTATGGACTTCTGTCTGTTTTGTTTTACCAGCATTTTACTGTTTTAAACCTTTATCCATTAACGCATTGTAGGCCTAAGGAATAGGCTGTGTCTCTGTCTGTCTGTATTTGTTTCTATTTACATTTTAATATTTTCTTTCCCTGATATTTACTGTGTGTCATGATATGTAAGGCCCATTTGCGTTACTGAGTACACTGGCTTTAGTGTTTGTGAAATGCAGATATTGATATACTACAGATATAGTACATGCTGTCTGTTTTGTAATATTGTAATATTTTATATGTGTGGTTGTGGTGGATATTAGTTGCAAGGTACCACGCAAGATGTATGTTTTTTTCCACTAATATTTTAACAGTAGGATTTTTATTTCTGTTCTAGCCCTGTGGATCTGAATTGATGTATTAATGACAGCCAATGTATTAAATGTTTTTTTTTTTTTTTTAAATCTGTTATTTTATCAACATACCACTTAAAGTGCTTGGTAAGCAATGGAAATGAACATGATTCTATGCCGTGAATGTCAAAGTTTGGAACTACGGACGCTCCTCTACTTACCAATGATACGTCCCGAACGGCCGTTCGTAACTTGAAATGTTCGTAAGTCGTTATTCAACATAATTTTAACAGTATACGTAAATACAAAGAACTAGGATGCTGGGAGTACGCACGCTACTGCTGCACGGCGGGAGTAGCAGCCAGAAGTCGTACTAGACGGAATTGGCGCACAGAAAAAGATTATTGATGTTGCAGACAGGAAACAGGAGCCCAATGAACACAATTTGGACTTATAGTCCTCTTCTTTAGTATGTCTGAAAGTTCATAAGTTGAAAGTTCGTGAGTAGAGGAACGTCTGTATTTACCATCCCCATGACTGGGAAGTTTGCTGGAAATTCCTCCAACTTTTTTTTACAATGGGCCCCTATGGGAGTGTCGCCACTCTCTTTTTTTCTACTGCTCTGCTACACAAAATTCAGAATAAGCAAACTGTTTGACACTAATAATCATCTTTGTGAAACATCAATGAATACATAGTTGTGTGGATTAAACGAAACATCGAAGCAAAGAATTTGCATCGAGGATTTGTTTGTAGTTATCAGAGTTGCTCGATGAATCGTTGCAGCCCTAATTTGCTTTTTATTTTATTTTTCGTTGGTCGATAAGATTTCCAGAACTATTGGAAAATGTAACCAACCGTAATTGTGTTGTAGGAAGGCTGCATGTGACATTACACAGAAGGGTTGGGGCCATTCCTGAATGCAATCATCAATTCCAATCCAAATCAGGAAATGGAACTGGAGTTAGAATTTATATCTCCCTGAAAATTGAATTCGGTTCCAATTCTGTTCCTCATAGTTTCTTTTTTCAATCCCAACTCCAGCTCCATTTCCTGTTTTGGATTGGAATTGATGATTGCATTCCGGAATGGCCCCAACCCTGTTACACAGTATCATACACAACAGACAAAGGCTGTCATTTGCTATAACGGTGAATACTTTCTAGGGCTGCCACTAATGACTGTTTTTCTCTGGATTAATCGACTTAATATACCGTTTGGTTGTATAATCTAAACAATACATTTTCCTCCAGAAAATCAAATAGACAGTTCAACTTAATTTTATTTTAACAAAATCAAACTGTATGTCATTGCAGGGCTTTAGATAATGGACACTTGTTTTCGGCCCTATACAGACATTATTTTCACCCATAATTCGGGAAAGAAAAAAAAAATTACTGAGATGCGTATTGTGATACCCAGAAGTTAGTAATCGTTGTATTCTTATGCCTAAGATTAAATCCAGAGTGCCCCATGCTACGGTTTTGGTGAATCATGGAAGCAATAAGTACTGAAGTGGCGTTGATTTCCTCATAACCTGACAGTGGGCTGCTCACAACCATTTTGCTTTCATTGTGTATGAGTCGCATCCAGTGATATCCATTTTTCTTTATACTGTTTACTTCTATTTTATTTTATTTGACTTTAATATTACTTTATTACTTTAATATTTACTTTTATAGCATTATTTCACAGCACCCCTATGCAGTATACTGAATTGGCAAAAAAAACACTTCTTGACTTGCTTTCATTTACATGCTCTGAGTACTACACCACTGACAATGCACCAAAATGCGTCAAAACACCATTGCCATCCTTCTATACTGTTCCTATGGTATACTACTCATTTGTATCTTGTTAGTACACCCAATGATGTTTTGCAGGGTATAGGCTTAGTTCAGTTGTAGCTGCTGATTTGTGTTTAATATGTGTGGTTGTCGAGGGTTTTCCCTTCACATATAAAAATGTTTTAGATTATCCACTGTAGTAGTATTTTTTGGTGTTCCAGGTTGATTTCCATTAGTGAAGTCACCAATGTTTTAATGTACCTTGTACCAGACAGTTGCTTTTGGCACATAAAGTATTTTTGCTGGATACCTGGTTTATTTCTACAGTGGAAATCAAAATTAGAGAAATATATGAGCACTTGATTTTCCTGAAATATCGTTAAACTTCATTGCTCAGAATTTCAAGGACTGTTCTACTAGTATGTTTATCAAAATAATCAAGGCACTTCAAAAAAGCCTTTATTTTTTGAAAAACACAGCGTTCAAAATTAAAGAACAGTAATCTTTGTAGCACAAAAAAATATTTCGCCTAAAGTTTTTGAAGAGTAACAGATTTCAGTCATTAGTAGGAAGTGTAGAGACCCTTGCTTTGAATGACTTCAGCCCATCTACACCCTCAGGAGATCACTAGTTTCTCACACTGCTCTGGTTTGATCTTGTTTGATCTTCTTCTAATCTGTTCCACAGTTCGGTATCTGTAGTGGGTTTCTTAGCTATAACTTGGTCGTCAGGGATTTTCCAGAGATTCTCTATCGGGTCTGGACTCTGGGCTGGCCGTTTCATTATTTCAATGTTGCTAGCTTCAAGAAACTGCTTTAGCTGTTTTGCAGTGTGACAGAAGACATTGGCTTGTATGAAAATTGCAGGCTGATTGGGAGATACTCACAGGAAAGGAACCACATGTTGCTGCAAGAGGTTCTGATAAACATTTGCAGTCACCTTGCCATGTAACTGTACAAAAGGCCCAACTCATGCTGCAAAAAATATCCCCCAATCCATGATGCTTTCTCCTCCTAATTTAACTGACGACTTTATGCACTTTGGGTTCAGTCTTTCCCCAGTTTGACACCAAACATAATGTATCACTTCAGACCCAAATGAATTAAACTCTTATCACTAAAGTGAATTCTAGACCTGTTCTCCTCTATCTACACAACATGCTTCTCAGCAAAGGTTAGTCTAGCCTTTTGACTCTTTCTGCTGATGAGAGGCTTGGTCACTGCAGAGTGGACATTCAGTCCAAATTGGCTTAAACAGCGAGACGCTGTGTGCAGAGATAGATCCTTACCCTGTTCAGTGCTGAACCGGCAAGCAATTCCAGCTGCACTGCTTCACCGATTCCCCAAAGTTATTCTTCACAATATCCTGTTCACATTATCCACTAATCTAATGTGGGTGACCAACATTTTTGGGGGTCTTGAATGAATCATAAAACTGCAATATTCTAGAAATCACAGACTTGGAACGATCAACTTCACTTGCGGTGGCTGAAAGGATTATCCTTTCGGCGTTCCTTTAGAAAACCTGCTGTCGGAGAGTTTCAGTCACCTTAGAACAGCTCACCATCTTGCTGTCAGATAAATAGAGCTTGTCAGATAATAGGCTCTATGCACGCAGGTTTTCCAGATTCGCGTATACTGGCAAATCAATTTATGGTTTCTAGACGCCTGCCAAAAAGCCGAATGTCAAGGCTCTAATTCTAATCTTCTAATATTCTAATCTTCTAACAAAATCTCAGGCCAGCCAGCAGACCAAAATTGGTGACACTGATTATCCTTGGTAAAATACTGTACAATGAAGTATTTTAGAATAATATTGCTAATAACCCAAAAGATTAGAATATTTTTATCCATCTTTTGTACCATGCTCCTTTGTTGACCCAATATACCATCAAATGTTTTTGTCTCTACCCTCTTAACAGTTTTAAATTTTGAAATGTTCGTTCACTCAAGAAATTCCTCAGTCCCATATGTTTAAATCTGAACCCTCCTGTTACCATTTCCTTTTTTCCCTCATCACTACTTAATGCACTGTTTTGCCTTTTATGATGTTTTTTCTCTTTAAA
Source organism: Hippopotamyrus pictus (assembly GCA_026781145.1). Taxonomy (NCBI): domain Eukaryota; kingdom Metazoa; phylum Chordata; class Actinopteri; order Osteoglossiformes; family Mormyridae; genus Hippopotamyrus; species Hippopotamyrus pictus. The sequence goes on along the minus strand of JAODLC010000040.1, from coordinate 17,905,698 downwards.
GAGTAGCTGGATGAGGAAAAACGTGTTCAGCATATCTCAGTTTAAAACATATTTTGGAATTGAAATGAGGCCAGTAGCCTCGGAACAATTGGAACAAAGACCAGTAGCCTATGGACCAGGGAAAATTGGGTTATTAGTGTAGCTTAAGATCTGTAATGAATACACTGTAAAATATATTAAAAAGATTGTAAAATACATTTTCAAATATTTCATTAAAGAGTCAAAAAAGACACATTGGCAAGCTGAGTATACCCATCAGCCTATTAAACACATGTTACTGTAATCACTACCATATTATTTCAAATATCTAATAGTGGTTATTAATCAGATACATGGTTTTTTGCTACTGAAAGCAAGCATCATGGCTTCAGGCCATGTTTGTGCTAATGAATAACTTTTTAAATCTTTTTAAGTCTGACGGAGTCTGAGTTCACAAGCATAAAAATTAATTTTTTTTATTAGCAATATTATTCTAAAATACTTAATTATGCAGTATCTTACCAAGGATAATCAGTGTCACCAACTTTGGTAAGCTGGCTGGCCTGAGATTTTCAATTCGAGACAAGTCTGCACACACATTTACATGTATATAGTAGTTTTATTAACTTGTAAATAGTCTGTATGGTTTGCAAACTATCCCAACACCTTTGATGCAGCTAGTTTTAGTTTTATAATGGAATAATATAGATTTGCCGTAAGATTTCTTGTCTGGTTGTAGGAGTCAGAAAGTGTGAATCATACCTGATGCGTGAGTGTTGGTACCGTGGGATAATATGAAAAAAAGTGTTTCTTAAAATGCTTAATAATAATAAAAATGTGTCGCTGCCTTCTTACTCGTTTTATTAAAAAACCCTGAATATTCATAGCTCTTCACCACAATATCACATAGAACCAAATTTCTTAAGTGTTTTTATATTGTGCTTCAGAATATATTTAAATTATGAAATATGCTTTAAAAACTGCCCTTCTATTCCCGATAGGATAACTTCAGATAGATATAAGCAGTGATTTCGAAAATTAGGAAATTGTAGGTTGTTCTATAATTTTGATTTCCACTGTATATTTATATTTGCACTTGATCTTTTAACTGTCTAATTCTGCTTTAGTATTTCCTGGCTGCTAGAAATGCAAAACATTATTTCTAGCCTGTGGTTTTTGGAGTGGCAAACATGGATACCTTCCCGCAGTGCTGTGTTCAAGTCTGTCTTAGTCAAGTACAAACCAAGACCCTATCTTTAAAAAAAATATCAAGTTCCAACCAAGACCAAGAATGTTTCTCAATACAGTAAAACCGCAGATTGTGAGCATAATTTGTTCCGAAAACGTGCTTGTAATCCAAAGTACTTGTATATCAAAGCAAATTTTCCCATTAGAAATAATGGAAACTCAGATGATTCGTTCCACAACCCAAACATATTCATATAAAAATGATTAATACAAAATATAAAGTAAATATACATAAAACAAATTAACCTGCACTTTACCTTTGAAAAGAATCATGGATGGTGTGTGGGAGATGATAGAGAGGGGAAGAGGAGGGTTATTTTGTAGGTTGAATTTCACTATAATTAACGTGATCACTGCTGTCTGTTGGCTCACTGGAATCTTTTTCTTTTTGTACTTCTTTAACAGGGAACCTATCCAATGACAGCCACTTTTGCCTCCTTTTCAATTTCGTGGAAATGTGGACATTGCATTGTCATTAAACAGATTCATCGCTCTCACTGCTACACCCTTAATTGGGTGGTGCTTTTCTAATAAGTTTTGACTATACAAGTGAAGCACGCTGACTGAGACCGAGCATGGGAAACGATTACCCACAATCCCATAGCCAGAGAGAGAGAAGAACCATCGGCTCAGTTGTGATTACGTGACGCTCGGCAGACAAAGCATATACGTAATACTCATAATGCAAGACCTCGCTCGTTTATCAAGTTAAAATTTATTTTAAAATTTTGCTTGTCTTGAAAAACACTCAAAAACCAAGTTACTCGCAATCCGAGGTTTTAATGTACTACCAAGAGTGTTTCTCAATACCAAGAATATAAAGAATCATACTTCTTGTCATGGCAAGAGCAATTTTGCTAACATGCCTCTCAAAAATGAACTTGGGATGCAGTGAATCATAAGATTGTTCTAATTTGCCAAGGATGCAACCAAGGCAAGAATGACATCTGGGGATTTTTACCATCCTCTGTGCTTCTGTTCTGGGTATTGGAACTGGTCTATCGCAATGGAAGATGTAAAATGGATTGGAAGGTGTAAAATGGGTATGTAAGAACACAAGTATGGTTAAGTACACATATAGAGAAACCTCTCCTGTTCAATGGGGGTGCAAGTCCATTACTGGAGCTGGGTGGCTGAGTCCAGAAAAAACACAACTTAAATTCTAGACTATGAATCTGAATAATTTATTTTAAATTATTTATAAATATTTATTTTAAAAATTTGGAAATCATTATTTTCAACTATGAAATATGACTTATGAAATGCAAAGGTAACATCCGCTGCATCCTGTACCAATTGTTAATTTGATTTTAACACAACTGTATCCTGTTTAACACAATTAAAATTGATTCTGGAACCAAAAATATACATAAAGCAATGCAAAGTTCCTTTAAAGGGCTTTTTTATTTAACCAACTTTTTATTAAACATACACACAATGTAGCTAAAGATAAAGTGCACACACAACAATGTATATCTATTATGATTGGAACTCTCCGCTATAACAATATATTGCCTTTCAGAAATACAAGTGCTGCTTGCGTTTTGTACCTTCAACATGCTGTCACATCATTTTTACAAATCTTTACCATCAGCAAGTATAACATCATTGACTTTGAAATACACCCCAGTAACTTCATTTAAGCATGTGCATAAGAATGTATAGCTACCTAACCTTTATTGTTTATGGGGTAGTGTGAGACTAAGCGGGTTAAGACTCCTGTGTCCGAAAAATAGTTGGCTTTATTCTCCTATCAGATTAATCATACCGCCATTACACCCTTGAGGGGGATACTGGGCACAATTGTTGAACATGGTCTGTAATTGAACAGATACAACTAACTTATAAAACAAAAAAAGAAACTTCAAAACACGTGTTTTGCACATACTCAGTAACTCCTTGTCACATTAAACAGCACTATATTCTTGGCATTTAAGTACAGTGGTACCTCATAACTCGAACTTAATCCATTCAGAACTCCGGATCGAATCCTAAAAAGTTTGAGTTCTGATCGAATATTCCCCATAAGAAATAATGGAAAACCAATTAATTGGTTCCCGGCCCCAAAAAATTACACCGAAATATGTTTTTTCTACCATTTAAACACAAAATGAACCGGACAAAACAAGAAAAGCATATACTGTACTAAACATCTAAGCACTTTTATCAAAACAGTAATTTTTAAACTAAGAAAATAAATGTCTCCAAACAATGTGTAAAGTTAAAAAAAAAAAGTGTCATGCCCAGACCTTCCGCTCCTTCCGTGTGCCACGCCCCCTCCTTGACACCGTGTGGAATCCCCATGTGATGAACTCTTTCTGGTTGTTGTCATCAGTCCTCTGTATTTAGCCCACATTTCAGTTTGTTTCCCCAGTCTGGTCATTGTATTGTCCGTCTGCGTTTTGCCTGCCTTACCTGTAGTTAAACCCCGTATTCCCCGATACCCTGACGTCTGCGCCTTTGTCTCAGTTCCGTCCCCGCTGGGCACGACAATATTATTATAATTAAATGTATTAATGGTTTATTATTAATATATGTATACAGCTAGTGTAAACATGCAAGATGCTATCACAGCGAATGCGAGGCTGAGACTGAAGCGTTACCCTTTGTTTCCGCTGAGAGATGTGCCGTGACTCATTTCCCCGCACGTACAAGGTATCTTAGGTTGGCGTTCACAGTTCGACTTATGAGATTCAGATCGAGTTCTAGGTCATTTTTTTTCAAACTGGTTGGTTCGACTTTTAAGAAATTTGAGTTCTAATGAGTTCGAGAACTGAGGTACCACTGTATGTTGAAAGTCTATTCAGTGACTGATCTAGGTTTGGGATGTCTTAAGGTATACAGCAAATACCATCAAAATACACTATACCACAGTATAAAGTCTCAGTATAACATTATGAAAAATTTGATGCCACACTAGCCTGACCTGACCCTGTACAACAGTTGTCCTCAGTCTCCCCTAAAACCTTTAAACAGAACTACTCCGGCGAAGCTGAACACTGGCTGACTGTCTCTCTCTGGAGACCAATGTCTGTGATATCAAAGACTAAGTTTGGAAAAAGAAACATGATTATTGTTATTATAAGATGTTGGCTAACTTACTGGATAGCTATCAGCAGAATAACAATTACTATGAATGACAAATTTTGGCTGGACACTTGTCAAGTGTCTCAGCAAGGTATTCTACTATGTACTGGTTTTTGTTTCCTTTCCAAATGTCAATAGAAATTTAAAGTTTTGCCAGCCTCCTCAGTTATTGATGTTTTGCAATTTCCGTGTTTTTTACTGAGTGTCTTGCACAGAAGCTCCTTTTGGTTTATGTACACAAACTGGATAATTTCTGACCTAGCAGAAAAACACTGAAGTAGTTATAAGAAATCAGGAGTCTCTAAAGCTGCATAGAGGCTACAGACATACACTATGGACTCAGACTCTGGAAGATTGTTGTTCAAGTCCAAGAAAAAAATTCAGTTGGGTGGATGAAAACACCAAGTCCATGCATACGTTTATATGTGTACTTGAGACTGGACTCAAGTACCACACTTCTGCATTCCAGTTCCATTAGGGTAATCTTCTAAAATGCTACGTTTAACATCCCTTCCATCTTCCTTCTGTTTCTGAAGTCTGTTCCTTGTGGCAAATTCTGTGTTCTGGTTTTTGGGTTCTGGTATCAACTGACCTAATTAAACTATCCAAATGTCCAGATATGGGAGTTTAATTCCTTCCTTGGATTGGTGGTGTTAGCAATATTCTTTCTGTGTTTGCCTGGGTGTCTTGGTGTATTAAGCTCTGCAGCGCAGACATGGTGAAACGGTATCTCATAATTGTCCTACAGTATGTGTGTGCACACAACCGTCCTGTGATGAGCTGCCATTCCTCCCAGGGTGTAATCTGCCTTGTGAGTTCTAGGAGAAGCTGAATGTTCTGAGCTGGATACTTGGTTTATTGAAAATGGATGCAAGGACACTTGTTAATGGACTTTGGACAGTAAAGGGAAAAATTGATTTAAATTTTTTGGCCTATTTGTGTGTTAATATGATTAATAAATATTGTATGTTCTCTAATTATATATTCCTTAATTTTGATTATGGTATGCATTGCATTTGCATATCATCCAGAGACACCATTCAGACAAGCCTCAGGATAAAATTGACCTAGGACAAATCTGCTTCTGAATGTCATTACTTGTATAATAATATCTAGCTTATTTCCTGATCTTTTGTTACCGAACAAGACCCAAATGACCCAAAGATTCAATGCAAGAATAATATTGGCTTTGCATTTTAAATGAAATAAAATTTTGACAAATTGGCCAACTAAGACAAGCCATTCAAATCAAAAGGCATTTAGTAATTATATTGAAATTCTGCATATTAAGTGATTAGAATGACCAAGAGAGTGGTTACACCGTCATTATTTATAAATATAGAAATTTATAAATATTGAAATTTATTAAGAGTTATGTTACACCATGCTTATTTAAAATAAATAATGTACTATGGATGGCACTGCAGAGCAGTGGTGGTGTAGTTGGGTTTTGCTGGTGTGGTATTCTTGGTAAATCTATGGTGTACAAAAAAAAGTATTCATTTTTCAGTACTTTGATTAAACATGATATTCTGACATTTGAAATGGTTATTTCACATCTGCTGAAATACAGAGACGGTTAAACTGACACTGTCTGTTTAGTTATGTGGTTCATATGGCATTTTGAATGTCGGATGTGGACATCATGTTGTGAATAACGTTGTTTTTTGCATTTAGTGTGATGACTAGCTTTACTAGCCTGTTTTCCACTATCACCCTAGACTACAGCCTTCTAGTTCTCTTTCTTTCCCACAGCCATACCAGCAGCTTTATCACGGTGTAGAGTTTGGGTTTCTGCTAAATGTCCTGATGCTTTGGTCTGGACACTGGGCTAATTGGTATGGGCTTAGGCAAGCACAATTAATATTAGTTAAGTAGTGCTTATTTAAGGAGAATTGAAAATCCCATAGTAGTGCATTAGAGAGCAAGAAGGTTCTTTTTCTTTTTTATAAATGTGCTTCACAACTGATTGTTCTAAAATATCCAAAACAGGACTAAAGCCAATAAAACTTTATCTTTGCAAGTTGCAAATATTTTTAAAAATGGTATGAAATTAACTTGAAACATTGCATTTACCTTGTGTACCTGTAATCATTTTTGGCTAAAACATGGCTGAAGGATATTAGTAATACTGTTATCAATTGGAAGCATTTCCCTAACCCTAACCTTAAATTTACTTTTAAACTGCTTGAAATTCACCATGTATATAATAGAGGCATCACAAGGAGGAATGTCTGCCCCAGACAAAATCCATGCACTAATATACCACCCTGCTTGACAGACATATGTACAGTCATGTACGACTGTATATAAGGGGGAACCTCAAAAAGTCCTTGTTTGTTTTGCAATGTGTTTGTCATGGATATGAAAGACAAGTTTTGAGGTAAATTAACTGCTAGAGTGATATGGTACTGAAACATTACTAACGAACAATGTGAGATGTGGAAGAATATTATTCCTGACCATATAAAGTGAAAAAAGGTATGAAACTTTTGGTTTGAACTGGGTTTAAATTTCACATTGTTTGGCCTAGACTAGTAGTGAAAAGCAACAATTATGTATGTGTAGATCGCGTGCAGGCTTGTGCCATTGTAACCCCTTTGACCGCTGTGTTGCAGCCTCATTTGGCACAGGCTCTATGAGCATGCCGGCTGGTTTTGGGAACACTGCTGCTTACAACCTTCCAACCAGCTTCAGTGGGACCTTCCAGCAGCCCTTCCCCGGACAAGCACCCTTCCCTCAGCCTCCTGCCTACCCTCAGCAGCCCAATGGTGTGTATATTACCCTCCGTCAGTGTGCCATGGGTACGTAGAAGCCTGCGGATACCCTCTCTCACTATACTAACTTTTTGCCAGGTGCAGGCTTCCCAGCCTTTGGACAGGCCAAACCTGTGGGTGCACCCTTTGGACAGGCAGTGGCAGGACCTGGAGTGTCTAGTAACCCCTTTCTGGTGAGGAGCCTTCGCTCATTATGTCCATGTCTATTGATTGCCATTCCTTCTCTATGTTTTTGTTTTATTCTGCTATGTTTTTCCTGTATTCAGGGTTGATTCCCCTTTGATTTTCCTCCTTGTTTTCAGATGATTACGTGGGTAATAGTTAAGTGGGATGAATGGAGCCTCAGCAGCTGTGTAGAATGCTGAGCAGAGAATTTCAGAACAGAATACAGGACAAGATCTAAAATATAGGGGAAAGCCACATAGTCAAAAGTTGCATTTTGCTAGCATGTTCCATAAAACAGTATTTCCTTACCAAAACTGTACTTAAAGGCAGGCAAAGAATACAGGCTCCTTTACTCTGTATGTCAGCCTAATGACTGTAACTGATTCTGTATTCTAGGTCTTTTTTCTCTTCAAATTTTGAAGTAATGACAATCTTTTTTTCCAGGCAGGAGCTTCTGCAGGACAGTTCCCCACAGGTGGTTCCTCCACAAATCCTTTCTTATAGCGCACTTTCCTAGATTGGCCACTAGGAGGTGACAAGTCCAACACACACCTCTTGCACTGTTTGGTTTCAGAAGTAGCTTTAAAACACAAGGTTTCTAAAACTGGTATTTTGTATTGAGTTAAAAACAAAGCTGATGAAATCAATGGAAACTGTCAGTGAAACATGGAAATGATGTGCAGAAGGGTCTTTTCACATCCTGTATTTAACCTGTGAACTGGCCTGACACCCACAGAGCCAACTGTATATTAAACCTGGCTGATACTAAGTTATTGCAAATACTCAGTTCATTATGCTGCAATCCTGTACATATTTTTTCTTAGAAAATTAACTCTTTGTGCATATCAGTATTTGTATCTAACATGTGTATGTAACAGGAAATAGGAAGTGGGCTACAGAGAGTTACTTTATTTGTGAATAACTAAATGCAACACAGGCAGTTCGGTATCCATAACTATATATTGCTAAAAAGGAGAAAGATTGTATTCTGTTGGTAAAAGGAAAAAAAATAAACCAGCTCTTTTTGTTCCCCGACCTGAGGGCTTTCACTCCACCTAAAAGGGGTGGGGCTTACCTGGATATTACATTACATTTGCTCGTCCAGCTCCTCAGGTGGTCGGTGACTATTAGGCTAAGACCACTTATGTCAGGTGTTACATAAATTTAAGTTAATGTGTATATATATTAAAATGGATTTTAATTAAATGAATCATCCTTTAGTATTTCTGTACAATTCATTTTCATGTGTCGAAGGACTTCTGAGTTTTTTTTATATATCCCTGGGGAACCCAGACCACCTTATTATAGGAAAAATATGTCCATTGGCTAAAATGATCATACAGATCCAGTGAAATCAAAAACAGGTGTTTTGTAAAAATAACCCTTTCCCAGTCTATATTATGAATGTGCCGTATACGACCCGCTGGACTGTTCATGCTGTTCCAACTTGTTAATTTCACTTATGAAATAAGGACAGAAAAAAAAGAAAAAACAAATCTTTCCAACATTCTTATTTTCAAAATGCATTTATTTTTTCTTTTCATCATTCACCTTGTGCTGGCAATAAAACACATGCTTCAAACATGCCAACCCATCAAGAAACAGGTCATGTGAACAAACCTACAAAAAGGTGCACTACACACAGAAAGTTTACTTGTGGTGGGTTGTAAGGTGTGGTTCACCACTTGTATTCCCTCTGTTTTTGTCTGAGGCTAATGTTGAGCACATAGAACATGATCATCACAGTTGCCATAAAAGTCTCAAAACATCCAAAACCTAGTTGTACATGTTCTATAACATCTAAACATTATAACTGATGGTGCAAAATTTCTGCCACTTGCCTATTCACAGCTTGACAGGTGAATATTTGCAGCATGTACAGCAACAACCTTAAAACGCGTTGGGGGCCATATTTATTGTGGGGGAAAAAAAATCTGGTTAATTCAGTCAGTAATCACTAAATGTCACTACTGTTACTGGGTCGTATTTGGTACAATGGGCTGTAAAGCAAAAAAAAAAATTAACTTTTGATGAGTGGGTTGAATGTAAGGCAGAAATAAAAGGAAGGGTTGTATATGACCCTGTGGGTTCCCCAGGGTTTTTATATATATATATATATATATATATATATATAAATATAAATAAAAACGTGTGAGTGTGTGTGAGTGATACTCTTATACTCTTGAACATGACCACCTTGCTTCGTATATGGCACTGTGCAGAGGAAAAACGGATTGTGACCTGAGTGATGCCAACAGGAAGATAAACAGCCCCCCAAAATTTGAAATATTTCTAGTTGTATTGTAAAGTGCAATTCTCATTTGCCTTGTAATTAGTTTACTTAATTATAATAAAATTACAGTATATCAAATATTACATCCTCTGGTTTCCACTAGAGGGCAGTGAGCCATTTCTTCAATCAGATTTCATTCTAGTTGCCCACCATTCAGGACTGCAAAGGCTGTGAGTCATGAGGAGGATTGTATATTCATGCTGCTCTAAAGGAGTGAACATCTCATTTAATTGCAGAGCTTATGTGGCGGGTCTCTGTTCGGCTGTGCTGCTTCCTCACAAAGTGGATGTACTGTGTGACTTCTGCTCACCGCTGTGTATATACCTCTCACAAGGAATAAGAGGGCTATGACGGAGAAATAGGTCCCATATATGATGAACTGTAAGACAGTAACATGGATGTCTGGTCAGAAGATTACCTCTTTGCTAGTAGTCATGCAGTGTACACCAACTCAAACAAGTACTACAGAGATAAAGCACAGTAGTAAAAGCAGGTCGTCAAGGGTCCTGAAATAACTATATTCACCTGTGAAATAATGTTCAAGCCTAGTCCTTTGCTGTCCACAACCACTACAGTAATGATCGTCTGTAGGACCAAAGCACAAAAAGTGTTGGCTCCAAAGATCAGGGCATATCTCTCTACTGACAAGTCTGCAGCAATCTGGAACCTGGTGTAGAATAGAGCAACAGAAAAGATGAAGGCACTTCTGTTGTTTCTGAATTGTTCTTTGCAACGAAGAATCTGAGGCACAGCCCAGGGTGCCATGAATACCACTTACAATAATATTGCACATTAAACATAGCACAGCACAAGTTTAGAAAGCCTCCGTTTTGGTTTACTCACATAGCAATCGTGATAAGTAGCATATATAAAGACTTGAAGGTGACGTAACTAGCATAGCAGACCCAGATATTTCCTGCAAAGGTCATGAGGAAGAGTACACCTGCACCCAGGCCTGAGAATGACCCAAGAGCCAGTTCACCCCATGTGGACCAATTCACATTTATGAAGCTGACTGTGTAGGCTGCAGCAGCACCTGCGTAGAGTATAAGAATTTTGGTTAATGCACAAACATAGTTTTAATCCAGCCATCATCCTGTATATACAGGTGTCTTGAATAAACTGTTAATTGAATGAATTTCTAAGTTGAAAGCTATATAACCTTTGTTTGGTTCAGCTGAATTTTGGGATGATTGACTTGTATCTCCTGGCTAATAAAATAGATTTAACATGTTTGTTCTTTTTATTTCTTTGAAGTAAGTGATTTTCTTCTTTAAAGCTTCTTTTAATAGGAATTTGTAAAAGTCCTCATCCAATGTGTTTGAATAACTTTTAATCCTGAGGAGAAGTATTTAAAATTACCTGAGCCTGACTAGTAATTACGGGGTATAACCTGGATCAACATTAAGACCTGCCCATGTAAAATGTGTGCTTTAAATTTTAAGACATAGTAAATAAAACACTTACCAAATAGGTTGGATGCAGCTTCTACTCCACCATTATAGATGGTAAAGTTCTGTGAGGGCTGCACATGCTCCCAAAGCACCTGCACATAGTTGACTGTCTGATTGTAGCCACAGGTGGCCAGTGCCCACCACAAGGACCAGCACAATAGCTGTCTGGAATAGCAGTTCAAGAAGTCTCTCCAAAGTTGGAGTAGAACACTTGTATGTCCAGTATTGTCATTAACAGTCACATTATCACAGACCTCTAATCTATTGTTTCTGTCAAAGTTCCCCTTGTGGACCTGTTCTTCTTTGGTGCTATCTTTTGCTGTACTGCTTTTAGAAGATACAACTTGGTCTGAATTCATAATATCCATTGTTTGTACACCATTACTGTTTGTCCTAGCACCACATTGAGTAATCTGCTTATCTTTGCCCTGTTGGCGGTGGAAAAACATGCTTTTCTGAGGCATGGGCAGAAGGATGGAGGTTGCTAGGGAAATGCTGATGAGGACAAGGTTCAGGACCAGGATTTCATGGTAAGACATAAGATTGAAGCTGACCAGCAGCTGACCCAGTACCGACCCCACAGTATATCCCAGCAGCTGTACACTCCGACAGTAGGCTGTTACCTTCTGATAGTACTGGGGCTCCACCACACTGTATATGTAGGAGAAATAGGCAACATCACATGCTGTCACCATGCCATAAAAGAATTGCATTACCTGCATGGCAGCCACCCCATGTGCCCATAGTAACAGACCTGAGGTTGCCCATAGGTTTACACACTGAAACACGATGACTGGTTTGTAGCGTAGATAATCAGTCAGCAAAAACACAGGTAGGAGCACAACCAGGTATGAGTAGGTCCACACTGGGAATATCTGATTGTTCACCTAAAGGAGAAGACCACAGGCTTTATCTTTCTGTGAGATACATTTAATTAGGCATGTTCATTCAGGTTCTTAAATTTGAAATAATTAACTATGGCTCAAATAACTAAATATTTTCCTTTAGTAAAAATTGCAATAATGGAAAAAAAAATTTAAATGAGAAGATTTTAAAATGTGACGTCTTTTTCAAACAAAACTTAATGCCAAGTGTATTGCATTCACGTCCCATTTAAGCCTAAATGAGAATGCAAATAGACTAAAATGACACATGATTAAATGCTGCTTTTCAGTCTTTCAGCATGAACAGCCAAAGTTCTTTAAAAGACCTCTAGGGCATTTCGAAGTCTACACTCTGACCTGCTGCAGTACCTGTTCTGTGGTGAAGTTCATGTCTGGCCCCGTCAGGTATGGAATGAGGAATGGCTCGAGCGGTTTCACAGTGCTGAAGAAGCCATAGATGCACAGCAAAGTGGTGTGATACTTCCACCCCTCCTGGAATCTCGTTATAATCTCCATTGTCCTAAGGCTGGACATTTGGTTCCCCTTCCCATAGATGAGTGTTTTACCAGTGTAGGTATTTCAGCTCTTTAGCGCAAAGTAAGGATCAAAGCATTCCTTGAGTTAATGTCTCACAGCTGTGTTCCCTTTGCCCTTGCTGACAGCTTTGGTGTGTTTATATACGCAGAATCAGTTCAAAGTGCATCACTTCCGTTTCTTGATTGCGGTGTGCTTAGATATTAAAGCAATGAAAACTGAATTTGTTTAAAATATAACTGTATTAAAAAGGTATTCTTATTGAAGATATATCTAATAGGTATAATTCCTGGCCTCCAACCTACAGCAGGTGCTGGTACCATTTTTGTTTGTCTATTAAAATTTTGGTTTTAAGTTACATTATTCCTGAAACCCAGATGCAGATAAACAATTACAAGTCACATGGATGGAAATGTGTATAATCAAATATGCTCACTGGCCACTTTATTAGGTACAGCAGTTCAATTGCTCCTTGTATAAATTATCTAATCAGCCAATCATATGTCAGCAGCATAGTATATAAAATCATGCAGATACAGGTCTGGAGCTTCAGTTAATGTTCACATCAAACACCAGAATAAGGATAAATGGTGATTTATGTGATCTTGAATGTGGAATGGTTTTTGGTGCCAGACTGGCTGGTTTGAGTATTTCAGAAACTGCTGATCTCTTGGGATTTTCATGCACAACCATATCTAGGGTTACGGAGAATAGGCTGAAAAAGAAAAAAAAACATCCAATATGGCCAGACTGATTTAAGCTAGATAGGCATCAGCAACTCAAATAACCACTTGTTACAACCAAGGTATGCAGAAGAGCATGTTTGAACAACACATCATTCTTGAAGCAGGTGGGCTACAGCAGCCGAAGACCACACCAGGTGCAACTCCTGTCTGCTAAGAACAGGAAACTACAATGGGTACAGGGTCACCAAAACTGGACAATGGACGATTGGAAAAATGTGGAAAACATGGATCCATCCCTCCTTGAATTGCTAATTCAGGTTGGTGATGGTGTAATGGAATGGGAGGGGACATTTTCTGGGCATGCTTTAGGCCCCTTAGTACCAACTGACCACCATTAAAATGCAACAGTCTACATGAGTATAGTTGCTGGGAAAAGGGGGTCCAATCTAATACTATCAAGGTGTACCTAATAAGTGGCCAGTGAATAATTAGGCAAATGATGGGGCAGTGTTTAGTTAAGTGAGTTAGGGATTTGTGTTGATGTCTAGAAGGTTCCTGTTGCTGATATTATTGTTGGACAACGTAAGGTATTAAAACTGCACTAAACAAATTGATTCTGAAATATATTTTTATCAATTTATAATTGTATTAATTGCATTTTAAATTTTTAAATATTATTAATAGTAGAATCTTTGAATGAATGGGAATCACTACTGCTTGGTCACTGTTATCACAGCTCTAATATTTAGCTGAAATGATGTATTCAGGTGAAATGTGGCTGCATGCAGTCAATTAAAAAAACGTATTATTATTTAGCCTCATTGTCGATGGAAGTTCCCCGTTTAACACCCCCCTCCGCCCACCCAGAGGGCAGGGCCTGTTGTGGCTGCACCAGTTTCACTGCCCTAACAATAGCCTTGTGTAGAACAATTGCACAGGAGGGTCTGTTCTCATATGCATTGAACTAAAAAAATAGTGATGCCAGTGGCCAATAATGTAATTATTATTTAAAATAATAAAAAACATAAACCATAATAATAATATATTATTCAGTTATATCATTAACATTTCCTATGGGTCTTATGGGTCTCACAAGAATTGCCTATCTACTAAAGCCCTAAAGTGCAAAACACAACACCAGAAAATTGGAAAACATGCTAGGAAATACAAAAACACAAGAATATTAGCAGCACTGAGGACTGAAAGGGTATGTACCAACTGATCGTTATGGTATTGTTACTGATTGGACAGGGAGCCTCGCAATCAGCTGACAGTCAAAACTAGTTAATCCAAAGGTACATCTTTAGGTACCTGGAGTTGCCATCTTGGTGCCTTTGTTAGTCATAGTAATGGAGTACTCTGCGAATGTGAGTCAGCTACTGTCAGATGCAGGCAAAAGATACAAAGAGAAAAAGAATGTTATTACATGTGCTGTAAGTTATATGAACATAAGAAATTTACAAACGAGAGGACGCCATTTGGCCCATCAAACTCGTTTGGGGAGAACTCAGAATTGTTAAAATCTTATCTAGCTCTGATTTAAAGGAACCCAGGGTTTTAGCTTACGCTACACTAGCAGGAAGACTATTCCATACTCTAACTACACACTGTGTAAAGAAGTGCTTCCTCAAATTCATTTTAGAATGTTCTCCCGCTAATTTCCACTTTTGGCCATGAGTTCTAGTATTTAAACTAATATTGAAATAGCTATTTGGCTGAACAGCATCCAGACCTGGATCATGTCCCCCTTTAGTCTCCTTTGCTCGAGGCTGAACAGATTCAGCTCAGCTAACTTCTCCTCATAAGACATTCCTCTAAGACCAGGATGAGGATATTGCGAATTGTGAAATACTCAAAAGTAATTAAAGATGTATTTTAAGTACATTTAATTGAAATACTGCCCAACTCCGCTCACGGGTAAGTAGAAATCTTTTGCTTATTCATCATTTATTATTATACTAAATGTTATTATCTTCATTTCATCATGTAATGATAACATTAAGCCATTACTTTGCTCTGGGCTGTAAGGTTTCAGGGCTGTGCCTGTTTTCATTGTTGTTACAACAAATCTGGTCTGACCACGCATAAGTGAATGTGTTTTATAGTTAAATTCCAGATTACTTTATTTGTTTCAAGATCGATTTATTTGGCATTCTGCTGTTAAAATTACTCACTAGGTCAACCACTGCCTCATCTCAATTACAGGATCTCAATTACTCCTGCAAGAACCTGTTTCCTTACCAAGAAAGACTGAGAAGTTTACACACTTGGGTGGACTGTTAACATATTTGTCTGCACTTTTATCAATGGTCTTTGCACTTTGCCTAACCTGCACAAACTTATGCATGCTGAATATATTTATTGCATATTTATTGTTCCACTCCCTATATTGCACTACATTGCACTGCTGTTTACTGTATACTGTATTTTGTCCAATTGTTCCCCCATGTACCTGCTTCACTGAGTTCTATGATACATTTGAATAAAGTCATTCTAACTTAAGAGAGATTTTTCACTGACCCATATTGATAGGCACAATATGAAACAAACTACCAACTGGCACCACAAATGAAGTGGTCATTATTCAGTACTTGCTGCTTTATTTTTAAAATATCAAGTAGACATTTTAATCTGTCTCCCTCTTTTATATTTAACATTTCCAAAGGTACAGTATAGCGACATGGCTAGCCCTACCACTCCATTGGTGTCAGGGGTGGAGACATGGATTGCAGAGCTGTCCCAGGAGGTGGACAAGCTCCTCAACAAGCAAGTCCAAAGACTTGCAGAAAGTCTGATAAGTGCAATGGGAACTAAGCCTCGTGCCTTTCCGGAGCTGCCCAGTGGCGCTAGCGCACCCTGCTTTCCTGGATGGCCACATTGCAATCAGCCACACTGGTGAGCAGAGGAAATAGTATGATCAGTTCTGCCACGGATGCCTCTTATGCTACCCCGCTAAGATGGTAAGGGAACCCTGGAACCTCACTTGACACAATGACTGGACCTTCAGGGTAGTTGGCAGCCCATCTGGCAATGAACATAAGAAGTTAAAAACATAAGAAATTCACAAACAACAGGAGGCCATTCAGCCCGTCAAGCTTGTTTGGGGAGAACTTAACTAATAGCTCAGAGTTGTTAAAATCTTATCTAGCTCAGATTTATTTTTTTTTTTTTTAAATTGGCCACCACCCCCACTCTTCTGAGGACAACTTTATTTTACATCAAATTCAAGAGCAAAGACTGTAGCTGCTCCGAACTCACCTGTCCTAGTACTGTGGAAAAAAAAAAGAAGGGGGGGGGGATACAGAAACAACAATAACAGACATTAATCACCATGGGGAGAGGGGAAGAAAGAAAAACAAAACAAAAAGGTATACAGAAATAACAACACTAATACTGTAGGTGGGATGGAGAAAATTTAGGGGAATGCAGAAAACAAAGAACGATAAGAAACATAATACTCATTACAAGGACATCAAACAACATCATCAATAATAATAATAATAATTAATAATGTTACAAATAGGTATTATATCTATGTATTATATATATGTAGCATACACACACGTGATCCTACCCATATACATGTATATTTCAATTCCTATATCTATAA
>JAODLC010000040.1:17838225-17854251 GCA_026781145.1 Hippopotamyrus pictus | reverse complement strand
TATTAAATTCAAAAGACATTCACTTATAGTTAGAACGGTCTACTTTGAATGCTAATACAACATTACAGTAACACTAATACAGGTCAAACAAAACATTCACATAGAAATTTGTTTACACTGAAATCTATATTCTGCTTCATAAATCAATAGTATTAAGAGCATTGTATTCTAGTACAGTCATTTTAAATCTACAGTATATACAATTATGTAAAATAATTTGACATGATCACAAATTACTTTAAAAATTGCAATAAAATTATTGGTGCATGACCTGATTTATTTCATTACTTTTCAAAGCATGTGACTTTGTAGAAAGACAGGATAATAGTGAGTTGAATGATGCAACTATCTGTGGTTTGAGCTTCAGATGAAAAAATATATTAAAAATAGCAGGCTAAATGTTTGCTTTGCATCTTTTTTTTCTTATTACATATAATGTTTTATTAATGTGCATTTCAAATGAGAAACATGCTTTAAAGGGATCAATGTTGCAATTTTTTTTCCATTTTCTAAAAAGTGCAATCACTATATCTTTCACCCTGGTGACAGGTGACGATGGTTGAGGGTTGTTACAGTAAGGTAATTTCAAAGACTAACAATGTTGATGAATTTGAAACACGACACTGAAACAAACACAGCAAGCTGGGCTGCCACCACAGGACAGAAACAGTTTGTAGTACTGATGGGATTCGGTGGGCTTCAAATGAAAGGGAGGGTTTTGACTGTGGAGGGTGAGGTCTATTTGGTGGCCAGCAGCCAATCGAACAGGCTGGAAACAGAGTCCCTGTTCTCTTCCTGGAGTTTACAAAACTGCACCATGGCATGGAAGAGGTCTCCAACTCGCCAGGATTTCTGGGTAACCAACTGCACAACCTCTAGGAACTGCAAGAAGCCATACACAACCTGAGGCTTGCACATACCGTACATCAGGGAAAACACATTACTCATGCATATTTCATACTTATGTGATGCATTTATGTGCTTCAGTTGTTTAACAAAGATATTAAATTTATCATAATGAACATGCTGATATGGGTACCACTGTAGCCTCTTACCTCATATCTGTGTGTGTGAGATTATTGCATCTCATAAACCGTGTTGTGGTTAATACCTCTCACAGTACAAAGACTTGTAGTAATGCTAAGTGTTGCTCACAGAGTATAAATTTATGTGTATGCATCCCATCATAGATGCACCCCAGCATTGTTCCCTGTGCTGCCTGGGATAGACTCCAGGCCCCCTTGTGACCCTGACCAGGATAAGTGGTCAGAAGATGGAAAATGAACAACTAGCTGCAAACTGCTTATCCTCTAGATCCATTTTGGAGGAACAAAAACCCACCTTTTCTCTCCTCTTGACCTGAGACTTCTTGAAGTAGATGGTGGTGATGCCTAGCTCTGATGCTGCAATCCACTGCAAGGCTGCTTGCATTTCAGAGTCCATAGAATCAGGCTCCAGGTCAAAATTCATCACAAGCATTTCCCTGTGGCTACTGCTGCCACCCACGGAATGGCCAGACGTGCCCTCTATGACACATGGAGACACATTGGAATATATTACACCATCTCCCAAGGGCTCTGCTGTTATTCAGAGCGTTAGTTCAGAGGGCTAGGTGACACAAGCAATAAGAGCTGTCATGATTACATGTAAACTTCATTATTGAAAAGCGTCAATTAAAACTTTTATTTTAGTTTAATTTTCAAGTTTGCGTATGTGCAGCACCCTACATTAAAACAAACTGGAAATTCAGGCATTGTGATAAATTAAAGAAAGCTTTGGTGTGCCTCCTTGCGCGGGAACACGCACGGGAACCCCTGTCAGCCAGCGTCACTAATTCTGTGGGAAACACTGGGTATATATTAAGGGTGTAACAGTTCTGAATCCAAGACCGAAACCGCCAAGATCATGAACATTTGTATCTTCCGGTGTTGTGCTCTAAACTGCCCCTCTGCTGAGAAGCACATCCCTCTGAATGTCCAGTAGAAGGTGCAATGTAGGAGATGTTTATAACTGCTATCTGATACCCTAACCCCAAACCCAACCCAAGCCATATAAACCTCTCCTACTCAACACTGCCCCTCCAACTTGACATTGCCCCTCCCACTCAACATTGCCCCTCCCACTTGTACCTTTGCATCTCCTGCACGGCAGAAGCAACCACTGGTTGTAATTTAATTTTTCTTGCCTTAAGCACACTAATAAAAAAAAAATCACATTACTTGTTTATTATGGTATTTTACAATCAAACCTTAAGTTAATTCATTCTGCTTGTATTTTGTTGCTATTCTGTCATTTTTCATAAAATACTGCGATTAACTACCTATTTAGCACCGTCACACCTGGAAATGATATATCGAACACCAAAAATAATCATAAGAATAATCTAAAATACACATACCACCTGTGGACAGTAAGGACTAACAAGTACTCAGTATTTCCTTATTTTTGCCATAAGGAAAAAATTCTATTTTATAGCAGGCTACTTTGCCGCAGAATACCCAACCCCAACCCCTGTCTAACTCAGGTTGGGAAAATCCTACAGGCACCAAACCTGCACCAGTTACTGATATTTGTGCCTTATTTATACTGCAAAAATTATTTTGAGCTGGTCCATAAGGAAAACATTATAGGCAGGGGGGTATTTTACACAAGCCACTCTGCCACAGAATGCCCTGCTCCCATCTAATTCTGGTTGGGAAAATGCAACAGGCACCAAACTTCCACCAGTTACTGATATCTGTGCCTTTTTGGTGCTGCAGAAATCATTTTGAGTTGGGCCATAAGGAAAAAATTCTAAGTAAGGGGGCCTGTGTTCAACACTGATTGGAAAATACTGGAGATATCCATTATCTTATTAATCGAAAATAAAGGCAAAATCCATTATCTTAAAATAGAAAAAAGTATAGAATTGAAATAACTTTCTTAATAACTTTGTTTGTAATCCAAAACAGTAAAATTTCAAAAGTTGTCAGAAAAACACTTAAAAGAATTTGTTTGTTTGTTTGTTTACCAGATTTGCTGTGACAGTTGTGAGCAGTGGTTTTACGTAAGTTGTGCTCAACATCCTCCATTGGACAAAAACTACTCGTGCCCACACATGCATGTGACTATAATACTAGCCCCCCCTATGAAAACTATAAAAATTCGTACGTAAGTGTAAAATTGAATGAATGTTTTGGATTTTTAAAAAGAGTTACTAAGAAAGATATTGAAATTCTATACCTTTTTTTCTATTTTTAAGATAATGGGTATGTAACTTATTATCTGTGCTGTATGAACGCAGTTTATAATAAGTAGTGAAAAGTTTATGACTTTTGATTACTTTTGGTGTTTTTTGGTGTTTGGTATATATATATATATATATATATATGATTAATTGCTAAGATTATGGGTAGATTACTGAAATATTACTATATTATAATATAATATTACTAAACTATATTATAAGGTGACAGTACTACAAGTAAAAATAAAATGAAATGAGAGAATATTCACCATCCACATTATCCTGGCTGCTCTTTATAGATTCCTTTTCAGCTGTTGCACTAAAGAGGGGAGACATCAGCATTAAGAAATTTTTTTCACAACCTCTGCGAAGAAAGTGAAATCACCAGCACACATTAATAATACCTGACCAGGGTGCTTGGCAAGAGGATGTCTGAGAAGGCCTCCAGGTCCGCTATACCCAGACTTGACGCACTACTGTTACCGTTTCTGAAAATCAAACAGACTTTTACTTACAGTATCTTCATCAATAGGCAAGTTTATTTATATAGCACATTTTCAAACACAAGCATCATTCAAACTGCTTTACATAAAATAAGATCAAGCAATCATTAAATAATAATGCCAAGTGATGCAGCTGTAGCCCAATAAATAGCAAAGCCCACATACTGTAAACACAAGCTGCCCCTATTCTGCTCCCTTGCTACATATTTCTCTCATTTACATTCCCTCTAATACTCAGCACAAATATTTTCCCTTTACATTAGTAAGAAAAACTAAACAACATATGCTTTTCAAAGCTCACAGTTTTTCTTCTTCATTGATATAAAGTCAGGTGCCCATGTCTCAGGTTATAACAGTAAAGGTATGCTGAGTCATTTACTGACTAAATACAAGGCATAGTTCCTAAGAATTATACTTCCTTATCTTAAACGATATACTGAATCTTATCTTAACCATTTCCCTCTATGATTCTGTACTGCATAAACTGTTGAAAAATGGGTGGATTGTTGGAGTCAAAATGCAGAGCTTGTACTGGCCTTGTTTCAAAAATAATACTTAACCAAACACATAAAACATATACTTAATACTGCCAGGTGGATGAAATGTTTAAACTGACCTCATGCAAAGCCATTTTTCTTACCTTCTTAGGAAATCAGGGAAACTGTGTCACATTTGCAGTAACTAACATGTATAAGAGTTATCACCCATTATTCCCAGTGCTGTGTGGGAAGTGCTTCACAATGTTTAACAAGTAGCCATCTGTCTGCTTTTGGAATTGTAGTGCTTATAGCAGGGGTACTCGAATGGCAGATACAATTTAATCCGTACTGCGTGATCAATCCTCCATCCCCCCCAAGAAAAATCATCTGGGCCAGTGGACTTTGGCTTAGTGTTGCTGAAGGAATTTGGACCTTGGGGAAAAATAATTGAGTACCCCTGCTCTAAAGTGTTTCAGTCTGAAAACAGTTAGCAGTAGTAAGTGTAGCATCAAAACAGCAGCAGAATGATGGAATGGCAGAGGTCAAAAACTGCATATTGTGAAAGGATGGCATGAAGACAGTGCTGACCCATCACTTAGCTGGATATAGCTGCTTGTCTCCTCATGGGGGTCGTCGTCAGTAGCGATGTGAGACCAGCTTCCAGTGCTCTCCTCACTGCTAGCACTAAGAGGAAGCTGTTCCTGCTCACACCCAGCAGACACTCCTGCCCTCTCATTCTCACTGCCGAAAATGACAATATCACCCATAAACACAAGAGCTCAGTCAGAATACAGTGTTTTAGCTGCTGAACAGTATCAATAAGAAACTGTTTTGTGTCCATAGCTGAGTAACTTTATTGAGTAATAAATATCTGTTATACAGCTGAGTGTGATGGTGCTGTGTTTCTTTGTGTTGTCTATTGTAAAAAAAAATGTGACGCTAGTCACAGAAATACATCTAGGGCCATCTTGTTGTTTGTACTGAATTAAACTGAACTTAATACGCTTATAAGAAAAATTTAATTCACGTGAACTCCCCCAAGACGTGTAACATCCTAAATTGACTTTGTCTTCAATGTTTATTTTTAGGTCATACCATTGCATATGAGCATACAAAAGCATGTTTTTATGATACTGGAAAAGTTAAAAGCTCTGTTTGATTATTTTTCTCACATTGCTGCTTTAGGCAGATTGGAACTGAAAGCTAGATCAAAGGTTCAACATACTGAAGGTTCCCTGAGGCTTTGCTGGGTTTTCAATATTCTTGAATGTGCTCACTCTTCTCACAGCAAGAAGCTAATCTCTAGGAAATAATACACATTAATCATTATTTAAAGAAGAGAAACATACCTGGAGTGTTTCACAAATTCTTTGCATTTCAGAGGTGAGGTTTTCTGGGGCAATTCCCTGATGTTCTTTGTGTCTTCTGAGAGATTTTCCTTCAGATCTCCCTCAATGTGAATGAGAGGCACTTTCCTGGACTGTTGTGGTAGAGAGCTTGCATTGATATTATCATTCCCTTTAGTGCTAGCCTGCTGGTCCTGATAATTATTATTACTCCAGGATGGCCGTGACTGTTTGAAGCCTCTTCTCCTCTCCCCCACTGGACGGGACTGCTGACCAGGTAGGTTCTCTGACTGGCTCCCAAGTACAGACTTCCCACTTTCAACAATATCCGCTGCCAGACGGTTGGCAAACAGCTCAACTTGTGGCTGCAAATCAGCTGGAACCTCTAGATCCACACTGTCCTCTGGGTTCATGATGATCTTATTTTTGCGCATTAGGGACTCAATTGAGTTTGACCAGGTTTCATGGATCAGCATATCTGTAATCTGGTCTGTTTTGCCCTTTTGATACAAGCAGGAGTCTGACTTACAGAGGACCATGGCTGACACAGTGTTAGCAGGAAAAATATTAAGACTGTCTCCATGTGAATTTCGAGCAAAGCCATCAAAAGAATTGGCTTTGACAGGGGAGTTCACGGTGAGCCTTGAGTCAGATGAGCGCCGGTCGGGCATTGATGATTGTCGGAAACATAAGGGTGTCCTGTGAGATGGGGGCAAAAGGCTGTTGTTCCACTCTCTAGTTTTTGATAAGCCGTAATCTTTACTCTCCTTATCAATGTCTTTCAACATGAACCTGTAGAACTCCTCTGTGATGCTTTCTGTGCTTGACTGCTTGGAGAGGCAAGTGGACCTCACGTTCAAATGTCCATTCTTCTTGGTAACCACCTGTTGCATAGCAGCATTTAGGATACTGCTGGCATTCTTGCCTGCATAGTAATCCAGCAGCAGGTCAAAGCCCCGGCCTTCATTCTCCATCTGGTTTACCATGAACCTGGAGAACTCATCTGTAATACTTTCACAGCTGGACTGCTTGGAAATTGAGCTTCCTCGACTGAGGTTCTGACCCAAACGGCTTCCTAGGCCAAGTGTGTGGGCCAAGTTGTAGGTGTCTGTGTCCTCCTCCGGGATGCTCTCATAGCTCGATGCTTTCCCCCGGCTCCAACGTTCCATGGCTGTGCACTGAAGCCGAGTCCTGGGCTGACCTGGCTTGGAGGTATCTATCAAACCAAGCTCAGGACAGTTCATGATCTTAGCGGTGACCTCAGAGGCAAACTTTGCAAATGGGTCAGTTGGTTCATCTGAGATCCCTGACTCATCTACTACACGGTTCACCAGTCGCTCCATAAGTTCTGGTTGTTCTTCTGTCTTGCGCTTGATCTCACTAAGGCGTGGTGGCCGGTGTTTTTTGGTAACCACTGCACCACACTGTGCCTCCTTTCTTCTTGCTGTGCGACATGGTAGCAGGTAGCTTTCGGGACATTCCCTAGCTCTGGTCTGCAGTGAACAGAACCAGGGCTGCTTTCCACTTGAGTTTTCTAGACATATTGCTGCCAGTTCTGTAGCCATGGAAACTACAGTGGTGGCCAGGTCATCTGCAAAACAAGACATTGTTGATCTGGTCTCTGCATCCTTTTTTGTCACAACAGCAGACCCTCCAAAAGACAAGGAATGCTGAGGAGTCAACTGGGTGATCAGAGAGAATGACTTGTGTTCACCATCTCTTAAAACTCTGGCTTTGTGTATCTCAGTATTCATTGTGATTCCATTATTGACGGAGACATCTGAGGAAGATTGTTTTACTTCTAAAGAGAATATTTTTTTGTTTTCTTTTGTGCTATTCTGCTGACCCAACTCACTCTGAAGGAGAGAGCTTTCTGTAACAGAAAGCGATATCTCATTCATCTGATCAGCTATAGTCTGGTCTTTGGCCTGGACTGAACTTGAATTTGCAGAACCACTTATCTGTTCCTCTTCTTTTTTTTTCATATATTTGCACTCAGTGACACCTGACCTTATATTTGTGCCTTGAACGAGGTTGTTCTGTTTTTCTGAAGTATCAGGCTGGACAGTTTGATGATGTTTTCGGCTTAATAGTTCCTTGCTTTTCCTCATATCAGCATTGTCAAATTTTTTAACTTCTTCATCTTGCCTATCACCTGATCCATTATTAGTTGTTAAAACGTCTGTGATCTTCTTTGATGTGATACAGAGAACATCAAATAGCAAATTGTTCACATACTCATATAGAAAGCTGTGTGTGGTGGGGAATAATGTAGTATCAGAACCTTCGATTTTTTTCTTTTCGATGGTTTTCTCCCATGCATGCTTGAAAATACCTTCAGCAATCACATGAGCAAACTCCTGCATCTCTCTTTCATCTGAACAGGACAATTTAGGATGTGAAATACCATTCACAATCTTATCATGAGTAGATTCCAGGAAGTCCCTAACACTCTGGTCTTCTGGCTGGCTTAGCACAGCAAATGCCTCCTTGAGGAGGATTTTAGCAATATTTGCACAAGATGCCTTGATGCTCGTTCCCTCAGCAACACTGTGTTGGAAAGTATCAGCAGAGGATGCTTCAGCTGTAGATATTAACCCATTGGAAGGACAGCAGATCCCTGGATCAACTTTTTTACCAAGCTCACCTGCATCCTCAGCAAGATCAACAATGGCAATAGCTCCTGCCACCTGTACCATGCCACACAGAGCAGAGGAAAAAGAGTATTCCACACCGTGCTTCTGTTCTACACCCATATCTCCTAGCCTTGGCTGATGTGATAATTGTTCAGTCACTTGGGGGCTTGAAATTGTTCCAATAACATTAGCAGCGCATGCTAGGGCCAGCTCCACAGATCTGGGGGGCTGTCCTGATGAGAAGAAGCCACAAACCTGAGGCATGTTCTCAGAGGGTGCAGAAGCTGACATCTGCTCTGATAAGATGGGCAAGGGGCTTGTTTCTGACCATTCTGACACTTCTTCCTGGTTATCAGGACTTTGCACAATAACAATTTTAGGGAGCTCAAAGGAATATGTTGGTGGCCGAGGAAATTCTTCTGGAACGGGATGTGTCCCTTCGGACATTCTCGAATCTGCATGGGTAGCATTTGTCGCTTCATCCTGGGAGAGGCAAATGAAGGCATCTTGCAGAACAGACTCTGCTAAGTTAATGGCATAATGGCCAGTGCTCCCGGACTGAGCTTTGCAGAAGGTTCTCTCAGATTGAACCTTGCAGCAAGTTCTCTCAGACTGAGCCTTGCAGGAGGGTCTTTGTTGTGCCCCACTGGAAAAGCTTGCAGGAAGCATCTTAAAGGATGCCTGGATTGTCACTTCTGAATCATTGGTCCTTTCTTGTTTGCTTATGTGTCTTTTGTGATGTCTCAGCCTGCTTCCCTTCTTCTTAACGGCCACATCAGTGCTCTCTGCATCTGCAGAGACAAACATTTGCACCTGTTAAGGCTACATTTCACCATTTAACAAAAGCAGAACAATAGATGCCTGTGTGTGTTTTAAGCTACCTAATTTTTGTTTTAAGCTAGTAAGTAACCTCTTTGGTTTTATCTAGAAATGATACACAGTAGTCCCCCCATATCCGTGGGTGATAGTGACTTGTTCCAAGATCTACCACAATTATCAGTGAGCCATCTGCACACCCCATATATTTTGTAATATTTATAATATTACTTACATATGGTAATTGATAATTATATAATTATATGATTATTGATAAATTATGCCCAGTAAAACACTACCAAAATTAAGTACAGTATTAATAAAGTAGATTGTACTTTATTATGTAGTACTGTACAGTATTCTCTCAAATGCCATCAGGAAGCCTTATTCTCAGGAGACAATAGAAAAATTAAAAAATATGAATCAAGGGATAACAGAGAAATGAAAATCATGCTTTTTATATCATTCAAAGGATAGAGAAATAATGAGAAAACTGGTTATTAAACATTTGACTCAAATATTTTTTCCATACTGTGGTAAACCGTGAATAACTGAAACCACAGTTACTCAAACCATAGATATGGGGGGACTGAAATTATTTATAGTACATAGAATGACCAATAATATAACAATATAATAATGTTAGTTCACTGACAACTTGTAAGGAATGGAGATTTAAGATAAAAGTTGCAGAAAATTCATTTGAAATGCATATTTCATATAGATTTAAATCAGTTAAGTAAAACAACTACTGTAAATTTAATTACATTGAAATTTAACTTGGGTAACACTTTAGTTGAGGGTTATGTATTGATTAACCACAAACTAAATCATAGTACTGATTTCATGTTTGTTCATCATTTAATGAATCGAGACATATCTTTTCTCTCAAGGAAGTACTTATACTTGTTACTAAATCTATTAATTCTGTAAAACTTTGTGAAGTTTGTGTACTAAGGAACTACTGAAGGAACAAATGATGATTAACTGAAATACTGATCTCATGATTGTTCATCATTAATGTATCTCGACTTATCCTTTATCTCAAGTAGCTATTCTATTTTCATGACTTGTACTTCAGTAATAACTGAGTTACTAAGTATTTGTGCACCCTCAAGTAAAGTGTTACCCCCAACTTATAATATGTGGGACTAAGACTAAACGGTCTATGGACAGTATAATGTATGCTATAAAAAGCAATGATGAATTAATTTGTTGGATGGTTTTGGTACACTGTGTTGTAGTACAACGGGCCAGGTAAGATTTACAGTAAGAGTTTTTAATAACCATTTCGTAGTGCATCTTCTTCACTGTCGAAGTACTCAGATGCTGTCAGAAAGTCATCTTCAATGGAGGACAAGGAGCGGTTGGTGTCATCCTCAACTCGATGGCCTACCAAGAAGTTGCAGGTCTGCTGTTCTTGGCACAACTCTAGGCCAATCAGGAACTTGTTTACCTCGAAGACCATGCTGCAGGGACTGGTAGGTTGCTGTTTACCCCCATACTGGACCAAGCAGACACCCGCACACTGGTTCTGAGAAGAGATCTAACATATATAAAAATATATGACACATTAATGTAATGTCCTAAAATCTTCTAGCCTCCTGCACCTGTACTGTAAGTAATAATAATCCATTATCTCCTTTAACAAATTATTTTCAACACATCTTTCATAATATTACATTCTATGTAATTCATTTATTATATATAATAAAAATGCCATGGCCACTTCTATATAGAAAACTAACAAATCATTTTTTCTGTTGTTGTCAGAGACATTTACTACATTTGCATACTTCACAAAATTGATAAAATAAAATTTTGAATCATCAAAAATGTAAAAATATATTTTTCATAATAATGCCTTAAAATACATCTTAGCTCTCCCTGGAAAAATGCGCTTCCGAGAAAGGTTTGATGGTACAGATAAACTTTACTGACATGAACACTGATAAGCTGAAATATTATGGCCCTCCTCCCCTCACCCCCACCTATGTGATGTGAATAATGTTCACAATTCTATGTCAGCTGGTGCTAGTATCACATGACAGCTGTCTGCTCCTGAGAAATGTGGTACCCAACTGTGCTGGAAGAGTACATGTTCACTATCAATGTGCTGTGTGCCATGACACATTAGTAATCATCATCAAAATTGTGTCACAGTTGCCCTTCTGTTGGTCTGTACCAAACGTGATCTTTAACGTTTCACATTGAATTTGCAAAATCATGGTTGTTCAACATCCCGTTGACAGTTCCTGATTTTTCACTCCTCGGATCACTCTCAGTAAGTACTTACCACCGTTGGCTGTGAATACCCTACAAGCCTTGCCGTTTCAAAGATGCTTAGCCCTTGTTAAAATCACTCTGACCTTTATCCCTGCCCATATCTTTTGCATCCAACATGCTAACTACAACTTTCAAATATTAGTTTTCCATACAGTATATCCCAGACGTCATTAAGTTTTGGCTGATTGGTGTAACTGTAGTAGGGATGGGCTGATCCACATTTTTTTCAGTTCCAATCCGATCCTGATACACTAATGCCAATGCCGATACTGATTCCAATACAAGACCTCTTTTAACTTTAATATTTTAATATAATAAATATTATATCTATTTATACCTTATATATTATTCATATTTTTAAACTATTAAATATCAATGAAAAAATGTATGCCAAAAAAATGCTCAATTAGGCTACTAGAAACATACAAAACATACTGTTCCATCTTATTTCTACATCTTGCCTTAAGCATTTTTGAGGCATTTGCAGTTCAATTTCAATATCTTACAAGCGAGCATATGCAAGTATGCTTAAAATGCCCCACAAT
Source organism: Hippopotamyrus pictus (assembly GCA_026781145.1). Classification (NCBI taxonomy): domain Eukaryota; kingdom Metazoa; phylum Chordata; class Actinopteri; order Osteoglossiformes; family Mormyridae; genus Hippopotamyrus; species Hippopotamyrus pictus. The sequence goes on along the minus strand of JAODLC010000040.1, from coordinate 17,842,414 downwards.
TTTTCTCCCATTGGCAGCAGCATCACTTACACTTCATTGCTATAGGAGCCCATCTTGTATCACAAGCTGAAGCGAACGCGCAAAACAACCCTAGCCAGCGATTCTTAAACCATTGATTTTTACTGTACGTATTACCGACATTATTTCACACAATTGCGTGTGCTTTGTTTAGTAGGATTTTCCAGTAAATGCTACATCCACCTCTCAAAACTTTATTTTTACAAATACTGCAAATTGCTCTGCTACTAGTTGTTGCTACAACCGTAAAATACTTCCAGATCGTCACTTAATAAACTTGTCACTTATCTTTGTGCCAACTGCTGAGACGAATTTGTCAAAGTACATGTACAGTAATTATGTTGACGAACACTACTGCTGTGAATAGGTAACATTAAATTTTCCGATGATTCGCATTATTTTCAATTCTATGGCACCAAAAATAATATGCGATTTTCTTCCTTTTCCACAAAAAAATAAATAAATATGCACTTCACCAGCTCTTCTGGATCGCCAATAATTTCAAACATCTTGGTCCATGCCTCATTTTAAATTTTTGTCCCTGTATCAAACATGCTTTAATATATCAATGAAACATGTCAGTAAAAATGCATGAACGCAAAATTTAAGCGTGTAGGTCGAATGATTCTGAAAATGTGAGGGGGACACGTCCTCCTCAGATTTAATGGCGGCCACACCTATGGTGTAGGTAAGAATATGTGTTCAATGGCCTAGATAATGGATATGTTAATTGGAATGTATAACAGTGTTGTTTATATACAGTGGTACCTCAGAACTCAAAATTAATCCGTTCAGAACTCCGGATTGAATCCTAAAAAGTTCGAGTTCTGATCGAATTTTCCGCATAAGAAATAATGGAAAACCAATTAATTGGTTCCCGGCCCCAAAAAATTACACCGAAATATTTTTTTTTTAGCATTTAAAAACACAATAAGAACTGGACAAAACAAGAAAAGCATATACTGTACTAAACACATTTAAGCACATTTATCAAAAAAGTGAGAAAATAAATGTATCCAAACAATGTGTATAGTTAAAAAAAAACAATGTGTCATGCCCCAATTTTCCGCTCCTTCCATGGAATCCCCATGTGATCAGCTGTTTCTGGTTGTTGTCATTAGTCCTCTGTATTTAGTCCGCGTTTCAGTTTGTTTCCCCAGTCCGGTCATTGTATTGTCCAACTGCGTTTTGCCTGCCTTACCTGTAATAAAACCCCGTTTTCCCAGATACCCTTACGTCTGCTCCTTTGTCTTCGTTCTGTCCATTACATTTATTAATTATTGTCTTTTTTAATGCTTTCTTTTTCCTTATAACGGGCGTCAATGGAGAGAAAAACACTTAACATTAGATAAAGTTCATATTCGTAGCTGTCACGGAGCGTGGAGCGGGTGAGCAGAAAGCAGGCGAGATCAGCCGGAGGGACGGGGTTTATTGAGGACGAGAGGGCAGACAGGCACTAACATCCAGTAACAATACAATGACGGATCTGACGAGACGTACTCAGACACGGACTAAATACACAGGGAAGAGCAAATAGAACAAGAAACAGGTGTAGACAATCCGGGAATCACACGAGGTAACGAGGTGGGCGTGGCACACACGAGGATCGGACGAAGCTGGGCGTGACAGTAGCATTTTGGTTTTGATTTTTTGTCAGGTGAAAGTTTGTATGACCAGGTATGTTTCTGAGAAATTTGGTGATTTTTGGTAGCTGTTTTGGTACATTAAGCCACATTAAGCTTTTTCTTTATAATGGGCGTCAATGGAGAGGAAAACGCTTAACGTAAGATATAGTCCATATTTGTAGCATTTAGATTTTTTTGTCAGGTGAAAGTCTTTATGGCCAGATATGTGTGTTTATTGGTTGCTGTTTTGATACATTAAGTCACGTTAAGCCTTTTCCTTATAATTCATGTCAATGGAGAAGAAAACGCCTAACGTTAAAGTCCATATTCGTAGCATTTCAATGATTATGCATTAAGCTACAGAGCATTTAGTGACATTGCTCCATCTGTAATTACTTTTATTTTATTTTAGTCACACTATAGCCACTTAAAAACTCCTCATCTGTCCCTATTCATACAGTCTATTAGAGGCTCAGTGGAATTTACAGGTGTGCATAGCACCCACTTTTGTATGGCAGAAATCTCACTTACATACAGTCATGGCCAAAAATATTTGGCACCCCTGCATTTATGTCAGAAAATGTACCACTTCACCCAGAAAATTGTTACAATTACAAATGCTTTGGTATTGTTATGTTTATTTCTTTTGTTGGCACCGGAAGAACACAAAAAAAGCAGAGGAAAAAAAACAAATCTGAGACATTCCACACAAAATGTCAAAAATGCCATCCTCATCTGGCTCCTCTCGATGCGGAGGAGCAGTGTCTCTACTCAAATGACTGAGCTTCTCACCCTATCTCTAAGGGAGAGCCCAGCCACCCTGCGGAGAAAACCCTTTTCAGCCACTTATATTCGCAACCTCGTTCTTTCGGTCACTACCCACAGCTCATGACTAAAGGTGAGGGTAGGAACATAGATCGATTGGTAAATCGAGAGCTTTGCCTTTTGGCTCAGCTCCTTCTTCACCATGATAGACTGATGTAGCGCCCGCATCACTGCTGACGTCGCACTGATCCACTTGTCAATCATCCACTCCATCCTTCCCTCACTTGTAAAAAAGACCCCGAGATACTTAAACTCCTCCATTTTATGGAAGGACCCCCCGACCCGGAGAGAGCACTCCACCCTTTTCTGGCTGAGAACCATGGTCTCGGATTTGGAGGTGCTGATTTTCATCCCAGCCGCTGTTACCTGCTCCAGTGAGAGCAAAAAGGTCACGGTCTGATGAGGCCAACAGAACCACATCATCTGCAAAAAACAGAGATCAAATCCTGAGGTCATCATACTGGACACCCTCAACACCCTGGCTGCGCCTAGAAATTCTGTCCATAAAAGTTATGAACAGAATCGGTTACGGACAGCCCTGGCAGAGTCCAACCCTCCCCGGAAATGAGTCCGACTTATTGCTGACAATGCGGACTAAGCTCTGACACTGGTTGTACAGGGACTGAACAGCCCTTATAAGGCAGCCCGGCAACTCATACTCCCGGAGCACTGCCCACAGGACTCCCAGAGGGATGTGGTCGAATGCCTTCTCCTAGTCCACAAAGCACATGTAGACTGGTTGAGCAAATTCCCACGCACCCTCCAGGTCCCTGCCGAGAGTATAGAGCTGGTCCACTGCCAAAGCTAAGACCAGAACCACACTGCTCCTCCTGAATCCCAGGTTCGATAATCCGACGGACCCTCCTCTTCAGCACCCCTGAATAGACCTTACTAGGGAGGCTGAGGAGTGTGATCCCCATATAGTTGGAACATACCCTCCAGTCCCCCTTCTTGAAGAGGGGGGCCACCACCCCGGTCTACCAATCCAGAGGCATGTGCCCCGATGTCCATGCGATGCTGCAGATGCATGTCAACCAGGACAGCCCTGCAACATCCAGAGCCTTGAGGAACTCCAGGCGGATCTCATCCAACCTCAGGGACCAGCCACCGAGGAGCTTTTTAACACCTCTGGGGTCGAGTGTATTGTCAACGACGCAGCGTACTTTTGGCATCTATTTCAGTTTATATCTTGCTGAAATCTTAATGTAGAATCATGAAAAAAATGCTGGCTAAATCTGTAATCTGTCTTCTTTTCAAATTCATTGTCGGAAGTATTTAAGTTTTTAAAATTAGGTTAAATTGGCAAAAAATTAAACCATGTCATCTTACTTTGTTTTACCCGCATCAGGGGCGGGTAGTACAGTACCGCTCTCACCTGAAGATCGCTATTCACATTCCAAATAGCTGCATTAGCGTGTATTCAAATCACATTCGCATGGTAATTTGATGAACAACATAAGCAGTGAAACGCAATACAGATACATCCCCATCAGCGCCATAAAATGGGGGGAGGATGTAGCCAGGTGTGAATGGCTCATGCATACACATAAGAGCTCCTAAATATTCAATGGAAGGAGATCAGAAATAGTCACATGAGTTAGGTTTTTCTTATTTTTTTATCCAACTGAATGTTGCAACTACACTATTTAGTCATCTTCATGTAGCCAAGACTTTGGTGATCAGATATCTGGGATCAAAACAAACTGCCAGCATTACTTACT
>JAODLC010000040.1:17826500-17838125 GCA_026781145.1 Hippopotamyrus pictus | reverse complement strand
CCACCTCAGCGACCTCTGCCCCAGAGATAGGTGAGTCCACCCCCAAGTCCCCAGACTCTGCTTCCTCATTGGAAGGCATATCGGTGGGATTGAGATCTTCGAAGTATTCCACCTACCCACAACTTCCTGAGCTGAGGTCAGCAGTGCCCCATCCCCACCATAAACAGTGTTCATGCTGCACCGTTTTCCTGCCCTGAGCCACTGGATGGTGGACCAGAATCTCCTCGAAGCCGTCCGAAAGTTGTTTTCCGTGGCCTCGCCAAACTCCTCCCATACCCGAGTTTTTGCCTCAGCGACCGTCAAAGTTACGTTCTGCTTAGCCCACCGGTACTCATCAGTTGCCTCCGGAGTCCCACAGGCTAAAAAGGCCCGATAGGACTCCTTCTTCAGCTTGACAGCATCCCTCACCCCTAGTGTCCAACAGTGGGTTTTAGGATTGCCGCTGCGACAGGCACCGACCTTACAGCCACAATGTCCCCCGCCTCCCCCGGGCCATGGGCGAAGTTCTGCCGGAGGTAGGAGTTGAAGCTCCTTCTGACAGGGGATTCCGGCAGATGTTCCCAGCAGACCCTCACTATACGCTTGGGCCTGCCAGGTCTGACCGGCTTCCTCCCCCACTAGCAGAGCCAACCCACCACCAGGTGGTGATTGGTTGACAGCTCCGCCCCTCTCCTCACCCGAGTGTCCAATACATGCGGCCGCAAGTCCAATGACATGACCACAAAGCCGATCATTGAACTGCGGCCTAGGTTGTCCTGGTGCTAAGTGCACATATGGACACCGTTATCCTTGAACATGGTGTTCATTATAGACAATCCGTGATGAGCACAGAAGTCCAAAAACAAAACACCACTCGGGCGTTTCCATGTCCCTAGAGCTAGCTTCTGCTGCCGAGGATCGGACCGCCTAGGTCCCCACGTTCGGCCACTGCCCAGCTCACACTGCGCCCAACCCCTTTGGCCCATTGGAGGGGGGACCCATGTGCCTTCTTTGGGCTGTGCCCAACCAGACCCCATGGGTGCAGGCCTGGCCACCAGGCACTTGCCATCGAGCCCCATCCCAAGGCCTGGCTCCAGGGGGGGCCCCGGTAACCCGCGTCTGGGCGAGGGAAAACATGGATCTATATTATTATTCATCATAAATGTCAAAAATGGCCTCAACAAAATTATTTGCACCCTCAACTTAATACTTGGTAGCACACCCTTTGGAAGAAATAACTGATTTTAATTGTTTTCTGTAACAGTCAATTAGTCTTTTACATCTGGAATTTTGAACCACTTTTCCTTTGCCAGTTGCTCCAGGTCTCAGATTTGAAGGATTCCTTCTCCCAACTGCTGTTTTTAGATCTCTCCACAGGTGCTCTATAGAATTTATTTCTGGACTCATTGCTGGCCACTTCAGAACTCTCCAGCACTTTGTCTTAAACCATTTCTGGGTGCTTTTTGAAGTATGCTTTGGGTCATTGTTCTGTTGTAAGACCCATGACCTCCAGCTGAGACCCAGCTTTTTGACATTGGGCCCTACATTGTGCCCCAGAATTCTTTGGTAGAAGTCTTCAGATTTCATAATGCCATGCAAACAGTCAAGACTATCAGTGCCTGAAGCAGCAAAGCAACCCTTAAACATCAGTGAACCTCCTCCATGTTTGAGTGTAGGGGCCTTGTTCTTTTCTTTGAAGGCTTCTTTTTGTTTTTGGTAAACAGTAGAATGATGTGCTTTACCGAAAAGCTCTATTTTTATCTCATCTGTCCAGAGGACATTCTCCAAGAAGGATTGTGGTTTCCACAGACAGATTTTAGCAAGCTCCAATCTGGCTTTTTATGTTTCTGTGTTAGCCCTGGGTCTCCTGCCATAGCATCCCTTTTCATTCAGATGGCGACGGATAGTGCGAGCTAACACTGTTGTACCCTGTGCCTGCAGGTCAGCTTCAATTTGTTTGGAAGTTGATCGAGGTTCTTTATCCACTTCTTCATTGTGACATTTCATCATTCTTTTCTCTTTCATCCAGGTCCAGAGAGATTAACTACAGTGCCATGTGCTATAAACTTCTTTACAATGTTGTGCACAATGGACACAGGAACATTAAGATCTCTGGAGATGGACTTGTAGCCTTGGGATTGTCCATGCTTTTCTATAATTTTGGTTCTCAAATCCTCAGATAATTCTTTGCTCTTGTTTCTTTTCTCCATGCTCAGTGTGGTACACACAGACTCAAAAACAAGACTGAGTCAATATTTGTCTATTTTAACTGGTTGCAAGTTGGCATTTCCATATTCCCAGCACCTTTTAATTCCTACAGGTGAGTTGAAAGGAGCATCATGTGCTTGAAATACAATTATTTCTTACAATTCTGATAAGGTGCCAATAATTTTGTCCAGGCCATTTTTGACGTTTTGTGTGGAATGTCTCAGTTTTTTTTCCCTCTGCTTTTTTGTGTTTTTCCAGTGACAGCAAAAGAAACAAACATGACAATAGTAAAGCATTTGTAATTGCAACAATTTTCTGGGAGAATTGGTGCATTTTCTGATATAAATGCAGGGGTGCCAATATTTCTGGCCATGACCAAACCTGTGGGTTTGTATCCAAGCACTGGTATTTTGTAGATTTTTTTCCATATTGTGATGAAAGCTCACAATGATTATGAAGTTATTCATTATTTTCAGCTATTAATTTGCCCATATTTTAAGCCCATTTGCTTCCCCATATTCCCCCATGTATTTCCTGTTAAATACTGTATTTACGTAAGTGCTGAGTGATACCGTAATGTGCGCGTGCACAGCAATCATATCACATTTGTCGGCACTGCTTTGTGTCTGTTGACACAACAACACCAACTTACTAGATACACTATTGTTAGATAAGTTCTATTTGGCAACAATTTATTTCAGGTAACATCATCTCCTATTTGGTTTTATAAATATTGCAATATTACTCGAAGTAATATTGCAATGTCATTATTGTGCAGGCCTAAATATATACTTATCTATGTAATGAATTCTACCATAAAGTCTAAACAAGGTGGGTAAACAACATTCTCTCCAATCATGCAATCCTCATAAACAAGTACATAAAAAGTACTTCTACAACTACATATTTAAAACACTTGACATTACAGATGTTTGTACAGCAAGAATATTTAATATTTTCAGCTTACTTAGATGATGTCTACCCTCCTTTGACTGCATTTTCCACCATTTATGACATTATCACCCTTAACTAAACTTCTAACTACAGCTCAAGAGCTGTAGGTCGAACTACACAACTTAATGACAGTGTTTGCGAATGTTCATTCTAACTATGGTTTTGGGAAATACCTATGTTGTTAAATGTTGGATTGTACTATGTAAGTTTGCAGCGTCATTACCTCCATAGTTCGAACTATGGTTCCGGGAAATACCTGCGTCATACTTGCATACCGTAGGTAGAACCACTCAAGTTTTTGGGAAACGCACCCCGGGCTTCAGCTTCATTTTGTCGCTCTCCCCGCCAAAATCGCACCATGCCATAAAATGTTCAGTGTATGCATGCTTCAACTCTGAGCACATGCACGGTCCAAATCCGGCAGTTACACACGCATGAGTATATGTGGAACATACATGAACCGGATCCAGAAGGAACGGGTCGTTTAGGGTGTACAGATCAGGTAGTGACCCTAGTGCTCATCATTGTCTCTGTGTTATTGTAATGTTTCTGTTTATGGCTTACGTGCTGAGTTTGTCTACAGGTGGTATATCCCTTGTAGTATACATTTATTTTTTTGTTATGAATGTTATAGTTCTGTTTTATTACACGCATTCTATACTGAACTGTACCTGTTAAATAAAAAAGGGCAGTAAAATGGTAGTGACCCTCCCATAGAAAAAGAATGATTTCTGGTCCCTTGGATGCTTTCGCCGCTTACAGTGTGAATGTACGGTTACGCTCCTCCTACTACAAAGGGTATGCGCATGGCATCCCAGCAGGTGGAAGTCACTGCGCTTGCACCCACTGGGTAGCAAAAAGCTGAAAGGCAGCATTAGCACTCAAATGTGCAAAAACACATCAAAAGTGGAAAAGAGCTGTACTGCGATTCATTGAACAAATTGATTGAAAAAAATTGAAAACTAAATAAATAAGTATTGAACGTGGATTGGTAATATATGTCCGATACCCGATCCGTCTAATAGGTCTGAATCGGTGCCAGTACCGATCCAAATATCAGATTGGTGCATCTCTAATGTGTAGTACTGTAACTGCTGCAAAAGGTAAGATAATTAATTGCACATTCACACTGATTTTACTTCTGTTACATTTACAACAATGCATAAACCTTTTGTAATTGTATAAAACATTTAAGCATAATGTAGGAGAAGCCATCAATATAATGATTTAGTTCATCTAAAACTATACTAAAGTAACCTAATGCTGAAAAAATATTGTAGAGGTAATTAATGTAGTGGAAGTGAATAAAAGCATCACAGAAATTTTCTAGAAGTTTCTAACGCTATAGGGTCCATCATCAATCCTGCTGTTCAAGACAAGGAATTTATAAGCTGTTACACTGCCTTGTATGCATAGGACCTGCAAGAGACAGTTGGAGTCCAGCTCACACAAGTCATTGAGATAGAGAGACCTACTGAGAAAGTTTATCCTGGTAGCATAAACAGACCTAATTTAAGACCAGTTATGTGAGATCTCAGTCAAGGTGTACTAGTCATAAAATAGACCAATATGTCTGTTAAAGACTGGCTAATTAGATGAAGTTGCTTGCTCAAACAGAGGTTAATTCAGGACATTATACAGCGATAATATTTATTATTTAAGAGTTAGCATTTTGTATTCACAAGATAAAAACAGTGGCTTAATTGCCTTCACAATTCTTATTCTTTAAATGAACATATGGGATACAGGTACTTACAAATTGGATTTATTGTGCATATATTTTGGATATATATATTTTAGAGATATGTTGGGGTGGACAAAATGATATTAGTTTCAAAATCTTGCAGAGATATTTATAAGTACACGCAACGTCACCATATGGTGTACTTGGCTCTCACATGTTCAAAAGTGGAATCAGATGGACAGGAACGTGGAGATTCTAGGCCACTGTGGATCAGGATCTCATTCTCCTTTAGCTGGTGCATGCTTAGGGAATCCATAAGTTTAGGCAAAACGGGAGACACAAAGGCCAGTTTCTGCAGGAAAGAAAGTAAGAGTCACGATTTGCATTCACAGACCATTATTTTCATGGAGCAAATCAATGGAGTTTCAGGCATGTTTCTGTATGTATGTATTACCAAGGCTGATTATTTCAGATTCAGAGGCAGCCAGTGCTCATCCGACTGGCATATGCCATGTAGGGGTGGAAGCCGAATACGGTATTTGGCAAAGCACAAACCGTTGGTCTTTAGAAATATTTATTTTGTGCAAATATTTTTTAATTACTTGTTCTTGGGAAGTTAAAAAAAAAGTCAAATAGCTGATGTTCCTCATAAATGAGCAAGCTGAATATTTGTGCTCTGCCTGCTTGTGCTGCGGTGAGTAGCTCAGTGTGACTGATCAAAAATGAAGGCATAACTTAGTACATTGCTATGCAAAGATTTTATAAATTACATAATATAACACTAATAAAAAGGCTGTATCTTTCAGTATATAATGCTACCGTACCTAGCCTATCTAACTTATATTACCAATTACACTTGATAGTGATAATAAACATGCATTTTATGTACTTATTTTTTACTTTACTGTAATTTGTATCATTATTTTAATATGTATTCTTACTCATGTATAAAGTATATTAGCTTTTCAAGGGAGTACAGGTCTCCTGTAGATGCATTATACCATATACGTATAAAAGTGTATGTGATGTTTGCATAATGTCCAAATCACCTAACATCTTATTAGAGAGAATGTGACCCAGACTTGTATAGAATAAAACGTGTGTCCTGCCAGAGCTCTCAGTCAGGGGTTAATTAACATTTAGTTCTTGGCATATGGCAGTTTTTATTTATTATGTTTTTTTGGTTTGTTTATATTCTGTCTGTTGCAGTGGGGTTCAACATGTTCACATAGGGCATTATTAGTTTAGATTTTAATTTATTGGTTTAAGTGTGGAATAGGTACCGAATGCTATTTAATTTTTTTTTCTCTTCAACTATTTTATAAATATACATATTCATTATAATAATTATAAATAAGTTACTTAAATGTAATATTGGTTTAGGGTTTTCAAAAAACAGCTAACATTTTAATGCAGAAAATTTTTATTAACACTTTAATATTCTAAAACTAGATTAATTTAAATAAGAACTGGATTGCTATACAGTAACTATTTCCATTTTCATTTTAATACAAATACAATCCATTTTGCTGCCTTAACAAATACAAATACTAGCGGTCTGCACATCCCTAACACCATGTATGCTGAAAATCAGAGAAAGCCCTCGATACCTTCAGCCAGCTGGCATCACGCTGATTCCCTTTGTGTCGGTCCATATTTGCAAAGCAGACCTGCAAACAGAGAAACACACTTTCAGTTCTGAGTTTCCTTACGCTTCCTAATAGGCACCACACCTCACAAAATACAGGGTACTGTTAAGAGACAATAATAAGAAGCCACAAAGTGCAATCCTTAATATGTATTGTCCCATCTGGGAAAAGAAGATGATTCCTGTTTGTCTGAAAATATGTACAGTACCTCCTGAAAATACCCCCATTCAATACCCAAAACTCATTTTGTCATTATGGGATAGTCTGTGTTGATTGGTGGCAAAAAGAATCAGTTCAATCCATATTGAAATAAGTCTATAACAGGGCTGGGCATCGTTCAGAAATTTTCAGTACTATACTGATATTGATAACTTGGCTTGATGTTGGTTACTGAACAGTACCAATTTCATAAAATTCATTTAACAAAAAAAATTGCATTACACATTACAGTTAGTTTTATTTTTTCAGATCATTGGTATATTTACACACTCAGAGCAGCTTTTATTATTTATTATTTTATTATTAAACATTTATTATTAATATTTAACTTAAGTTTAGGGGTATACAAATTGTGAGTGAATTTGTGCACTGGTATAGCACCGGCGCTAGCAGGGTAAAACAATCAGTAGCGCAAGCAAAACGCACACAGAGGCGTTGGGAAGAAACATCAATTCTAATGAATGAATGCATTAATACTGTTATGAATTCCAGGTCCTTCACCCTCTCTAGATAGATGACACAGTCACAAATGCAAAGAGTGTATTATGTAATTATACTTTGTATGTTTTATTCCAAAACAGTTGAGAAATCTCTACAGATACATGCTTGCACCAATGAGTTTTTTTCCTGCCAGCATTTCAGCTACCACCTCCCAGTACCTGCAAATGTACTTGAGCACAAAATTGCACAAATCTTTGGAAAGCAGTAGCACAAGTATGATTAAAAGGTATATACTTAAAAAACAAAGTTCTATTCTTGTAGATTTGCAAAAACAGACAGAGATTATTAATTTGTTTTGAAATGTAGGCTAAATTATTTGAAAAATAATAAGGTTCAACAAAATGTGACAAATGATTGTGTTCACATAAATTAGGGTATAAGTTAATCATGGTTTGCCTAATTATTCTCCTAGTAATTATCACTAAAGCAGACCTGCTATTCATGACAAAAAATGCGTTTTATTGAGCAAATCTGGCAGAAGATTTTTGGACAAAATGCACATTTAATACCAGTGTGTTCTTGGCTGTATGTGCTGATGACATTTACTCATTAGGTATCAAAATTTTGTACGAATGATATGGTATTTCTTTTTAGGTGTATATTAGACCTTTGATTGCTTTGCTGCCTGAATTTTATCACAAATAGTTGTAGGTGATGGCTTCCATCTAATCCTCAGGGGCTGACAGTTGTCTTCACACTTGGTCAGTTGGCCCTCGTGTCACATGATGGCCGTCTGATCCTGAGATATGTGACATCCAACTAAGCTGTAAGATTACATATTTTTGAGTCATCTTCAAAACAATGTTCTGGGTTGACAAAAGTTTTTATTTAAATAGACCACTCTTTATTCCTTCGTGGAACTGTAAGTTATCCACTTAATATCTCTGGAATTGTAACCCTAATCATTTCTTTTCAGGTTTCATTTTCATATTTATATCTGTGTGATAAAAGAATGTCACGATGTTAGGAGGGAGCTTGGTCACAATCACAATGCTGCTTATTCATCTCCATGTTTGTTTTGTTGCACAAAAAGAAAATGAGACTACATGAAGAGGCATGAGAAATGTCCACAATGCTGAAGTATAAAATCTGGCGAGGGACAGAACATGTAATGTTCATGTAAAAAGTCTGGCTGGGACAGCACATGTACTGTAATGTTCATGTATAAAGTCTGGCTGGGACAGCACATGTAATGTTCCTGTATAAAGTCTGGCCAGGGAAAGCACATATTCCATAACAATGCAAATAAAAGGGGCCAGGGGTCCTGAAGCATTAGTGCATATAATTTGATTTAAATCGTAAGCTGCAATTACAATGTACTGAGTTATACTGTGGTTCAAAAACTAAAAAATTGTATGTCAAGTAATCCAGACTCATACATCTGCACATAAAAGGTCAAGAAGCAATAAGCATGATAGCACTGAGGAGGGGAGAGCTTTTCACTATTGACCCCCATACTGAGGAGAAAAACCTATTGATCCAATCATAATCATTTTCATCTGCAGTCACAAAAAACAGCCATAGTTTGGAACTTACAGACGGACATCAGAATGATATCCCTAACTAGAACGGGGGGCTGTCGGAACGACAGCACTGTGTATGGCGGACAGCCCCGTCACCTGCTCAACTAATCCATACTTATCCCACAATCACCAACCTGTACAATTTCTAAGAGGATGGACCAATTGGAAATGAGAAAGCCAACTAATGTGTTTTTAATGCAAATGCTCTGAGTCCTATTGTACTTTCAATTATAGAATTTTTCCCCACCAATAAGATGGCTACCTGTATTTCTTTGTGTATGTCTTAATGTTTAAGTCTTTAAGTGTCATTTATGTCATTCATACTTTTTATATGCCTGAATATTAATATTTCATTAAGCATGCACCAGCATTTGCACTATGATTTTTCCGTGACAACAGTAAGAACTGTAGGAGTAAATAGATTCAACAGAAATGCCACTGTTCTCTCATGTATCACAACTGACATGAAATATCAGTTGTGGTTCTAGCTTGTGTAGCACCCTGGGCCCATATTGGCCATACCTAAATACACTGGTGTGGAGTATGACAATATGATTAAATTCCCCCACAATAAATTCTGCTGAATGAAAATACAGCAGTATAATGAAAATATTATTTCAAGCCTACCTTACACACTCTCACTGCCTCTCCAAAAACTTGACATGAATAAATTCCCTGATGATAAATTTTGCTGAGTATGAGAGAGAGTTTGAGAATCACTGACCTGTACAATGTTCCTGAGTGGTTTGCAAAAAGATCCATGGAATACATTTAGATGGCAGATGTCTGTGTTCACAAGATGGCAGCTGCAGCCTCTGTTTTCGCCCTTGGCCTTGCCCTCTGTCATGCAGTTCCAATTTAGGGTTGATTTGGGGTCTATCATGGGGAAGATTTTCAGGTGTAAATTTTCATCCATATAATGTTTTGTTTTTGTGAAGTGGTATTAAGGTCAATGATCAGATAGAGTAAATAGAGTAGTAATAATGAATAGAGTCATCCTGTTCACAAGCCTTTTATCAGCTCATCCTTCTCTGTGCTGTCACAAGTGCCATTGCTTCAATTTTGGTGCAGTTTGTCTTAAAATTTGTATAGGTCTGGATATTCACCTATACAATGTACCTGCAAAGTTTGAGCAAAAAGATTGGACAAACACTTTTTGAGTTATTGTGTTGATAAGAAGTGTCTGAGTTTCCGTTTGCTTTGCAATTACTAAGCAGTGCTGCTTAAATTTTGGTGCAATTTATCTCGAAATTTGATCAGGTGCCGATCTTTAACCTTTAAACATGTATTCAATGACTGAAAAAGATCTGTCAAATACTTCTTGAGTAATCACACTAAAGGGATCATATGTCTGAAACTACCCTTTTTTTGCTAATCACTGTGCAGTGCTGCTTTAATTTGGAAGCAATATGTCTCGGAATTTGATCACTTTCAGGTTGTCACCCCTCCATTGTGCCTGCAAAGTTTGAAAAAGATCCATATAATACTTTTTAGAGTTATTCTGTTCACAAAACAGTGTCTTCAATAACTGTCATTTCCTTCTTTTGCTGCCCCACAGCCCTGCTATGTCATTGTTGGGGCAATGTGTCTAAAAAGTGAAGATCTTCATCTGTACAACGTTACAATTAATTTCTGAATTAGTAATAAGATTCACTAAATGCTGCTTCATTTCAATCTGTGTTCACATACCATGGTAATGTCATTTAACACCATAATCCATCAGTTCTCCAGCACTCACAATCACCTTTCTTTTGAAGATTTAAAAAAAATGTCACGAGCTCGTTTAAAATATAATGAAGTAACATGGTGAGATGTGAATGATAATGTCAGTTCTAATCATCAAATCATCAAAGGATAAAGCCATTGGCTTTATCCTTTCTGCTGTGACTCAGTGCTTTCTGACTCTATTTGTGAAGTCATAACAAAAAAAATATAATTTAGTATTGTCACGCCCAGCTCCGTTCGATCCTCCTGTGTACCACGCCCACCTCGTTACCTCATGTTTTTACCTGATTGTTCCCACCTGTTGCTCGTTGAACTCTGCTTGCCCTGTGTACTTAGTCCGCGTCTCGGTTAGTTTCCCCAGATCCGTCATTGTCTAATCCTGGTGTGAGTTCCCTTCCCGTCTGTTTTGATCCCGAATAAACCCCGTTTCCCGTTCAACCTGGCTGCTCTCGCCTCCCTTCCTTGCTCGTCGCTCACGCCTGCTGATAGAATGACGGATCTCCCAAAAGACGCACCGCAGCAGGGCGAGGACCTCTGGCTCGTCCTGCTGCATGAGGTGACATATTGGCGAGGGCTGCCGGAGATCCAGGAGGACCCCGGCTCACTCGCCCTGACGGACCGGAGCTGGACCCTCCTGCAGGAGGTTACCCCGTGCACTGAACAGCACATACTGGCAGAAGTGTGCTTACTCCTGCGGCAGCTCGCCCGACTGGTGAGAGAGAAGCGACTCCTGCCGCTCACCGTCACAGAGGTAATCCCGCCTCCGCCGACCATCCCCAGCCGCAAGAAGAAGAAGCGCCGGGGAAAAGGGGAGACAACCACCCTGATGCTCTTCCTGGGAGCCTGCTCCCTAATGCCCGCATGGGAGGACGCCGCCACCGCCTCTACACACGCAGCTGTCTGCCCGATCAGTCCCGCCGATGAGGAGCCGCCCCTGCTGGAGGCGTACCACTATCGGCCGGCGCGCCTGGAATCCCAGCGGCTTTTAAAGGGGCACCGCCCGCTTGGAAGAAGCGGGCTCAAGCAGCGCAGCTGGGTGATCCGGGCCTGCCCAAAGTCCCAGACTTACCTGCTCCAGACCTGGCCAACGTCCCGGACCCGCCTGCTGCTGGCCGCATGCCCGAGGTGCCCGCCGAGGCGCCCCCTGCTGGCCACGTGTCGGTGGTGCCTGCTACGGCGCCCC
>JAODLC010000040.1:17786229-17806653 GCA_026781145.1 Hippopotamyrus pictus | reverse complement strand
AGTAAAATAAAGATGAGTGTAATGGCAAAACAAATATATAAAAAATAATTTATTTGCCATGAATTAAGTTTATGATACTTGAAGAAATGTGTGATCATGTCCCAGTCAGTGAAAGTGTGTTTCCTACCCCTGGGCTCCAGAGGGTTAAATCATGGTCAGGCAATTTTGAAACTTTAACACCGCAGAAACTTTTTCTGAAACCAGGGGCTTTGGTCATGGTCTCACTGCTGGAACTCTGCTCGATTGTATTTCCTTGGAGGCAGTTTTGGACGAAAAGAGATGGAAGTGGATGGATTTTTTTTTATCTCAATTACATTTTTAATGCATCAGTTAATAATTTTTTTGGGTCACGTCTCCATATTCCTGAAAAATTCGATATATAACCAATATACTTTAGTCTAATATGATACTTGCCAGTGCTTATTAGTGGAATCCCATTACATTGATTTTTATTCTGTGGAAAAGATCCATCTGCTGGCCAGATCTAATAAGAGTCATAAACATGTGACAGGTCCTACAGACATGGACAAATTGGTTGGTACTCTTCCACAAAAAAGCAAAAAAAAAAACAAAAATCAATAATAACTTGAAACTGACAAAATTTTAATGGCTTCCCTTATTGTTTATTCCATATTTAACACAAATCAGACTTTGCCTTTGATTATTGATTCAGTTGAATATTTTATGTAATTAAACAAATGAAAATGGCACGCAGAAAAAACATAGTACCCTTAATTTAATATTTTGTGGCACCACCGTTTGCAGCGATCACTGTCAACAAGCGATCTCTGTACTTCACAATGAGACGACTGCATCTACGAACAGGTACTTTGGCCCACTCTTCCTGAGCAAACTGCTCAAGCTGCCTCAGGTTTGAAGGGTGCTGTCTCCAAACTACAATTTTCAGCTCTTTCCGTAGATGTTCAATAGGATTAAGGTCTGGGCTCATGGAGGGCCATTTAAGAATAAGCTTTTAGCTGTATGTTTTCTGTAATTATCCTGTTGGAGGACCCATGACCTGCGACTAAGGCTGAGTTTTCTGACACTGGACAGTACTGTATGTTTTTCTCCAGGATGCCTTGGTAGTCTTGAGACTTCACTGCCTGGCACAAGGATCCCTGTGCCAAATGCAGCAAAGCAGCCCCAAAACAAAACCGAGCCCCTCCATGTTTCACAGTAGGTATAGTGTTCTTTTCTTTTAAAGCTTAATTTTTCCTTCTGTGAACATCAATTTGATGTGACTGGTCAAAAGCTCCAGTTTTGTCTTATCAGTCCAAAGGACATTCTCCCAGAAACTTTGGGGCTTGTCAGCTTGAATTTTGACGAATTCCACTCTGCCTTTTTTATGTTTTTCTGTCAGTAGTGGAACCCTCTAGGGTCTTCTTCCATGGAGTCCATTATTGTTCAAAATGCAATGGATGTTGCGATCAGAAAGTGACATACCTTGACCTTGGAGCTCAGCTTGAATGGTTTTGAATGGTTTACTTGGCTCTTTTTCTACCATCTGCACTAACCTTTTGATCAACCTGGGGTTGCATTTCCTCTTGCGTCCACGTCCTGGGAGGTTGGCTACAGTCTTAAACCCTATAATTTTTAATAATATTGGCAACTGTGGTCACAGGAACATGAAGCAGCTTAGAGATGGTGATATAACCTTTACCTTTAACATGGTTTTTATAATCTTCTTTCTGAGCTCCTCAGTCAGCTCTCTCCTTTGCTTTCTCTGGTCCGTGTTAAGTGTGATATATACAATGATTCCCTTTAAATAGGCTGAATTGCTGATGAAAAGCTTGAAGGCATCTGTGATACTAATTAAGGTTAAACACTTACTTTGAAACATGACTATAATGCAAGGATAAATAGTCTATTTAGGGGTACCAACAAATCTGTCCATGCTATATTAGCATATCTTTGTAAAATAAACAACAAATAATTTCTTTTCACAATTTTATTGGCTTACTCTATCACACATTACATTAGACAGTTGCTTTTAATTGAATCACTTTTCAGGAGAAATTAATTGTTTCAATGAGCTGTAAGGGTACCAACAAATTTGTCAACAGCTGCATAAGTAAAGCATAAATAAAAGCCTGTGTCCCATTGATCACTATCAGTCCGCCAAAAACTAACAAATAACTACCTAACAAAATGACTTACAGTGGCTTATAGTGATCTCGTATACGCATGCAGCATTAGCCTCAGGTAGCTAGCTAGAAGCAGACGGGTTACCGCAAGGTACAGCAGGCTCAGCAAACTTATGCAAAGAAAACACATCATATGAAAGTTACACGGTGTGCATTGTCCCCCAAAGTTTAATGCTAAGAGTACACTTTACTGGACATGTCTGTGTTGCTTAGGTTAATACTTATTAGTCCATAAACAAATTCTATCGTTTGTAATTTATCTAAGATAAATTAGCCATCGATCTCATAAAAGGGCATGCTTTTTTTATTTCAACCACCAATTTTTCCACCCCTCCATGTCCTTTCCGAGGCTCCATACAAAACAAATGAATGAATGATACATGGATTCTGCCAAAGCAGGATTTATGTGTGCTGCAATTGACTACTCAGTTTGGGCAGGTTGTCATGCCCAAAGTCAGTTGATTCATGGCTTGTACCTTTGAGGAAAAGCAAAAGCAATAGGGAAAAAAGCAAAAGCAATACGGTAAAAGAAAAACAAAATCGCAAAATTAAAAGCAGTATGGCAAAAGCAGGTGGCACGGTGGTGTGGTGGTTAGCACTGTTGCCTCACACCTCTGGGACCTGGGTTCGAGTCTCCGCCTGGGTCATGTATGTGGAGTTTGCATGTTCTCCCCGTGTTGTCATGGGGTTTCCTCCGGGTACTCCGGTTTCCCCCCCACAGTCCCAAGACATGCTGAGGCTAATTGGGGTTCCTAAATTGCCCATAGGTGTGCATATGTGAGTGAATGGTGTGTGAATGTGCCCTGCGATGGGCTGGCCCCCTGTCCAGGGTTGTTCCCTGCCTCGTGCCCGTTGCTTCCGGGATAGGCTCCGGACCCCCCGCGTCCCAATGAGAATAAAGCAGGCTGGAAAATGGATGGGTGGATGGCAAAAGCAATACAGCAAATTTAAAATATTAATTTTCTTATTTCTTTGCTTCTAATTTCTTTTCCTTATTCATTTATTTTTATTTGTATTTATTTCACTTTCATACTGAACATTTCTTTATTCTTTTACATTTTTTCCCTTTTTTATGGCACTCCTGTCACTCCATGTAATATTTAACCAATAGTGGCTGTTAATAAAGACAGCAACATTCATTTTAAAAGAGCTGTCATTATTATGGTTCAACCTTTCTCCGCAATATTTTTTTTTACCATCTTCATTGTGGTCTCCTGCATCAAAAACATTGTTTTTTGGAATGTTTGCTGTTTAATACACTTATTGTAAAGCGATTGTCAAATAAAATAATTTTCTTTATAAAGGTGAGAGTTGGTATTAAAAAAAAACATTTTTTTTCTAAAAACAGTTGCGAAAAGTTGGGGGTCGTCTTATAGTCTGGGTTGCCTTATATTCCGGCCAATATGGTAATGAAAAACATCACACAGCATACATGCAATTATGGAATACCTGCTGTATTTACATGCTTATATTTTGTTTCAACCAAATAATTACCTTTTTACACGTGGTGACAGTGGTCCCCAAGGTGCTGTCAGTACTCAGTCCTTCTGTATCTGTGGATTCGGAGATCTCAGACATTGCTGATGACTGCAACTTACTGAAGATGGAAATAAAGGACTGTTACAATTCAATGTTTGCAGGACGGTCATAACACATACCTAAGTAAATATGATCTGTGTCAGCATTCTTTCCAAGCAAATGACTGGCTCCTTGTCAGAAAAAATTGAATTCTCCTTTTCATTTACAGTACATAAAAAAACCAAATTAAACTATTCTTTCAGTTTGTTTTAAAAATATTGATCAAGGTAGGCAACCAATAATGGCTTTAATTAAAGGTTAACATGAATGAATAATCAAGTTAAAGACTTATTGACAAAGGAAATCCATTAGCCCACTTTGACCCAAGTTTTCATTTAAATTTCCATTGTTCTGCTTTTCATTAACTATCCCCCTGTGAAAGAGTTTGCTGAATCAATCACATTGTCCTGGATGGCCTACAATATACACCCATTCACATTCTCATATTAATATATTCCAATGCAAGATGACTGCTAAACAACTATAATATATAAGCACATTACTACTCATGTTTTGTTCAACCAAAATATATGGACACACCACATGCATATATTGAAAAGAAGAAATGTACGCAAATTTCTATATACATCATGCCCAGGGGCGGATTAACGCACAGGCTAGATATAGCTTAAGCCTAGGGGCCCCACCTGTGCCAGCCTGCAAGGGGGCCCCCATTGGCCAGTAAAAAATATAGGGGGGCGGGGTTGGGGGCCCACAGACTACTGTAGCCTAGGGGCCTCTGTACACCTTAATCCGCCCTGATCATGCCATATTTAAGGTTTTAAACATTTTCTGTTTTCATTTTTTTATTTGGAAATGGAAACAAGCACTGGATAAACAGTTGGGAGATGGATGGATTTCCTTATTTCTTTACATAATTCATCTACTAACAAATTTAATAATCCATTAAAATGTACTTAAGTATACTAAGGATGGGCATTTTAGGCACAATTACTAGTTGAACTTTGCCAGTCATATGATTGGACTGAAATATTTATTTCTTTCCATACAACATGAGATATTACGTGTTGTTGCAAAGGATAACATAAAACATTAAAAAGTAGCTTGAATAAATTAAATTGAAACACACTTTAGAGATAGCTCAAATGCAGTAGCATGCATTAACATTAGCTAGCCTGTGCCTTGGGAAAATGGTGGAAAATAGGGATTTCTTTATTTTAAAAAATCCTAACTAAGCTTCTCTGGCTCAGCCTAATCCATTAATTTATTTCCATATGAAATGAGACACATACCTGTTGCTGCAGAAAGATAATTTAAAACATTAGCAGTAGTCAGCAGGGCTGAACAATACCAAAATAAACTATGGCCAAATAGAACTTATTACCTACAATAGTCTATCTTCCCTATGAAATGCAAATCAGTAGTAGGCTAAGAACATATAAAAAGCAATGCCGACAAATCGCTTGCTTGTATTCAACCAAAATATTTCCATACAGCGAAAGACAAAAGTCTTCTGGTAATCAGTTCTTGTTAGTTTGTTCATCTCATTTTTGTTAAATTTCACACAGAAGCATCACATTATCAGTAAACAATGACAAAAAATATTATGATTGGCATGGATAGCGCATGCAGAGCTCATGCAGAAAATGAATTAAATATTGCAGAATTGACAAATCACAGCCAATTATACTGTTGCTAAATAATACTGTGGAATCTGCTTATAGTGATCACGTCTGTCAGTTTGAAATTGATCACTATATGATCATTATAACCAATTTTTTCCCTTTTTCTTTATGTCTCAGGCATATTACGATCGAAATGACAGGGTAGAAAGAGCTACGGCAGGCTGCAGAGCTTTCTCCTATAGAGCTCCTCAGCTGTGGAATGGTCTTCCACCAGATGTGCAGGTTTCAGGCTCTCTCAATATTCAAGTCAAGTCCTGTTTAGTTTAGCTTATAGGGACACTAGTTCTAGCTCAAGCTAACTCCTCACTCCCAGTTAGACCTATAGTGTGAGGTGTACAGCTGGGTGGGGATCGGTACCATTGGCTTTGGATAAACTGAATTGACAGTGCTGTCACTCTACAGTAGCTTCACAATCGCTTGTGGGATTGGAGTGCTCACATTTCAGGGACTCCCCATGCCTGCATTCCCACATCCCTCTACCTCCTACTTATGCTGCCATAGCCATATCTGCCGGAGCTTGCACATTGCACTTCATATTGCACTCACCTAACTGTTAGCACTGCCTATAGTCTCCCCTACTTTGACTATAATTGCATATTTTATTTCCCCTACTCCTCCTGGGGGGTGCTGCTTGGAGACCTCAATCTATCAAGATGTCCAGCACACCCTGCTACATGTGACGTCGCCACTACCAATGACGTCCCTGCATCCAGATCGCCATTCTGCCTGTGTCATCTTCCATGTATGACCCGCTGCCTGCCTTCTGGTTGCCTGGCGATTGGAGGGAGCGTTGGCACCGGCTTGTCATCTCCCCCCTGCTCCCCATTTGTGTCTCAAATTTTATTGTTTGGACAGTATGACATGGCACTTAGCCATCTCTCCAATTTGACCCTCCCTGCCAGCCCCTGGAGGATGGGTTCCCCCTTTGAGTCTGGTCCCTCCCAAGGTTTCTTCCTTCTCAGGAGTTTTTCCTTGCCACTGTCGCCTATGGCTTACACACTGGGAGCATTAGGTGGGGATGCCGTAAAGAGCTTTGCGACGATGTAATGTTGTGATAATGCGCTATACAAAAATAAATTTGTTGTTGTTGATTTCTGTGCTCGCAGCATTAGCCTCAGGTAGCTAGCCAGAAGCAGACAGGTTACCATAAGGCAAAATAGGCTTATCAAAATAAAGTAAAATAAAAAAAATAATTATCGTAGTTTAAAATTTTTTCCGTATTTTGCAATGTATAAAAAGACCCAAAATGAAGACTTTCAGTGGACTACTTGATTACTATAAGCAAATATTTAAACAGAATCTGTATAAGGATGATCCTGTCCCAAGCTTATTGATAAATAAAAGCGTTTGGTAACCATGATCACTTTAAGTGGGTTCCACTGTCTTTAAAATACTGTTGCTTATTTATTTATAAATTTTAATTATTTTTTTATTTTATACACGTTCTCGAATTTTCGACAATGCTTACTCGATTAACCCTAACACAGACTCATTAGGTACACCTAGTACTGTAGTAGGACCTACTTTTGCCTTCCGAACCACTTCGAGGTAGACAAACTAGACATTTAAAAAAGTTTTTGCTGCACAACACCGTTGTACTGAGCTCTTATTTTTGCACATATGGCTGCCCTGTTAGCTTGGAGGAGTCTGGACATTTTCCTCTGACCTCTGCACTACATTGTGGGAAAACAACAGGACACTAGAACCTCCACTTATAGCACCAAAAACACACCAGTGATGTGTACAAGTCCACCTCTGTCAAATGTATATGCCATTTTTATCTACTATGCTTGTGCGTCGATGTGTCTATGCATGTTCTGACCATCCATGCTCTCTGCCTTCCTTCCCATATGTGGGCACCATCTGAGCTGGAGTCCTGGTTCTGTCCCATGGAAGTGTGACAATGTGGATGTGACTTATGTACTTAACATCGTGGGTGCAAACTTCAATCTACCACCCTACACAGGCCAGTGTGGAGAACTGACTCTTTGATGGACTTTGGCTAGACGATGATCACAGTAGTTCACACCTTAATAAGTAAGCAAGGCCACTCTATCTTTTTCAGTAATGTTAGTATGCCCAGGGGGTTGGGCATCCAGTTGACCTTGGACTCCCAGAGGTTTTTTCTCCCTACTTGGGAGTTTTTGGTTCCTGTCGTCCATTGTCATCTGGCTTTTTTTCTTTCATTTCTTTGTCTTCCCTTTTCCCTGTTTTTGTATTATTCTGTCTTAACAATATCGTAATGTATCACTACATACCCATAGGGTAACTCTGCTGTGAGGCACTACATAAAAAAATAATTGAACTGAAATTGAAATCCAAGTCAGGACATTATCTTTAACAAATCGAGTCCAAGTCAAGACCAGGACCAAGTCCAAAGAGGGGCAGGTCTGAGACGTGACTGAGTCCGAGTCCAGAAAAACACAAGTTAACCGTCACTTGCATGCACCTGAGGAATCAATCAAAATGTAACATTCTAGACACAACTACATCTTATAGGGCTAATCATATGCTGGTCGTGCTGTTTCTTGGCTGCATCCTTTTATTTATTCTCTGGCATGTACAGGGGACTTTATAAAGCAAAATGGACCAGAAGTAATAGCTAACATTTTTTTCTGCTCATTTTGGTATATCTGTCATATATTCGTGCATAATGGCATTGACGGGGGTGGCATTGTGGCTCATTGTGTAGCTTAATTCATACCTGTGGGGGGACTGAATCCTGCTTCTGCTCTGTGGAGTTTCCATCTTTTCCAAATAGCATGCCCAGAGACTTGCAGTTAGACAATCTGGTGTCTCTGAATTGTCTATAATGTATGTCTTAAGCCATATGCTGACTGGGATAGGCTCCACCCCACCAGGGCCATATTATCCACAGCAAGTCAAAGGATGGTTGGATGATCTAGAAGCCAGATTTCACGAGTCTAATTATTCCTCAGATTTTAAAAACAAACCCCTAAGCAGCAACAGTACAGTGTACTTTGCAAGGTGTGTTCAATTAAATAAGTAAAGTTACGTATGTTAAACCTTATTTGGTCATTTGATGTGCCTCGTCAGTAGTCAGCAGTGTAGGTAAACATTGGGGACGCTCACAGACAAACTGCATAATGAGAAATATTACAAGTACAAGGACCAAGGTTATGCATTTTGTATTCGGCAAACTGTGATCAAATAAAATAATAATAATAGTGTTTGCGTGTGTGTATGTGTGTATTCGTAAACAACACAGACATAAATATAGATTGGTATCGTGCGTTCGTGTGCTTACGAATACATTGCAGTAAACACATGCATGTACTTACAGGACAAACTTTATGCAGCGATAACAGCATAGCATTTCTAAAAATATGTTATCTGATATCTTCAGAAAAGACATGTAATTTTAAGAATCATATAAGTACTAAGATACTATCTTAAAATTTTACTTAATAATATATAGTTAATCGGACAACATTAGATTACATTTTTATATGATGTTCTGTAATTACGGAACCTTAATGTTATCTAATTCGATGACAATCGACGCCTGAAATACAAAATACTGCACGAACATCGATACATTGCCATCTACAGTTAACAATGGCACATATCAAAACCACAGTAACATGTTTTGATGGATATTACTTCGAACTTTTCATTCACCATGAAATCTGGTTAGCAAAACATAAAAGGCGTCTTTCACGTTGTATAAATTGCTATGTCCTTTAACGGTCGTTTAGATACAGAAACCTGAAGTAATCTTTTTCGCCTCTCCGACCTCCTAGGATAAATTAGTTTTCAAGGTGAATTAGCAAAGCATGTCATAGTGTTTGGCACTTCATATGCAATCATAAATCTACAGAAATACCTACATTTAGAATACCACGCGGGTGTTAGTTTTCTAATATCACCGATGTCTTGTACTTCAGGGATTAAAAACGCGAGCCAATGCCGGTAGTAAGCAGATTCATATTATCTAACTCTAACAAATAAAAATGGTATTAAATTATATTCGGCACGTACCAGATATTAATAGTAAATAAAATTTATAACGTACCTCGGCGTTTTGAGAAGGTACTTAGCCCCAGCCATCCCGTCAGAAACCAGAACCAGAAATAGGGTAGTAATATTCTCGTCGATGACGGCGATGAAGGCTGTAGTCACACTGGTTCAGGAGACACGCTTCTGCCCTGAAGCACATCCCTGATTCAGGAGCCACAGCATTCATGCAAACGTACGCTCCTTGTCTCAGAAAGGGGTTTCTAGATCATCAGCACAAGCTGTTTATGACGAAATATAAGATTGTCCGACATTAACAATAAAGATCCAACTTTGTGTACCCGTTATAATGATTTATGATTTATCCATATTACATTAATATAAATTTAAAGCAAAGATGTGCCCCTTTTTCCCAAGACAAAAATACGTATGCGTCTTAGTTTGTATTTTGCACAATAGCCTACTTTTATATATGTATTTATTGCAGTGTTAATGATGACGGTGAAAGCTTTTTGCTCGAAATATATTAGCAACTTACTTTTCTAAGTTTTCAGCCGAATGTATTTGGGCAATCTTTTGATAAGGTAAAGCCCCATACTAAACAGTGAAGCACCAGATACTTTCCTGAGGCTGGGACTAGCACACTCGTAATCTTTGTTCTGCTTTCTCGGCCACTTGACCGTGTGATATCCGAAACAGAGCTGTTAAATTTATAATAATGCCGATAATCTGATACCGGGGGTTGGCACTGTAAGTATCCACTGTTTTGGTACAAAGCAGGCAATGGAACGATGATCTAAATAGCGACAGTTAGTACTGTGTTGTTAGTCTTAAAAATTATATTTTTACAGTTATATTACTATTAAAAATTATTATTAAATATGGGTTGCTTTAAAGTAAAGATAAAATTATTGATTTATTAACATTTAATGCAAATTTTGGATTTCAAGTGGCACAATCCATTCTGTCTATAAAAAAGTCATTTAATAAAATAAGAAATACACTATAAAAATGACAGCCCATTAAATAGTCCTTTTTATGCCTTTCAGGCACTGTGACAAACGGGCAATGTATATGACATATTACTTGCTTATCTCATTCTTACCTTCTGGATATTTGATGCAGTGTGATTTAGTTTCGTCAAAGGGTTTTACACCTCATTAACACCCTTGAATGTGAGACCTGACTGAAACTGGGATTAATGCTTCAGTCCTGAAGAATACATTTTGGTTTGTTTATCAGTGCTGTGTCCATACGATATCAAGGACCAGCAGGACACGGAGCAGAGAGTTACGAAACACTCACGAAGGGTGAATACAAAACGGAACTTGGGATCAGATTTAGGTGTCGGGCCTTAAAAAGACAAGTTATTAGAATAACCAACAAGGAAAGCATTAGTGTACAGCTATTTTGAAAAAACCAATAAGGAAAAAAAAAAAAACAAACCCACGCACAAATATCTAAACAATGAAGTGAAAAAAATAAAAAGAGGCTACAGTGATTGTGTTCCTACCACTCCTGCCTCTCTCCTTTGCATTAACACTGCTCTCCTCTGCCTCACTGTCTGTCATTTCACTCTTCTGCCTTGCATTCCTTCTCTCCATTTCAGGCCCTGCCACTACCCCTGCCTGAACTTCCTATTCCCGTCTTGCCCTGCCCCCCATTGTCACTAGGGACCACTGTCATCACGGCTGTACAAGTCTCTGCACGCCTGTCTGGGTTATGCTCCCACTCAGTCCTCCCCTTTAGTGTCCTCCCACATGCAGGAAACAGCATCTTTCAGAATCATAAGTATTAGAGCAGCTTCAGTCTGACCAGCGCTATCATGCTGATTCTCCTAATCGTACTCTCCCTGGATGTCTCCTAGCTATGCGTTACTAAAATTCATGTCATGTTCTAGCTCCTCATGATGAAAGAACCTTGCAAACCCTTTTATCATATGGTAATATATTTACTACCCAGCTACTTATATTTACTCAGCCAGTTGATTTACAAACCTTATATAGCCAGTATCTTCCATTCATCCATTTTCCATAGCTATATATACACCATGATTGTGGTGAGCTTGACCCTTTCCAAGGAAACACGTGACTCATTGGATAATATGCTGGTCCTTCTATTCTCCACATCCATATGGTCACATGCTCAGAAAAGAGAAGCCAAGCCCACCAGAGGGCGTGAGGAATCTATGAGACACATCAGCGTTTTCGAAACTTCTATCTCAAGACTCCGCCCCTTGAACACACCTATGAACAATTACCTACTTGTTGAGCAAGTATTAGATCCTGCTGGTATCTTTGATCTTACTGAATGCTTAGGACTTCATTGAGCTCTCCTATATTTTAAGTGCTTTCACAGTTTTTTTCCTACTTCCTGCTGCCACCTAGATTCTGGGGTACTTCATAGTTGATGGACCCAAGTGGGCATTGCCTTTGGGTTTGAAGACTTTGGAAGACATTGATAAACTGTGTACTTACTACACCTCCAGGACTGTCCCTAGTTTTCCTTGCACAGGTGGAGCATCTTTTGTGGAAAAGCTCGATCCATTTCAACACTTTATCTGAAAGTTCTCTGGGATTTGAACTCAGTGGTTGGATGGCTTTCTGCATGTGTGCTCAGAACCCCTTGTGACACATACTACATCCACAGAAATGAAGGCAGGATTCCAACCCAAGACTCTGGATGTGTGAGACCAATAACAGTGAGGATGTCATGAATTTTTGGCTTTGCCGTTTCCACTGCCGTTGTAAATGTACTGTTCTGCATGGGCCACATCACCCACAAAGATGCATATACACAGATACAGAGCAGGCCGTGTACTCATTCTAAATATCTCTGCTAAGCCAGAGCTTCATAGGTTAGTCCCAAAAAAAAGTAAGGCGGTGCCTCTTTCACTGCCAGGGCTTGCCAGATCAGTTGGAGATACGTATGGAGAAGTAAGTAGGACTACAGCTGACAAACCCCATACACATTTGTCTGTGTGTACATAGGGGTTAATGGGAGTATAGTATAAACAGCCCATTAAAAAGATTTGTTACTGCTTGTTTAAAGCTTATCTTTAAAGGCTTAAGTGGACTGATTATAATTTCTTTTGAATTTCTAGACTAATGAAGTTTGGCTTTCATCCAGTCATCATGGAAAGACACATTTTTCACAACAATCTCAATATGGATTTTAGCAGAACAATGAGGCCACAACGTTTGGTGAATGAATAGTGCAGCTGTATTATGAGTATTGCTATTACTGTAATTGTAAGAGGAGCAATAACTGCATATTGTGCATTTTGTGTAGACTGCCTATGTTTCAGAGCAGCATAATGGTGGCAAATATAGCCATGCATGACTGTTTACTATACCGCACCAAAAGGCTAACATTATAATCATGGACCTCAGGAAGTAAGGCCTCAAATACACTTACAAACTCATAATTAATCATATTCATAATAAAAGAACCTTTGCCTCTCTGCCATACATGTAAAAATGTCAAAATAATACAGACATTCAGGATAAAAAAAAGCTGATCCACGTATTGGGAGCTTGGGCTACAGATCTCCCTGTGAGGAACTGAAAGTACAATGCTGACAATGGCCTTAAGCAGCAACCCCCAGTACCACCCCCCCCCCCAACAGCCATGGCCTCCAGCAGAACAGGCCAGTCTGTATGTGGCACACATGACCCACATTCCAATCTATTGAATTTCAGTTCAGTTTATTTTCATGTAGCACCTTTCCCAACATGTTTACCTCAATGTATTAAATATAACACAACACAACTGGCCGGCCAACAATTAACAGGCCGGAAAGTGTGAATTTTTGTGTATTTCTATCTTTTATCCATGCCGTCTGCACATCACCTCTTTCCTCAGCATCTTGCAGACCAGCCTCCAGTTCTTTATTGATGAAACACTCTGCATGTGATGGGCATGAGCTCAGTCAGTGTCTGCCCCTGCTACGTATGGTATATGTTTCTATGCTATCAGTGAAGCTAGCAAATTAGCATGTGGGCAACAGCGTAAACATGGAGTCGAGTATTAGTGCTTGCACACAGTTGCAGAGAAGCATGCATTTAGCTCTATCATTTTAAGGTAGTGTATGCATACAATTTGATGTATGTTTTTAATTTTTTAGTCATCAAATACCTCAAACTATGACATTTTGGTCGTGTATACCAATGACACCACATCCAAGTGTTTTTTTTTATAATTTTTTATTTTTTTTTTTTAAGCTTTTTTTAATTCTTTTTTCACAAAATTACTTTTACGGGATTACAGATATTGTTAGAGCGGAAATACAGTCCTTGGTTACAGAAAACTTAATATAGATTTATAATTAACATTGAAAGCAAACAATACGTCCTATGACTCCCAATTCAATTATTGGTTCTAATAGGCAAGATGCTCATATCTGAGGTCAATGTGTGGAATAATTCCCACTTAGCAGATATAAGGGTTACAAAATAATGTGCTGCTAAAACATTAGCCATATACAGAAAAGAAGGCCCCGGAGAGAGTACACAGTTAGACCCAGCCACGAAGTGGAATGCAAAAGTCATTCTAATCAGCATGCTGCAAATTTATTAACATTCACAATTATTGTTGCCTGTCAGTCAAGGTGATATTGCTGATGATATGCTGCCTAATAAATTAGAACAGACAGACTGGTTCAGAGAGCTGCCTTTTTAAAAAAGCCACAGTTTAAGATCTTAGTCATGCTATGTGTGCTATTAAAAACCAATTCTGTGTACTCATTAAATCCATGTTAAGATTTTTGATTTAAAAAGAATCGGAGTCAATACTCCGATGTGTGTGTGAGGAGGCGAGGTCAGCCCAAGGACTGCAGGTTTATTTAGCTTAGTTTCTCTTCTTGCCATTGTAGTACAGTGGTGACCTTTTAAAATAACACTGAATGTCACACATGACCATATGTTCATCATTAACATTGTCTTGGTAACAGAACTGTGTGATTGTGCACATTTTTAATATGTGTTTATTAGTAATTACTAGGCTAATTTACACAGGAAAAATCAGTCTTGTTCATTACTGGTCTTTAGATGATATCCCCCTGGACATCTTGGAGCCACAATGATAACTACAGTCAAGTAAAGGTCAAATGATGACAGCTGCAAATTATTTCTCTCTTAAGCTTGTGTCTTTCCACAAAAACAGAGAAGGTTACTTAATTGGTGCCACGCATACTTATACTAATAGCCCTTTCTCTAAATGCCCCTTTATTAGGGTACTACATCCTTTTTTCAGCAAACAGGGTGAAATCAGGAGTACAGACAAAATGTACAGAAAAAAATAGAAGAGGCAGTCATCATGGCCCAAGGAGCAGAAAGTGACCCTTCAGCCAAGCACCAGCAAACCCAACCTAGAGACTGTTTATTTCTTGTGTCTCTTGACTCACAAAAGAAGCTACGTTTTTTTCCCCCAATGCAAAAATAGGAAAATCATTTGCATGGTGTTTTGCTTGTTTGTGCAAATTTTCTTGCCTCAGTGAATTATTACATACAGATGCTGACCAGCAAAACAGCAACAACAAAAGAGAGATAAAGATAGGCTGCTGAGCTTCCCATGAACCACATCAAAAAACAGAAAGCCTACACTTTAGTTTATGCCATATGTCAAAAACAGAGAATCTGCAATGTACAGTGCAGTGCAAAATAGTTCCACACCCATACATTTCCTTAGAGAGGAAACCATTTTGAAATATTGCAGCCAGTTATAAAGAAGCACTTTTATAGCCAGCAATAGGGTCTTAGACAACTAGAAAGCAAGTAAAACCAAAATGCAACAAAGAGTGTTTTATCTTAATATTAAAATATATTTCTTTTGCATTTATAATTCCTCTAAAGCTAAAAAGGTGACTAAAGCAAAAAGTAACAGACTTCTACATAAGAAGCAGGTTGCAAGTAGCTACACAAAAAAGACACTTTTCCAGATGAATGAAACACTGGAAGTTTAAGGACAGAGACACTTTGGTATAATTGTGCTGTTGGTGTCATGTGGAGACCCTGTAACACTTCATTGGCAGAAAAAACAGAACAAGTGAGACACAATTGGACAGTTGTCCTGCTGGTGCTCTGGTCTTCCCTCAGTGCAGTAAGCCATGGCCACAGAGACATAGTGTTTCTGTGGCGGGAAAGGGGTTGAGGACATCCACCAGACTGTCTCCATTGACAGCCCACCTGGAGCTGCCATAGATGGTTATGGGGGCTGGCCCAGTATGGGATGGTGCAATTGCTACCGAAGTGCACACAGAGTTCACATTCCCACCTAAAACTTGTGCAGTGGAAGAACTGTTCATCTCCATACTGTCCGTCTAATAGCACATTATAACAGGCCAGGTAATAACTGGTGGAACTTGTAAAATATGATTGTTTTTGTAAGAATTGTGGAGATCTGTATCAACACAACAAGCTTATCAAATGGATCATATTTGTTTTGACTTATCAAAACAAAGTTCAGGAAATGGTGTTTGAGGGAAGTCATGAATGTTTTAGGCCCTAAAATTTAGGGAGAAAAGTGTAACCAGTGAGAACAGCTCCTCTATTCATCTGCATTCAGTTGATGACGACTAGCAGCACAAAGTAGTGTTTTCTCAAGGTAGTGTGGAGCCATGAAAGACGTGGTGAAAGCTTATGAGAGAGACTTCATTTGGTCCCTATCATCTCTCTTAGTTACTTACTGTAGTTTTACTATCCAAGCTTTTATGTTTTTTTGTCATTCCAGACTCTTAAACTTGTCAAGTAAGCTCCCCATTCCATCCCCCAAATACTTATTTCTCAAGGATATATATGTCATCGTCAGGAAAGCAACACTGTAACAAGGCATTTTGTAAACAGAACATTTCATATTCTGTGTATCATTAGTTTCCCATAAATAAGGATTGACATTTATCATCTTGAGGTTTCATTCAATCTAAGTAATACTTTATGTTTGGTATATATGTTGTAGAATTTTATCCATATACAAAGTGATTTTTGCTGCCTGGTCCTGTACTTGATTAGCAGTTGGAAGACAGTTGGACATTTGCTGTTGAAATTCAGCTTAAATAGCTCTCTGAAGGACACAACAGAAGTGCTTTGCCTGGCAGGTACAAGTTTACAGGAGATTAGCCATGCCAAATGGTGCATGTGACAGACCATGCCTGTGACTGCCTTAGTCCCAGTGCAGGTGTGTACATGCACTAGGAATGCACCGATTCCAATTTTCTAGGCCAATCCAATTACCGATTTTTTGGTATGTACGATTGGCCGATACTGATTTTTCCGATACCAATTTTTGCCCTGAGAATAACAAATATATACCAAAATCACTTTCAGATTCTTTACCTCAAAACTTTATTTTCATAACAAACGCTTATTAAACTTTACAAATTCAAATAAATTAAACTAAAACAAATAAATAAAACCCCAGCTACAACTAAACATTAATATATTTTAAAATATAATAGGTGCCGCAAGTAAAGGAAAAATATGTATCAAGACACCTTTTTTGACTTGTCACTTGAAATTCTATTTCTTGTTTCATCTACTAAACTTTACAAATAAATAACACCCCAAATATAACTAAACATTAATATATTTTTAAAAATAATAATAGGTGCAGTAAGTAAAAGTAAAAGAACAAGGCACCTTTTTTTGCCTTGGAAACATATACTGTAAAACAAAATGCCACTATTTAAGCATCAATGGCAAGTTTCTCTTTATGAACAGAATCATTTCTGCCTTGTCACCTGAAATTCTATTTCTCGTCTCATCTATCACATGTCCAGCCATGCTAAACAAGCGCTCACTCTCAACACTTGTACATGGGGCAGAGAGGTAGGCTCAGGCCAGTGAAGCAAGCGCAGGAAAACGATCTTTGTTGGTATTCCAGTAGTTCAAGGCATTTTCACCTCTGCTGCTGGGCATCTCAGAGAGTTGCTTATACCAACGAAAGATAGCACAGACTGCTGGCTTGTAGATGGCTTCAAACATGCTTTCGCTTTGCTACCTTCTTCAAACTGAGCGTGTTCACTAGGGTGATGTGTTTTTAAAATGTCTAATCAAATTTGTTGTGTTAAATGTCTTTCTATTGGTTCCTCCACTGTGTACCTGGTCCTTACACTTGCTGTAGATAGCAAATTTTGCGTCCGCTTGGCTCACGTTGAAAAAATTCCAAATTACGGATATTTTGGTGTGTCTGAAAGTGTGCGCGACTACGCACCAGCCCCAATGCGTAAGATCGGTTCGTAATCGGAAATACGTGAGACTGATCGGCCGATTGCCAATCAGGCTGAAAATCCGCCCATTCCGATCACTGGCCGATCGATCGGTGCATCGTTAACATGCACTGTAATTAAGCGCATTAGGCTATTGGATTCGAGTGCTCAGTGTGCTTTTGCCATTTTAGTTTGGCAACTTTGAAAGACTCAAAGGGTTAAGATCACTGTCTGTGTCACAATATGACAGATTGTTTAGAGAAGACATTATACTAAACAGGGCTGCTATTGTTATGTTAGCAGATTGACAGCTGGCCCCATCCATGCAACTTACACACATGTACTATACAGGTAATATACAGTATATATTTGCAGTGCCAAATGCAGTCAGTTATACTGTTACTGGCCACCTAGACAACAGGCATTAATTAAAGCTTATAAAGACAAAGGTCCTGTCTAGGAGCCTGGTGCAAATGGTGGGGGCAGCAGATTACAGTGATTATGTAATGTTCTGAACCTACTGGAGAAGAAAGCATGATTATGAATTTTCATTTAATGTCATGATCTATGGCTCCACTCCACTACTAAGATACCCTATTAAAAAGAACCTCTAAAGAGATGAAAGTTACAGAGGTGGGCTCAATGTCTTTGAGATCCCATGTGTTGCCAAACTCCTTAAACAGACTAGCTTAGGGCTTATTTGGATATTAAAACAACAGTGTAAAAAATCCCTCATGTACCAAAGATGATAGCTTCACTGATACCTGAATACTTTCACCTTTTGCAGCTCTAAAGTAACACAACAGAGAGACAAAAAAGCTTGTAATTAATTAAATTTCTGTCTGTTCCAACCATGCTATTATTTTTATGTTTCTTATTCTTAAACATGGGTGGCACAGTGGTGTGGTACAGTGGTTAGCACTGTTGCCTCACAGCTCTGGGATCAGCGTTTGAGTCTCTGTCATTGTTCCATATGTGTGGAGTTTGCATGTCCATGTGTCGTTGTGTGGTTTCATCTGGGTACTCTGGTTTCCCCACAGTCCAAAAACATGCTGAGGTTAATTGAAGTTACCAAATTGCCCTTAGATGTGAGTGTGCCCTGCAGTGGGTTGGTGCCCCATCCTGGGTTGTTCCCTGCTTTATGCCCATAGGCTCTGGGCCCCCTGCTACCCTGAATAGGATATGCACTTGCAGAAAATGGATGGAAGGATTCCTAAATGCACATTAAAGCTCCTTCAAACTAACACATCAATATATCCTGATAATTCTTGGTTTCTGGCCCTGTAATTTATGTGGCAACAAGTTTGTGATAAATAAAACATAGCTGTGGAGATTACGGTGTGTGAGTCACAGCTACCACGAGCAACACCTGTGCACAGTAAGAGGATATTCACATTTACAGACAATCCAACCTTTTCATGCCACATGGTATGCATTTTGGGGCTGTGTGATATCCTACCAAGCCAATTCCCTCTGGAAGCACTCCAGCAGTGTCACTCTGGCCCTTGTGAAACCTAAACATTTCCATGCCATCCAACAAAAATGGCAGCATGCACAGATGTACCTGTATAAGTAACAAGTGTTTCAGCTTATTTTAGCAGTTTTGGCTTTGGAAATTGAAAACATGCAAACACATGCACACATACATACAGTTGAAACCAGATATTTGCATACACTTCAGAAAAAAACACAAAAACTTTTTTTTCTTTACTGTCAAACATTAAATCAGAGTAAACTTTTTCTGTTTTAGATCAATAAATATTAACATATTTTTTGTATTTGTTAAATGTCAGAATAAAGAGAGAGAGAATTTTTATGTATTTTTTAATCATTTTCATCGACTCCGCATTGTCGGCAAGGTCAAGATCAGTAAATCTTTCTTCACCAATGGATGCCCCACAGTTGCCGGACCCCACAACCCTGCCCAACACCCAGTCTATACAAGCATTGGACAGAGTAGGAGCAAAAACATACCACATATCACTGCGGCCTTTCCTACCCCCAACGGATTCACTACCCATGCAATCTCAGTGAGAACGGGTGGTTCACAGCTGATTGGAAGAACAGGCTCAAGAATTGTGGACCCAGAGATGTCCAAAAGGAGTCAGCCCAGCAGGTCACAACTGCAGTGTCATCTGTAAGGACCGTTCTTTCACCCGCCCTGACTGCAAGTCTCCAAAGAACAGATCCAGATGTGCATAATGCTTCGATTCCTCTGTAAACAGGACAGGGTCACTAGACCACAGATGGTGTGTCACCTGCTCACAGATTCGTCTAACAAAGCCCTCACAGCAATCCTACTCAGTTCCTCTCACATCACATTGGAGTCAGGAGTCACACCTAAGTCTCCAAGTTCCTCACACAAACTGTGTGCAGACTAATCAGAAACAGTTTGATCTTGCAGCCTGTCCATGTCCAGCCTAGTTGGTGGTAGCCTCCTGGATTTAAACTGAATCTTCAGAGTAGCATCAACAAGTCTGTGGTCAGAATTCACAAACTGGGCACTTCTGTAGATCCTGCAGTTCTGCAGGAGCCTGCCTACAAGGATGCAATGGCTTTCCTTCACCACGTCACCAGTATTCAGGGTGTTGGAACCAGGAACCAGCGACCCACAGCCCCTGGTCTTCCGCAAAGTCAAGGGACATGGAGCCACTCTCACCCTGGTCTCCAGACCCATGGGGACCGACACAATTCTCATAGCCAGTGGTCAGTGCCAGTGGTCACCTATGACCAGAGGAGCGTCACCTTGTGGGCACCCATAAACCACTGAGCGAAGTTGCGAAATCTACTTAGATTTGCAGAAGGCCTTTGATGTTGTCCCCCACAAATGGCTCTTGCTAAAGCTCAAAGCTGCAGGGATTTTAGGAACTGTGGC
>JAODLC010000040.1:17724179-17737811 GCA_026781145.1 Hippopotamyrus pictus | reverse complement strand
CTACCCACAGCTCGTGACCATAGGTGAGGGTAGGAACGTAGATCGACTGGTAAATCGAGAGCTTTGCCTTTTGGCTTCTTATTATTATAGACACAGAGAAATTGATACATGCTTTTTTATATCGTAAGTTAGACTACTCTAATGCTGTTATCTGGGAGCACACACTGCACATTAAATACCTTGTAGCGAATTCAAAATGCAGCAGCTCGAATTGTCAACAGGAACAGGAAGTTTTAACACATAACCTTAGTTCCCTGCATTGACTTCCTGTTATTTTCAGAGCTGACTTCAAAGTTCTCCTACTTACATATAAGGCACTTAAAGGTCCAGCTCCTGCCTACTTGACAGAATTACTTCAAGTTTACAAGCCGCATTGTCTACTCTACGGAAAGCAGGTTTCCTTGTCATTCCACATATATATAATGTGACAGTGGGCGGTAAAGCATGCTGCTAAGGGGCCCTTATATTGTGGAATAGTTTACCAGCCTATGTTCGGGATGCCAATTCGGTCTCAGTCTTTAAATCTCAATTAAAGACCTGTTATTTCAGTTTAGCTGACCTGTAACCTAACACACCATAACTATGGGTGCTGCTGTACATGTCATTGTCATCTACTATGATTGATCATTTATGTGTCAACGCATGTTCTAACCATCCATGCTCTCTGTCTTCCCACATGTCTGGATGGTGCCCGTGGTGGGCACCATCTGAGCTGGAGTCCTGGTCCAGTCCCATGGAAGGATGACATCGTGAATGGGACCTATGAACTGTATCATCGTGTGTGCATCCTTCAGTGCCAACCTATTCAGGCCAGCATGGAGAGCAGACTTATTTATGGACTTTGGCCACCATACACAGGCCTACGTGGATAAGGGACTCATTGATGGACTTTGTCTTGATCCACCTAGCTTTTAGCAAGCATTTCCACTCTTTTCTGTTTTCAGTAATGTTAGTATGCTAAGGAGGATTAGGCAGCCAGTTGACCTTGGACCCCCAGAGGTTTTTTTTCTCCTTACTTGGGAGTTTTTGTTTCCTTTCATCTGTTATCATCTGGGTTTTTTTTTTATTTAATTTCTTTCCTTCTTTTTTCCCATTCTGTATTTATCTGTCTAACGATGTTTACTGTATCACAACGCATCCATGTAAAGCGCCTTGGGTTGACTCTGTTGTGAAAGACACTATATAAAAATAAATTAAATTGAATTGAATTCTTAACAGAGCAATAATGGAAATGGAAAAACAACTTTCTAAAAAGAACATGAACCTCACGAAGGGAACGTCTTGCCTATAACCTAAATCTGGGGCATTTCTGCACAATTCACTTTTGATTCCCCTGCAGTTGCTTGCTGGAGCTGTCACTGAAAGCCAGAACAATGAATTTCTTGTTGCTAAACCTATGTTTCTGAAGACCATCCCCGATGATGCTCAGATCTCCACAGTGTGTAAATACCTGCAGGAGTACAAGGTAGCATTTCCTCAGTTACATAAATTGTATGTTACTGTAGTGGCATTCCTACAGAATCATGTGAGAATTCTCAGCACTATCCAGAATTCTCCTTTTTGTCACTCTGCTGCATAACAGAAAAATCAATATAGTAATTTTAGCCCATGAGAAAGCAATAACTAAGGTTTTAGACATGTACAGTATGAATTTTTAGGGCATTTGCCAAGGGAAACAGAAGATTGATGATATGATATGAAGGATTAATTTCCCACTTTGCAGAGGACATAACACACACATTAATAGTGTTAATATGTGTGAGCTACATTATAATGCTTGTCAGGTTTCATTTAAAATGAAAAATATATTGTTTTCAGAAAATTATTCTGCAAATGATTCTATTCAGGAAAACTGTTCAAATAACTGTTTTTGTGTCATTGGTTTGTGTAAACAGACCTATGCAACTTTTAACAGAAGAATTTACAGTGTTATTTCTAAAATTATTCTGAGGATTATTCTATTCAAGAAGCTGATTTTAAAGACTGTTTGGTAACATTTTACTTGTGGGGCACAAATAATATAGAAGTACTCTCACTTAATGTATTAATTAATTAACCAAAAAATAAGTGTTAATTATATACTGATCCCATGTTTGTTCATGATTTGTATCTGAGTAGTAACTGAATTAGTTACTTCTGCCCCCTTACAGTAAGTAAAGTGTTCCCAGCTGTAGCTTAACTGTTTTTGTATAACTGATATATTTTGTTACTTGACATATGTTTTATTTCTACTAATTAAATAAAAATGTATTTAATTTTAAATTTATTTCTGGTGTTTTCCTTGATAATCTTATGTCTCACTTTGACAGGTTAGGTGGATAAAGTCAACATTACTTCAGAATAATAAGCATAACCCAAAGTTTCAAATGGCCACTTTGGCAGTGCATTTCAGAACCATCTCTGGTTTAGCTGTTTCTCAAAAAGGCTGGATCCAACTTTTTAAAATGATTACCAACCAATTTCAAAGCTGTTATTTTTCTGTAAGAGAGTATTCAAGGGTCTGCCTTAGACTGGTTAATTTAATCTTAGGAACAAAATTTTGTCAGTTAATACTGGTACCCTATTTTATCTTGACCGTTAATGTGTGTGATATTCCCCAAGGATCCATTCTAGGGCCAGTCCTTTTCTCATTATATATGCTTCTATGACACAGAATCCACAATTACAATTAATTCCTTCCACTGTTACACAGATGACACTCAGCTTTCTTTCAATCCATCCAGCTCTTGCTCATTAAAAAAATCTACTTGAATGCTTTAAGGAGATTAAAAGGTGGAGGGCCCATAATTTCCTTCACCTAAATGAGGAAAAATCTGAAGTTATTTTATGTGGCCAGCACAATGGCATTGGTACTCTATCACAGAACCAGACAGATAAATTCAGTTGCTATGAAGAGCTTCTTCTAACTGAAGAAAGATAGCTTCTTTCCCATGGTGATCTTGAATAAAGTTATTCATGCTTTTATCTCAGATTATTGTAATTCTCTGTACAAAGGTGCTAGCCAATCAGCTTTATCAGGCCTACAACTGGTTCAAAATGCAGCTGCTTGTCTTCTTATTGGCATTTAGAAAAGGTATCAATACTCCAGTGTTAAGTTTTCTTCAGTGATGTTCTCCAGTGACATTCTGTATTTAGACTTTTTGTTTTTTAAACTCTAAACAGGTTGGCCCCATCATATATCATTGCATTACTTCACCCCCAAACCAACCAATCAGCTCCATCTAGCTGTTGCATGCACCCAGAGGCGCATCTTGTCAGCAGGCAGGGCAGGCAGCTGCTTGGGGCCCCCAAGCCACTAGATGGCGAACAAGAGCAAAATTTATTAAAATGATGACAAAAACTGGTTAGAGAGGGGGCCCCTAGTGAATTTTTGCTTGGGGCCCCAACCGACCCTAGGATCGCCTCTGCATGCACCCCGTTGAAGACCAAGGGTGATTGTCCTTTTGCGTTTGCTGAGACAAATTTGGCTCATTTACATCCGGTCTGACCTTCACTCACTACTTTTAAGTGAAGGTGGAATATGTATTTTGACTGCTTAGCATTTGAAGCAGCTAATGGGTAAAATGTGATCAAGTGGTTATTTTTATTTCAGCATTAATCTATTTCTTTTTTCTGTTTATTATGTATCCCTCTATACCCAGCCCCAGCACCAGCACCATTTTGCCAGATGGGCAATGTGTCGTACATGAAGGGGCACAGTTGTAACTCATCAAAAGACACACTAGTAATGTTGTACATCTTAATTTTAGTTTACACAAATAAGACCACACACACATAAGACAAAGTCAGAAGTTGCTAAAAAAATGCATAAGGGCTATGTTCTAATCTTAAGAAAGCTGAGAAACCAAACTCACCTGGCCTGTCAGAAGAGCTGAATGTCCATTTTACCCCATAAATGTGCCATGATATTAAATGGTGAGTGCCTGGTGTGTGAGTGTGCCCTGCGATGGGCTGGCCCCCCGTCCAGGGTTGTTCCCTGCCTCGTGCCCATTGCTTCCGGGATAGAAAATGGATGGATGGATGGATATTAAATTGGAAAATGGATGGATGGATGGATATTAAATGGATGAACTCAAAAGGCAGGCGTTAGCAGAAACAAAGGGGGGTTTGTTGGGATCAAAAACAGGAGCAAAGGAAATAAACAGGACCATGAGGGGTCATAAAAAGAAGGCTAGTATGGGGAGATCACAGGCAACAAGAGGATTGATGTTAATGACTGGACTGGGGAACACAGGACTGGGAAGCATTTAGACACAGGACTATGAGGGGCTGACACGATGCAAGTGAGGTTGGTTAGCACAACAGGGTCGGGGAAAACGATAGAGACACACTTGGGAAGAATCAGAAGGGATCCAGAGGACCAGCAGCAACCCCTGCTGGTCATACTGGGGGATGGACTGCACAGACTGTGACAAAATGTCCATTTTATCACATATATTTGCTCTCAGTAGCCTACAGTTATATGCTGTAAGTCAGAAAATTGAGTCTCTGCTCACCTCCAAATGAATATTTTTAGCAGTCAAGTATTTTGTGTGTTTCATTTACTGTTCAACAATAAATTACTTATAATATCAACATGGAATCAACTAATCTCAGTTCAACTTTTCATTTATTTATTTTTACAATGTATGCAATATTTCCATATTTACTTATTTTTTTTATCTTGTTTTCCCATTTCACAGGCCAGGTGCACTGGGAGGGCTCGAGGTCATCTCAGAGTGGGCTAAGCCTGTCAATGCCACTCCCTGACACGAGGTCTGTCTGTACCTACTGATGTATTGTACAGCATTTTGGTTCAATATGAAATGAACATACATCCTATTAAACTAATGATTTAAAAACATTTTATCTTGTTTTGTGGTATTAGTCCCCCCCGTACATTCAAAAACCTACTGTGAATTGCCGAACCAGCAGATAACAGCAAACCATCCATGGACCCCATATTTAACGTGATTTTCGTGTACATACATAGGGTAAAGTTTAATTGATCAATTACACTCAGTAAGATATTGCCAACATTAAATGTAATAATAATAAAGTACTATAGAGTGCTGTACTTTCTCTGTCTCATGAAGTATGGAAACTTTGGGACCACTTAATATTTTCACCAGTTAAGATTCAACCGGCTCTTGGCCTTCTGTCGAATCTCCTCAAAGAAAGGTTGAGTATAGTTAGTCCATGTGACTGATAGGTTTTCAGCTTAGATGCCCACTACACCATCTTCTCTGATATTACCTTTTCTGGAATGTACATCTTTTCCACATCTCCCCACTCCCCTGCTCATTCTTTACCCCTCAGGTGAATTCAACCCATGCCAGTCTTGCTGTCTCTCAATATGACTGATTGATTGGTTGATTGAAACTTTACTGACTGACTTTGTTCAGTCCTACCTAACTCACAGACCATGAGAGCAATTAAGATTTCCTCATGTAAAGAGATGAAAAAATATCAAAGTATATAGCTCAGATATGCAATATTGTAAAATTACTGTATGTGTAAAAGGAGCAGGATATAACTTAATTACTGTCATAACTGCTGCCATGATGCACATCCTATATGTTAATATACTTAACTGAGGCTCTGTTTTCCCTGATTTCCTGGTGGCAGTAGAGTGTGAGCAGCTGCCCGAGTCTAACTGTCACAGCATACCCTCTCTTTACTGGAAGTGCACTCACAGTGCTGTGAATGAGACTGTCAGCTTACAGTACATGTGTATGCTCAGGACCTGAGTAAGGTCGCATAAGGGGTTGACTAGGCTGGGAAGCATAACATAAAACCCTGAATTATCGGTATAGTTGCATTATGTTTGCACAGGTTGAGCTAAAAAGCCATAAATCACTGATGGAAGTAACATATTACATATTAAATTAAACACACAGGCAGGCAAGTATTTCACATAATTTCACACATAATCATAAAGATTGACACCCACATGAACCACACACAGAGCTGCAATATATATGTAATACACTGGAGAGGAGCTATAACAGGTATACCTGTGGTAGGAGCAGTGGGTGTATGTGAGAGGGTTAGGTTGAGTAAGGATGCACAAGACACATACTCCTTTACCCAACCCATAACTTTTCTGTTTTTGTCTTTCTCAAGGAAATTTTGAATTCAGATGTAAAGGTGTCTTTGCTTCGGAGAAACACAAACACATTCTGGCCCCAGAGGAAAGTCTCATGAGGCTCTCACTTTGTTTGGAGATATAATGAGTATTTCCTAGGGCTGAAAGATAAAGCTTAGTTAAGCTCCTCTGTGACCCTTCAGACCCCAGAGAGATAAATCATCTCCCTTGCCAAGCCACACAGCTCTTTTTAAATCTTAAATCCTAAACCAAAATACAATGCACAGCAGAAAATATATCAGTTATATTTTTCTATCTATAATATACTATTATGACGTACTTTATAACCCATAAATTCTTAATATTGCAAATGTTCACATTTAAAAATCAAAAATTGTAGAGCATATTTGTATAATACTCTTCATATTTGTCATCATCATTATCATCACTTACGATTCTCATTAATGCATACTCATATATCAAAAGAATGTGTGTATTTCTGTGAGTTTACTTTTTAAAAGAAAATTTGAAAAATGTAGATTTTAATATTTATTTGTTCTCTGGGCTCTCAGTGTTACATTATGAAAATATTATACGGAGTTTGGGGTGATGTGGTGGACGTCCTCAGGGCTGTGCCCCTGTACATGACTAGGTTTGTCACAGTGGGATGCATAGACATGGAAATGGCTTTCATCACATAACAGCTACACGCATCTTCCCAGTGTAGTCAGAACATGTCTCCCGCAAAAAACATCAGTCTCATACTCGAGGCTGCATCACCCTCTCTGTTAATACTGCACACACTCTAAGTCCCCTAACAGGACGGATAAATGCACACAGACACATCCAACAGCAAAAGCAGTCAATGACAGGAGTACTCACCGGGTGTAATTTTTTGATAATGTCCCCCTGCAAGCCTAGAATAGTAAGCCTGCTATCTTCTTTCATTCTCACCTTCCCCTTTGTCCATCCACGGTGGAGATCCCCACCCCCTCCTTGTCTCTGTCGCTGGGTCTGGTGGGAGTCTCAGTGTGGGCTGGGCTTCTCTTGCTAGGAGCTCTTGGTGCCTATGTTCTGGTCCGTTCTTGTCTGGTTCTTGCTTGTTGTGAAGCTGTTAATCCCTGGGGAGAAATAACTAGTGCTAAAGAGCAAGCAGGGAGTAGAGAATAACATCCTAACACTCTCACACACACACATGAACGCAACACATAAGCATAAAACTTGAAGCCATGCTGTCTGACCAACAAACAAGAAGTATACACATATCACACAGGCACATATAAATAAACAATAAATAAAAAATATAAATAAATTTTCACA
This sequence comes from Hippopotamyrus pictus, assembly GCA_026781145.1. Classification (NCBI taxonomy): domain Eukaryota; kingdom Metazoa; phylum Chordata; class Actinopteri; order Osteoglossiformes; family Mormyridae; genus Hippopotamyrus; species Hippopotamyrus pictus. Next base: position 17,730,424 of record JAODLC010000040.1, on the reverse strand, counting down.
TTCATGGCACATTCAGCCAATTTATCTGCATAGGTAGCAATTAGCACAGGAGGCATGGGAGATGAGGGTTCAAATAAATGCCTCTTTAGGGGCATGATTTATTTAGGGAAAAGGGGTAAAATATATAAAAGGGCTGGTGGTGACAAAGGGCTGTAGTAACCAGTTCAAGGGGAAGCAGCTTTTCCCTCAAACAGGCATGAGTCCTTTGATGAGGACTCATGAGGCCCAGTCAAGAGGTTGCAGTCCCTTCAGGGAGGTCATACTCCACACTGCCTACATACAGGGGCAGGAAAAGCATGCAGTCAACCTGCCCTTTCCATTCTCCCCAGGCTTCTTCCTAGCCTGCCAGCCCTATCCTGGTAGCATACTATATGACCATGGAAACCTGGGTGGTACTGATCGCCCCCTGCTGGTGGATGGCAGACATAAATACACCAATCAGTAATAGCATTCAAACCACTGACAGGTAACATTGATTATCTTGTCACAATGACAAATGAACAGTCAGTTATTGAAGTTGATGTGTTGGATGTGGGAACAATTGGCAAGCATAAGGATCTGAGCAATTTTATGAGCAATTATCAACCTTGATAGACTGACAAATAGATTGATCTAGTTCACTAAAGTATGTTTAGGCAAGTCATGCTAATGACCAGGAATCATTCCAACGTCATATAAGGTCCATGCCTAGAAATAATACATCTATATATTATATAATACGTAATAGAGTATGCTACATATTTCTGATAACCTGGCCTCACCCATGGGTGACGGAGCTGCACTGTCAGTGTCACAATCTGGAGTGATTCCTGTTAGGGATGTTTCGCCTATGATGGCAGCTGATTTACCATCCAGAGGTGACAATGACAGGGTGCTGGGGCCACCCCCTGTCACACAGATGTGGGATCTGTGGGCTGCAACCCTTTTTTTGGTGCATATTTTCTGATGGAACCACTTCTTTCTCACCTCTGTTGCTGTTCTCATTACAGGTGACACAGCATTAACTGCATTTGTCCCCCGTCCCCATGCTGGGTTCTTCTCTTTCTTTGACAGGCCGCTAGTAAAGTTGCCAATTTGCCAAACACCACTGTGCACCTATTTGTACCTGTTTGTTTTTGTTTTTTTCTTTACATCCAGCAAAACCTTCACCTAATATGCGGTTCCATTTATTAAATTAATTTATTTATCACTTTATTAATCTTAATAATCTTAATCTTAATAGCAAAATTCAGTCACAAAATGACAATACATGTGTATAGTGCAAAATATATACAAACAGGAATAATGATATGTCTCTGTATGGTTTCCATTTGTCAAACATTCTCGTATTTTGTGGTTCAAAATTATTGTGTAAGTCATTTGCCTATATATAGTTCATTGTGGGCTTTTATTTATGTAAATTAATCTTGCCATATGCACAGAGTCACATTTAGAATGCATGAGACTTATCAATGTCCATTTTGTATGGGTGTCGTACGCACAAGTGATAAATCCCAATTTGCCTGGGTGTACTGATGATTTGTACGCACACATTTAGGAATAGTTTTAAGTGCACTTTAATAAAGGAGACCCCAGAAATCTAACAGGAAAGATAAAAATAAATAATTATAAGATAAATATTATAACAACATCTGCAAACTCCCAAACATCTCAGAAGCTTCATGATTTTAAAGAGAAGCTCCTTGAGTGTGTCCTTGAGAGACATCTAATTATAAACAATAACTGATGAAACAAAGATCAAGCACAAAAACTGAAGTACAAGTCATGAACAGATAGAGTAACTACTTTAGATAAAAGATATGTCATGATTCGTTAATGATGAACACACAAGATCAGTATTCATTAATTCATTACTTGTTTCTTTAGTTCCTTAGTACTTTCTTCATTAGTTCCTTCAGTAGTTCACAGTGGTTTACAGAATTCGATATAGTAACAAGTATAGTAACTGCTTGGGACAGAAGATGCATCACGATTCATTAGTGATGATTGAACATAAGAATGGTATCTAAGACTTAGTTCGTGGTTAATTAATAACAAAAATAAGGACCATAATATCACACTAATTGTGCCCCCTCAAGGAAAGTGTTACCAGTCAAGCAAAGATGAAAAGAATACACAGAAGGGTGCAGCATGTGGTTCCCTCTTCCATGGTCGTATGGAGTGCTAACAGGCCTCTGTGCCTGTGTTCAGAAGGTCGCCAGTTTGACCCTGCCCTTGGCAAATTAGGCACATCTGTGAGCCCTTGAGCACAGACCTTAACCCCCAGCTCCATGGGCACCATTGCAGGTGGCTGCCCTTCACTGCCAAGCTTGCTCTCATCTATATATGTGTCTGTGTATCATGAAGGGCAAGATGGGGTAGGCAAAAAGAGAATTTCCCCAGGAGGGAGGGATGGATGGATGGATAGATGGATATTTTTATTGCCATTTGCACAGGTACAGGTCAATACAATGCATTGGAATTCTTGTGCGTGTCTCCCAGAGTCATTTTTAGAAAATACACAGACAGGGGAGAAGAAACAATTAAAAAATGTATAAAATAAAAAGAAATAAAAGCAGCACACACACTAATTGCAGGATGGAGTAAGCAGATACACACTGTGTACAGATGCAGATACAGGATACAGAGTGTATGGCCTAGGTGGATGAGTGAATTATTTCACAGAAATAATATTAAGACAGTATATTGTACACAAAAGTGGAATATTGCACATGTTTGTTAGCCTATTGCACTGAAAGTGTCATTTGACTAACTAAGAGGAAGACACAGAATGAAAGTGAGGTTGTAGTGCTCTGATGTGTCCGATTGCCTCCTTGGAGGGCTAACTGTCCAGGTAATGTCCATGGGGGAAGTAGGGGCTGCAGTATTTCTTACCAACCTTAATGTCCTTAGCCATCAGTCTGACTGTGGCTGGGAAAAAAGCTATTGTGGAATCGTGTTTTGTAGGTGGTGATGCTCTCTGACCTGTGGTGTCTTAGGTTGTATCCTAAGTTCTTCCTCCTAAACAGGCAGAATGCTTGGTGATGTTGATCACTGAGTATGCCCCGAGCTTTCCTCCTACAACGCTGTGTATATAATGTGTCCAAAGAGGGGAGGTCGGAGCCTATGATGGTGGTATTTCCAAATTACACAATGATGCCGCTGGTAAGGATACTTTCAACAAGTCCTCTATGGGCCTGTGTGAGGGGCTGACGTCTAAGTCTGGTCTTCTTCAACAGCCTGATGAAGTACAGCCGCTGCTCTGCCTTCTTCACAGTTGCCACAGTGTTTTTAGTCCAGCTTAGATTTAGATGTGAAGACCTAGAAACTTATAATTGTCAGTCTGCTGTACATTACTCCCCTTGATGGTAAGAGGATGCAGGGAAGGTGCCTTCCTCCTGATGTCCAGAATCAGTTCCTTGGTTTTATCTATGTTAAGCACAAGGTCGTTGTCCTCACCATAGACAATGATTCCGTTCACCAATTCCCTGTAAGACGACTTGTCCCCATTCTTGATGAGGCCAAGAATAGTTGTGTCATCCACATATTTGACTATTATATTGTTGTCCTGATTTGAGACACAATCATATGTGTATAGTAAGAAGAGTTTTGGGCTGAGGCAGCAGCCTTGAGGGCTTCCTGTGCTCACTGTGAGCTCAGCCGAGACCTTATTTCCCATCCTCACCACCAGTGGTCTGTCTGTAAGGAAGTCCAATATCCAGTTACAGGTAGGTGTTGGTACTCCCAGGTCTGCCGGCTTAGCAATCAGCTTCATTGGCCTGATTGTATTAGAAGCGGAACTGTAATCTAAGAAGAGCATGCGCACATATGTTCCGTTTGTGTTGCAGTGTGTAATGAAGCACCAGAGCAACCGCATCATCCACTGATCTGTTTGGGCGGTAGGCAAACTGGAGAGGGTCGATTGTGTCTGGGATGACAGAGTTTATAGAACTAAACAACAGTTTTTCCATGCACTTAATGGCAACTGAATTGAGCGCCACTAGCCTGAAGTCATTGATTGTGGAAAGTTCTGTATAGAAAATACATTGACATTCAAAGCATACAGTATCTAATGAGGTCACATACATGGAAGAATGTTCAGTATTTGAACTGAAAGCCGTCAGATGAAACCAGTGCTGAAAAGGAGGCCCAGGGGCATAAATGGCATTCCAACAGAAATACCACAGGAAATGTTCACTCAAGCATCCAAGTGTAGCAGCCAATAATGTAATAACTGCCAGTAACTTAATCATATTTTCCATTCTTAATGTAATGAGAGTTGATAATGTAATAACTTACCAATAATGTAATAGAATTTCTGAATCAGAAACGTAATAACTTTTATAAGTTGTCACATTACTGGCTGGTTATTACATTATTGGCTGGTGTAGCAGCCAATAATGTCATAACTACCATTAATATATTAAAAATATTACTTTATTGGCAGTTATTACAGTATTAGTTGCTACACTAATGCTATATCTAATATTTTGTTCTCACAGTCTAATATGATATATAGTGCTCACAGAAAGATGCTTGCTTAATTCTGCAAAAATGTTGCAAATTTATTGGTTCTGTAACAAAAGTCCATTGACATGCAATGTTTAACATATCTGCACATATCTTCTGCACAGATGTTTTCTTTTTATTGTCATATTTTTTTTTTGACTGACTCATTCAGTTCTGTTCTTGCCATTTTGCTATTTATTGCAGTTCTAGTCATTGTAGTCCCTCCCAAAGCGATACTAGACACACATATCTGATGTTTTATGTTATTGATGCTAGTCAATTAATTTTTAAACTGAGAATAGCTCTTTTAGAACTATAATTTGGGTTTCCATTTATTACTACTTGAAATTAATGTTTTACTTAAAACTACTGGTTTTTTCTAACGTGAAATATTTTTTTCAACAAATCAATAAATTAATGATTTTTGTTATAAAACCAATCATTTTACAATATTTTGGCTGAATTTAGCAAGCACCCCAAGCCTTTCTGTAAGCACTACATTTGTCTATTTTCCACTCACTTTTTCAGTGCAGGCTTTGCTGGGGCCTCCGTCAGTTCAGTTCTGTAACATAATGAAGCTGAATGGCCAGTCATATGCCATTCTTGATTTTGTATAAATCAAGAAACTGGGAAGTCCGAAGTTGTGGTTTTTATGGTGCCTCTTTCACATCATCTGAAAACACCTTCTTTTGGTTATTAAAAAAGCCATAGGCTTAAGTACTGCGCACAATTATTTTGGCAACATTAACACTGAGACTGTCTGGAAATGTTTTAGATTATTATTATTTAGATTGAAAGCAGAGAAAACCGTTCATTATTCAAAAGATCCGTTCACCTGGTGACAGAACTTGACAATGTTTATGCATGAGGATAAAGGGCTGATGTCATGGTCCCAATATAGCATCACCATCTGTCAGCTGATCCCTATCTGGGATTAGCTCTAGTACAGTCAATAATGTAAAATATACTATCACAACCAGATGATGCTTCCCTTACCTTTCATCATACGAGGTGACATGTTGGAAAAAAATGAATTGGCTGTAAAGCTGTGACCAGCTGATGGTTTACCTTCCAGCTAGCCTTCAATATTTATTGGTTTTAAACATTGATACTGATATATAAAAACTGAATATTATCAGTTCATAAGACCTTTCCCTGTTGTGTCGTTTTCTGAAGCTGGCAGTGCTGAAGTCAGAACACATTCATTTACACTTCACATGTCCCCCTCAAACACAGGAGTAATGAAAATTCACAGTGAAAATAGAGTTCAGAATCCTTAAATGCTGCCATCAGATATGGCTACAGCCTGCTTAATATGGCTACATAGTAGGCTGATAGCTCAGCTTCAGCCAGAGAAAAAGAGTTTACAATGCTGTTCTTGTGATGGGAAAAAGTAGATATTGCCCCGAGAGAAACTGTAAATCACTTTTCACTCCATGGCTCATCTCTACTGGTCCAACAAATTAACGTGCTGACATATCAGAGAAAGTTGATAGAGGTGAGAAGGCAATTATTTGGATAAGGGTGAAGCAACATCACATGAGAACCAAAATGAAGCTGCAGCTGGCAGCTCTGTCCAAAATCTCCCTTTCCACCCCCATTATTAGTTAGCATTATCAATTAGCTCAGTAATCGAGTCATTAAAATCACACACTCAAAAAAATAAATCGTTGGTGTAAGTTAATATAATTATGACACACATTTCCACGCATTTGAATTATGTTATCTCAGCTTAATCTAGGCAAATAGAACCCATA
>JAODLC010000040.1:17661412-17672820 GCA_026781145.1 Hippopotamyrus pictus | reverse complement strand
AAATCAAAGATAGACAAAGAAGAGTTGAGAACCAAAACAACAGAGATTGAAGACCTCTTACTGAATCCAACTCGTTTGAAGGGATTTATATCTAGGACATATAATATTTTGTCTAGAAACTGCACTTCTGCTTTGCTGGGACTGAAAGGTGTTTGGGAGAAAGATATTGGTCAGGCCATTGAAGAGAATGACTGGGCTATTGCATGTGATAATATGTACCCGAACTGCAGTTCTCTTGGGATTCATGAGCTCAACTTAAAATTTTTTAATAGGATATATATTTACACCGATGTGTATTAAGAAGATGCTTATCAATGCCACAGGCCTGTGTTCCAAGTGTAAAAAAGATAAAGGTACATTCATTCATTGTTTTTGGTACTGTGACAAAATTTTGCCATATTGGAAAAAAATACATAGGGTAATGAAAGAGCTCTTTGAACTAAACTTTGATATGACCCCAGCTTTGTACTTATTGAATCTTAATGTGAACAGTTTATTTTAAAAAAAAATGCAATACAGTTATTTATTGTCCTGGTATATTTAGCAAAATAATGCATATTGTTACTTTGGTCTGCAACACAGGCTCCATCTTTTAAAATGTGGATATCACAGATTGCCACGTGGTTGCCACTTGAAAAGCTTACTTATGATAAACATAAAAAATCTGACGAATTCTGGCTTATATGGTTTTCCCTTTGGGAATACATAAAAAAAAGCTATCGATGTAGATATAACAAAATCCTTTTTTTTTTTTTTTCTGTAACATGAATATATGATGTGATATTGTTAATGTTATTTGTTTCTGTGGGCAAACAATAAAAAAAAAAAAAAAAAGAAATAAATAAATGAGACATCTTTGTATTGTTCCCCAGGGATAGGTAAAGATACATCACAATGAATTTTAAAATAATATACCAAATATCCTAATTTTAAGTGTATCTTTCAGGGTTGGCGCCCATCTGATCCTGCCCTTGTCCTCTCCCTGTTTTGGCCAACAGGCGCCACTGGTCATCCCACCTTCGTCCTCCCTGTCACATGCCCTTCAGCCCCAGTGTGCTTCCCCCAGATCGACACATAGCTGAGCGTGCAGCTTAGAGACTGTTACCCTCCTGTCATGGGTTTGAGGCTGGCTAAGGACCAACCTCATACATTTAATTATATTTATTTGTTTTTCTTTTCCCCAGTGTTTTGTTAAATTTTCTACTTTAGTTTCCCTGTCTTAGTTTTGCCCTCGTGTTCTGTTCTGGTTTTGTATTGTACTTTTGTTTCATGTTAATTTTCTTAGTGTAGTACCTCCTCGTGTTTCCTTAGTTTCAGATTTGTAGTTCCTTAGTTCTGTGCTTGTTAGTCTTAGTTACTTAGCCTGTGTCTTATTGCTAATTGGTAATTGTCTCATGTTCTGCTCCTGCTCCTCCTTGTTAGTCTGGCTGTTTTAAGTGCCTGTTTTTGTTTTACTCATTAGTCAGCCATTGTGGTTAGTTACTGCGTGTTTGTCACTTCGTTAAGGGCTCAGCCCTGTTCCCCATGTTGCTCAGTTCTTAAAAGTATTCGCTTTGTGGTTACTTTGTTAAATTCTTATTTCTCCCATTTTGTTCTGACCCCTCGCAGTCCTTTTATTTTGTGCCTTTGCCAGTGTGTTCTGTTCTTGTTAATAAATCCTTTTTGTCTCTGAGCCGCTAAATGGGTTGTCACCTTTTTTCCTGCCTGTGTCATGCCATACTGTAACAGTATCAACCTAGAAAATATAGTAGCCAACACCTTTGGTAAAACATCATCATTTGTATATTGACTGTGTTTTTGCTTTTTGGCTTACGCGTGGTCTGAACTTCTGTGATCTTTCGGCAAGCTCCAAAAAAATATTCCAGTTTATTTGCTCACAGGCAACTCACAAATAACCTAAACCGTGAATGTCAAATGTGCAAATGTGAAGGGGGTATATTACTATTCTTGCAAAATATTTTAATCTGAACATTAGCTTTAATAACCTTACAACCTTACTCTCCTCACCATTTGTGTCTGTCTCAGGACCTCTCTTTGGCTCCCCCTCTCTCCACCCCAGCCTCCTCCTCTTTGTCTATTTTTTTTTTTTTTTTAAATCATCAGCTATAGACCAGTTTCTTTTTACCACAGCTTCACTTTAACACCACTGTTTCGCATGTTTTATCACCAGTGTGTGTATGTGTACAGTTTATGTGTATAGCCAAAAGTTTTGAGAATGACACAAGTATTGGTTTTCACAAAGTTTGCTGCTTCAGTGTTTGTGAACCATTTTGTCAGATGTTTCTATGGTATACTGAAGTATAATTACATGCATTTCATAAGTGTCAAAGGTTTTGATTGACAATTACATTAAGTTTAGGCAAAGAGTCAATATTTGCAGTGTTGGCCCTTCTTTTTCAAGACCTCTGCAATTTGCCCTGCCATGCTGTCAATCAACTTTGCCAAATCCTGACTGATGGCAACCCATTCTTGCATAATCAATGCAATGCTTGGAGTTTGTCGGAATTTGTGCGTTTTTGTTTGTCCACCCACCTTTTGAGGGTTGACCGCAAGTTCTCAATGGGATTAAGGTCTGGGGAGTTTCCTGGCGATGGACCCAAAATGTTCATGTTTTGTTCCCTGAGCCACTTAATTATCACTTTTACCTTATGGCACAGTGCTCCATCATGCTAGAAAAGGCATTGTTCATCACCAAACTGTTCTTGGATGGTTGGGAGAAGTTTCTCTGAAGATGTTTTGTTACTATTCTTTGTTCTTAGGCAAAATTGTGAGAGCTCACTCCCTTGGCTGAGAAGCAACCCCACACACAAATGGTCTCATGGCTCAGGTCTTAGATTGGCATGACAGAGGACTAATAGTAGCGCTCATCTTGTCTTCTCCGCACAATCTTTTTTCCGCATGCCCCAAAAAAACGGAAATGGGATTCATCAGAGAAAATGACTTTACCCCAGTCCTTAGCAGTCCAATCCCTGTACCTTTTGCAGAATATCAGTCAGTCTGTCCTTGATGTTGTTCTTGGAGAAAAGTGGCTTCTTTGCTGCCCTTCTGGGCACCAGGACATCCTCCAAAAGTCTTTGCCTCTTTGTGCATGCAGATGCACTCACACCTGCCTGCTGCCATTCCTGAGCAAGCTCTGCACTGGTAGTGCCCTGATCCTGCAGCTAAAGTTATAGGAGATGGTCCTGGCGCTTGATGGACTTTATTAGGTGCCCTGAAGACTTCTTCACAACAATTGTACCTCTCTCCTTGAAGTTCATGATGATCCGATAAATAGTTGATTTAGGTGCAATCTTACTAGCAGCAATATCCTTGCTTGTGAAGCCCTTTTTCTGCTAAGCAGTGCTGACTGCATGTGTTTCCTTGCAGGTAACCATGGTTAACAGAGGAAGAACAATGATTTCAAGCACCACCCAGAGTGATCTCCATCCTTGTCCTCATCGACACCCTCACCTGTGGTAATGAGAGAATGACTGAAATGATGTCAGCAGGTCCTTTTGTGGCAGGGCTGAAATGCAGTGTAAATGGGTTTTTTGTGATTAAGTTCATTTTCATGGCAAAGAGGGACTTTGTAATTAAGTATATGCAAATTGGCATCATAAAAACTGAGGCAGCAGATTTTGTGAAAACCAATACTGGTCACGACTGTATGTACTCCCGGGTGCAGGTAAGCAGAGAGCAATTCAGCAAAAAAAACACACTGTACCAGGGAAGAAGAAAAGAAAAAACTTTCTATCATGATTCAATAATGTAGTACAATAATGCAAGACATCCTAATGATTATCATACATTGGCACAGATACAGCCCAGTGAAATTTAACGTCACTCTCAATAAAAGGTCGCATATGCGACCATTTTGGTCGCAGTCTGGAGCCCTGTACATTATCAACAACTGACAATGGCTGGTCATTGAGAGCAGTCTACTGAGGTAAGGCCTCAGTTATTTTTGCTGCTCGTGGGTTGTCTCTAAACATTTTCTCTTACTTCTACAGAATTTGTGCTCAAGTTTGTTGTTGCGGTCTTTCTCTGCTAGCATTAGCAAACTCGAATACAAACTCAAATATACTCTGCACTGTGGTGTGTCTTTAGATGGTTGATCAAATTGCTTGTGTTTAATGACATGCTGTCCCTTCCTCCTCTTGACACTGTAGCAGAACAGAGCTTAGAGTCTGCTTTACTTCTGTTGTCATCCCTTGTTGTAAAATATGTCGAAACTGTTGACATCCTCCGCGTATATTTGTGAATGTCAGTGTTCTCTGTATTTATCCTTCCCAAATGTTTCCAGTTGACAAATCTCTCGTTAGACGCCAAAATCTGACTGGGCAGAAAAAAAAGACAAAATGCCATGACTTTGAGTGCAACATAATGTTGTAATTAACTGGAATTGGTCTTGGTGTTGGAGACTATTTACGTGTACGAGAATGGATATGTAAACACAGTATCGGTCCGATATTTGATGCCGGTATCAGTATCAGTGCATCTCTACTTCTGTCTATCAGCCTGTTATACCAAACAGTGTGTCCCCTGCAGCCTACACTGCAGGGGTCTCTTTAGGTACTGATGTCTTTAAGCACAACCAGCCTTTCAAAAAGGCTGGCATTTAGACATTGATGTGGCCTGTTGATTAATCTAGCAAAGGATAATAAATGCTTTGCTGGAGCTGAGGATGGAACGATTGTGTTAAGCCTCAAAATAAGGTGCTTGATTAGGGGATACTGCTCCAAAGATGCCAGATCCCTTCCTTGATCCTCAAAATAGTGCAGTGACTCCAGCTCTGTCTTGCTCGGAGTTGAGTTCTGAAAAACATCGAAATCTTCTGTGAAGATGACTTCATCTTCCTTTGTTGCAGCAGCAGCTTGAATTTATATATTGTGGTAGTTTAGATGATATTACAAGAGAAAAGTATAAACAGAAAATCACAATATATACTATATGGGCCAAAGTACTGGGACACCTGGCCTACAGGAACTTTTATGACATCCCATTCTAAATCCAAAGGCATGAATATGGATTTGGTGCTGCCCTCCCTTTGCAGCTATAATGGCTTCTGGAAAGGCTTTCCACAAGATTTTGTAATGTGTCTGTGGGAATTTTTGCTCATTTATCCAAAAGAGTATTTGTGATGTCAGGCACTGATGTTGCATGTGAAGGCCTGCCTTTCAATCTCCATTCTAGTTCATCCCAAAGGTGTCCAGTGGGGTTGAGGTCAGGGTTCTGTGCAGGTCAGCCATATTCTTCCACACCAGTTTCACCACCAATCTCCTGACATCCGCCAAACACAGACTCATACATCAGGCTACTAAGCAGAGAGGCATGATTCGTCACTCCATAGAAAATGCTTCCATTGCTCCAGAGTCCAATGCTGGCGTGCTTTACACCACTCCATCTGACACCTGGCATTGCACTTGGTGATGTGAGGCTTGCAGCTGCTCGGCCATGGAAGCCCATTTCATGAAACTCCCAGTCCACAGTTTTTGTGTTGGGGTTAATGCCAAAGGAAGTTTGGAATTCCTCAGTGATTGAGTCAACAGAGTGCTGGCGACTTTTATGCATTATGCGCGTCAGCACTCAACGACCCCTCTCTGTTACTTTACATAATCTGCTACTTCATGGCTGAGTTTTGGTTGGTCCTAAACACTTCTACTTTGCAATATTACCACTTACAGTAGATCACGGAATATTTAGCAGGGAAGAAATTTCATGAACCGACTTATTGCAGAGGTGGCATCCTATGACAGTACCATGCTTGAATTCACTGAGTTGAATCACCCATTTTTTCACAATTGTTTGTAGAAGTTACCACATGAATAGGTACTTGATTCTATACATCTTTGGCAATGAGTCTGAAAAAAACACTTGGATTCAATGATTAAGAGGTGTGTCCCAATACTTTTGTTTATATAGTGTATGTTGGATATACACACACACTCTCTCTTAGCTGTCCATCGTGTCCGATGACGACGCTTGCTCCCGGGGGAAGGGGAGGAGGGGGGGCGGATAGTTAATGCCATTGACGTTGGTGCCACTTCATATGGCTGTGAAGGCCAATGCGGGAGCTACACACTCGCTTGCAGATGGGGCAAATATGACGCGGTGATTTATTTCCATGTCAAGAGAACAGTCTGATGTAAGTGTAGAACCAAGGTAGGTAAACTGGTAAACAAAGTTGAGAGCCATACTGCGTTTCAGGAAGAGTAACTTCTGAGATGTATTCCACCAGTCAGTTGAGCATGATCTTTGCTAGTATTTTCCCAGCGGTGGAAAGAAGTGAGATTCCCCGGCTGTTGCCACAGTCTACTCGATCCCCTTTTTGTTTATAGAGGACCACAATGTTAGCGTCCTTCCATTCCTGAGGGACTTTCTCACACTTCCAGATATGAATAATCAGGAGGTGCAGACGGCGTGTAAGGAGATAACCTCCGTGTTTGAGAACCTCAGCTGGAATGGCATTAGGTCCTGGGGCTTTGTTGTTCTTTAGGCCCCTGATGGCCTGTCGGGTTTCAGAAAAGTGTGGCAGGGTATCCAGTTGTGGCATTTGTGGTAGGTCTGGCAGTTTATCAAGAATGTTAAAAATCAGCTCGGTTTGTATGATTGAGAATAGTTTTGAAGTGATTTGCCCAGCGCTCAAGGATTTCTTGCCGATCCTTGAGGAGGTTGTTTCCATCTTCAGATCGAACAGGGGTAAAAATCTTCCTCCTGGGACTGTATAAGGTTTTAATGGCATCATAGAAGCCCTGGGTATCATTGCAGTCAGCAAGATGTTGGATTTCTTCCACTTTTTGCATCCACCAGCTGTCTTCCATGGTCCGAAGAGCCTGTTGAATTATAGCTCTGGTCTTGGTAAAGCGTGATTTCAGGCTGAGGGATCCTGGGTTGGAAAGGAGAGCTTTGTGGGCATTATGCTTTTCTTCTAAAAATGATTGGATTTGGGCAGAATTACTGTCAAACCAGTCCTGGTGACATTTTTTCCTTGTACCAAGGGCTTCTGAGGCTACAGAATGGATAACTGCAGAGAGAGCTGGCCAGTCATTGGCATCCCCCTGTAACTGGGCAAGGCTACATGCGAGGAGTCTGCGAAGAGTGCCTATGGTATTGGGGTTACCTAGTGCTGCACAATTGAGCCTTTTGTTTGGGGCTATCTTAGGACGACGGGGTGGAACGTCTAGGCAAATTTTGGACCTGACCCAACGATGGTCAGTCCAGCACTCAGCCCCACGCATAGCTCTAGTAATGAGAACATCCTGTCTATCCACTTGACAGACAATGATGTAATCAAGAAGATGCCAATGTTTTGATCTAGGGTGTTGCCAGGTGGTTTTGAGCCTGTCTTTCATCTGGAAGATAGTATTTGTAATGACCAGCTGATGTTCCACACAGAGGGAGAGAAGCTGGTGCCCACTGCTGTTCATTTTTCCCACCCTGTGCTGGCCTATGATCTTATTCCAGACATGATGTTCTCTACCCACTCTGGCATTGAAGTCACCCATAATAATTACTTTGTCTGTAACTGGGGTTTTCTGAATGGCGGCATCTAGGCTTCTATAGAAATCTTCTGTGATGTTGGGCTCTGCGTCCAGTGTTGATGCGTAGGCATTGATGAGAGTGGCAAAGCATTTCTTTGCCAGAGGAATACGCCATGCCATTAGCCGTTCACTAATGCCTACAGGGGATTCGGTGATGTGTTGCAGTAGTTGGGTCTTCATGGCAAACCCCACACCATGGATGCGGTGCATGCCTTCAGGAACCCCCTTCCAAAAGAATGTGTAGCCTGCACCAACTTCTGTCAGGGAATCCTCTCCATGTAGCCTAGTCTCGCTGAGTGCTGCAATATCAATATTATACTTTGCAAGCAAGGGGGCTTGCGCAAAGGAAAGGATTTAGGTGAGAGTGTGGGTGCGCAGTCCTCACTTCCACCATCTTCGCCCTGCCACAGTAGCTTCCAATGGGAATGAGAAGCTCACGACGACCTTCACTGTGGCATGGGCTGCAGGGGCCTGCCGGTAATCCAATCTACTGGACACCGCCTATAGCCTGTCCCCAACTGCAGGTTTAAGTTCGGGGTTTACTCCCCTAGCCAGCATGCCTTTCAAGGTTTACCCATGTGGCAGTGGGGCAGTGATTGGTAGAAACACCTCTGGGGACCACTGCAGCTCCGAGATCTCCCACTAATTCAGCCTGGAGTCACGAGACCCCAGTTATCATGGGCTGCCACGTGGAGGCATAGTGAGAGTCTTGGTGAGGGGGAGGCTGTGTACTGACCACGGAAGACTTACAAGTTGCTTCCAGTGCCCCAACTGGGGTGGTCAGCGGCAGCAGCTTAAGGAGGGGTGTTGCAGGCATCCCTACATGCAACGGCTCACATAGCAGGTTGCAATAGACGCTTCACCGCACCCTGCTGACATTTCAGCCAACCACTGACACTGTTAACATAGGGCTTCCTTTTCGCACAGTACAGTTTTAACTGGTATTTGTGGATGTAACTACGTATTGTGGTACTTGACAAAGGTTTGCCAAAGTAGTCCTGAGCCCATGTGGTCATATCGCTTATAGATGAATGACGATTCTTGATGCAGTGCCGCCTGAGGGATCGGAGATCACGGTTGTTCAGCTTATGTAATGGTTTTAGTTGGGGAAAAGAGGATGCTGTCGCGGAATTGGATACAAAGTGACTTTGATGATAAATGAAGGTTGTCAGTAGTCCAGATTGTTCTACTGGCGAACGTATCACTCAAAATAAACCAAAGGAGTGGACTGGATCGTTGTCGTGGAGCAGGCTGGGGTCGGGCGATGTGCGGCGTCGATCTTGGGGGCTGGGAAGGTCTCGTAGTCAGGGTACAGGCGGTGGTCAGGCGATTCACGTCGGGCATCGAAGGGGCTGAACAGAAACTCGGGGTCAAAACGGCAGAACAACGGTCAAAGAACACAGAGAGGCAGAAATAGGAAAACGCTCGAACTCAGAGAAAACTCTAGAAGATCTCACATCAGGGTGCAAGATCCGATGGCTAAAATAAGCTCCCTAATTTAGAAATGACCTGCAACAGCTTGCGGTAGGTGGTTGCAATGAAAACCAGAGAAACCAGACAACCCGGTATAGCTGCGTAAAGCTGACAGCTTGTGAAAACGGAGAAGGTAGGATCAAGGAATCCCCGGAAGCGTGGTCTTCCTGACATCAGTTGGGGATCTCCGGGGTTGATCCGTGACAGTACAACAGGAGGTGTACGGCAGAGGGATTAACGATCTTAGTAATAGGAAAAGGTCCCACAAAACGAGGAGCCAATTTCCGTGAAACCACGTGTAAAGGAAGGTCCCTGGCGTTCAACCAGACCCGTTGTCCAACCCGCAAGGGAGGTACTCAGGACCAACGTTGGTTAGCGTACCTCTCTATCTGGGCTCTTGAGCGCAGCAAAGAAGTCCTGGCGATCCTCCAGGTGCGATGGCAACGGCGTAAAAACTGGTGGACAGAAGGAACCATGACCTCTGTCTCCAAGGATGGGAACAGGGGAAGTTGGTACCCAAGGCAGGATTGGAAGGGAGAAAGACCCGTAGATGAGACAGGTAACGAGTTATGGGCGTATTCTGCCCAGGTCAGGTAGGAACTCCATGTTGAGGTGAGTGAGAGGCCAGACAATGCAGCATCCACTCCAGGTCCTGTTTGAGCCGTTCCGTCTGACCATTGGACTGGGGGTGGAAACCAGATGGCAATGGCAGATCTCTTTAGCAGATGGCAATCTAGGAATGGGTATAAAATGGGCTGCCTTAGAGAACCGGTCCACAACCATAAGGACCCCTGTATATACCCGGGAGGGGGGAAGACCGGTCACAAAATCTACTGCCACATGAGACCAGGGACGTCTAGGGATGGGAAGAGGTAGAAATAACCCTTTTGGAGCTCGTGAGGGGTTCTTACTCTGGGCACAAGTCTCACATGCGGCCACAAAACTACGAATATCCGGGAGCATGGAAGGCCACCAAAACCTCTGGCCAAGTAGAGCCCATGTGTGGTGAACCCCTGGATGGCAGGCCAGGAGAGAGGAATGTCCCCACTGAAGGATCTGGGAGTGCAAAAACTTCGGCACGAATAAACACTTGGATGGACACCCCTCTGGTGATCTGATGAGAGGTTGGACTGCCCGGACTGCCTCCTCAATGCCCCACATGACAGCTCCAATAAAACATGCGGTTGGCAGAACAAGACTGGGCTTCTCCTCCACCTCACCTATATCATGTTGACGGGACAGGGCATCTGGCTTGCCGTTCTTGGTGCCGGGCCTGTATGAGATCAGATAGTTGAAACGGTTAAAATACATGGACCACCTAGCTTGGCAAGCGTTGAGCCGTCGAGCGGACCACAGGTACTCCAGGTTCTTATGGTTGGTCAGGATTGAAAAAGGGTCAGGGGTGCCCTCTAACCATTGTCTCCATTCCTCCAATGCGTGTTTGATAGCAAGCTACTCCCGGTCCCCTATATTGTAGTTCCTCTCAGCAGAAGTGAAAAAAAAATAACACCGCCCAACCCCGGTTCCTGAGGCATCAACCTCTACTAAGAATGCCGTGATGGGTTGGGCACCTGTAGGACTGGAGCAGAGGTGAAACAGTCACGAAGGTCAACAAAAGCTCTCTGGGCTGCATCAGTCCACTGAAACAAGACCTTAGTAGAGGTCAAAGCAGTAAGAGGTACGGCTACAGAGCTATACCCATGGATAAAACGCCGGTAAAAATTAGCAAAACCCAGAAAACGTTGTAAGTCCTTCCGAGACTTTGGCTGTGGACACTCATCCACAACCCTGACCTTCTCTGGATCCATCCGGATGGAACCCTCTGCAAGGATGAAACCCAGGAAAGAAATGGTATGTCTATGGAACTCGCATTTCTCGGCCTTAAGAAATAATCTATGGGACAGCAGGCCCCGAAGAACCGCCCAAACATGCTGAATGTGCTCCTGCTCATTCTGCGAGAATATCAAGATGTCATCTAGATACACAAAGACATACTTATTCAGCATATCTCGAAGGACATCGTTAATCAAGGCCCGGAACACTGCCAGAGCATTAGTTAGCCCAAAAGGCATCACGAGATACTCATAGTGACCAGTATGGGTGTTGAAGGCTGTCTTCCATTCATCTCCCTCCCTGATCCTCACCAAGTGGTAGGCATTACGGAGATCCAATTTAGTAAAGACTTTGGTTCCCTGGAGAAGGTCTAGGACCGAAGGTAGGATCAAGGAATCCCCGGAGGTGTGGTCTTCCTGACGTCAGTCGGGGATCCCCGGGGTTGATCCGTGACAGCTTAGGCTTGCGCCCTTGTCCTTTACGCACTGAAATTCCTCCAGATTCCTTAACTCTTAGGGGTCGAGTGCATCGTCGGCGATGCAGCATACTTTTCGTGTCTATTTCAGTTTATTACTCGCTGAA